>PVKU01002988.1:0-198653 GCA_004027475.1 Anoura caudifer
CCTCTCTCCCCCCCTCTCTTCCCCCTCCTCTCTCCCCCTTCCCCTTGCACATACACACAATTTTCTCTCATCTGATTTGTAAATCATTCCTTCATCTTAACATCAAAAATTGTTGAAAACTTCTTGAATAAGTTAAATTGTTTCATATTTTGCTTAAATTGTGTCTTTGGTAATAGTGTCTTACAATAATGCTGTTCATGAAATCATTTTAATATGTTTCATTTTCTACAAATTAATGACTAGGTCCTCTATAGCACCCAGTTTAGCAGTTAAAAAGCAACAAACACAACTGCCACGGTAGCAGCAATACTAGACAGATACAAAAAAAAAAAAATAAGCTCCTTGTTCTTGGTTTTTTAAATTGTTTTGTTTAACTCTCTTTTGACCTTAAACATTTAGATGACATTTTCTTCTCTACATACTCGTTCTTTAACTTGGGACACTACTCTTTCTGTTAAACTTTGAACAGATCAAAGTATTTCAAAATAATAGCATTTGTTAGAACTGAGAGCATTAATGAACTTTTAAATGTCATGGTTACTTGCTGAAGTGATAAGATGAAATCAGCTGGTTTGCTTTGCTAGCTTTTTAAATTATTACAAAAATATTGCTAACATGAATCCAATAATATATTTCATTGCTGCTCTTGAATTCTTTTTAAATGTAATAGAAAAAGTAAGGTGTCCAGATCCTTCTGTATTTGGCCAAAGGGTTCTACCCCAGCCTGAAAGACAAAGTAATCACTATGGACAAATGGTCAAGAGAGCAGTTACAACCTTCCAGGCATTGTTGCCTCTGATAGAAGCTGCGAACTGACAGCATCATCCGTCATTTTCAATTAGAGTCAATCACAACCAGGGTTGTTTCATTTTCCCAGCTGTTTTGTTGTTAATTAACTAGATTAAGCTGGGGTTTGTTTTCTCCCAATGAATTTGTTCTGCCAACATCAACATCTTAACATTTCTAATAACATCCTTATGTTTTTTTGGAGGGTGGAGGGGGACTGGTAATTTTTAATATATTACTCACAACAGAAGTATGTCTGAAGATTTTTTTAAAGGATATTATTTATTTATTTTTACACAGAGGGGAAGAGAGGGAGAGAAACATCCATGTGTGGTTGCCTCTTGCACGTCCCCTACTGGGGACCTGGCCTGCAACCCAGGCATGTGCCCTGACTGGGAATCGAACCAGATACCCTTTGGTTCGCAGGCTGGTGCTCAATCCACTGAGCCATACCAACCAGGGCTGTCTGAAGATTTTTATATGGTATAACAGGTCCAGTGCTATCTACTTGGTCAAAGTATTGCCCAATTAAATATTAGAATTATGATCATATTTGGATTGTATAAATCATCTATCAGGCTTACAATCTCATGTACCTGGTGCAGCTTATATTTTCTAACATCAGAAAGCAATAGAGATATAACAGACATAAATCTGCCCCCCCAAAATGAACAGGTCCATTTTAATCAACTCATTTGGTGAGCACAATTTCCATGTCAATGGTAATGGAAAAAGTTGGGAGGAGATGTATAGAAAGAGAGTAAATATTAGAGAGAATTTATTAACACATGAGGAACAGAATTTCATTTTTGGAAAAAAATACAAGTTAGCTTTACAACTGAGGATAGAGTCTTAGACTGTGAGTGGTTGAAATAATGCTAATCCTATATGCTTGAATATAAGCAGAGCCCTCACGTTCCAACAACAGAGGCAAAATTTATAGTAGATTTTTGGGCAACTTGTACACATAAACACTTAGGAATATGGATGAGACTGCCAAATGTCTAATTATATTTAAATTCTTAATG
Organism: Anoura caudifer; assembly: GCA_004027475.1. Lineage (NCBI taxonomy): Eukaryota > Metazoa > Chordata > Mammalia > Chiroptera > Phyllostomidae > Anoura > Anoura caudifer. The sequence continues at coordinate 1,815 of PVKU01002988.1, forward strand.
GAATAGCACTTCCATATTTGAAATCTCACATTTTATAAAATAACACACTGATTAGGAATATTGCTTTTGCCATATCTGTGTTTTAGGAAATGAGTTCATTCACACTATTCATAAGTATATTCCAGAAATCTAAAGGTCACTGTCTTGCAAAGTTATTTGCAACATGGCACCAAGTCCCCATATGATGCTGTTCAAGATCTCTGTCCAAAGACCATGAGGAACATAGGTACAATCCAAAAGGATTCTTTAGCTTGCTGAAGCAAGGGAGAAAGCTCTCCAGAAAGATGGTGGGGCATCTCAGTTAAGAGGGTCCGAAAGAGCCACTCGCCAGGTTTGGCTGGCTAGCAGATTGTAAGGGTGAATTAAGGAAGCAGGAGCCATTTATGGATTAGATGCTGTCAAGAAACAAAGTCAGTATGGTGGCTTGGTGTCTTAATTTATAGAGAAGGTCAGGGGAACAAAGCAGGGCAGAGCTGTCACCATTAAAGTAGCGGTGCCTCATATTAGCGGCTTTTGTGGTGGCAGTGTCTTTGTCTCAGTGCAAACATGGCCCTGGGGCAGCCCTACTACTGGCTAGTTTCTTCTCTGTGACTGTCTTTTATGGTCATTTGGGACCATCGCTTAGCTAGCTGCCACTTACCAGAAGGGCCATTTTTACCCTTAACCTCACCACCAATTCACAGAATATTAGGAGAGATCATCTTTTCATGTTTTTAAGGTATTTATTATTTATTGCCCCATCAGAATAACTTACAGGTTTTTTTTTTCTTTTTAAACTGTTTCTGAAAGTTTGTTGTTCAAAATAAAATAACTGAGATGCAAAAAACATAATAAAGCTCTAATATGAGCTGATACATTTCGGAGGAATATTTGGGGGTAAAATCTCGAGTTAGACTCACTCAGTAGCTCACGCTGGCACTGAGCAAGCATTTTAAAAATTGAGATTTCAGCCCTGGCCTCTGTGGCTCAGTGGACTGAGTGCCAGCCTGCAAACCAAAGGGTCACCAGTTTGATTCCCAGTCAGGGCACATGCCTGGGTTGCAGGCCAGGTCCCCAGTAGGGAGCATGTGAGAGGCAACCACACATGGATGTTTCTCTCCCTCCCTTCCCCTCTCTAAAAATACATAAATAAAATCTTTTAAAAAATGAATTTCAGTCCTGGTCCTCAGTTGTATTAATTGCATTTATAGAGACAGACATAGAGACATGGATATCTCCATGACAATATTCACATATGTGTACCGTGTATGTACAGCCATAGGTGGATTCATTTATCCATGTGACAGATATTACTTGCATCCCAAACATTGATGCAAGAGAAAAATATAAGATTTTAAATTTTAAAAATGCCCTAACACAAACAGAGTTTAAAAATATGTTTTAAATTAAAACGGAAAGCTACATTTAGAAACATTTCTTGTAATTTCTACTATTTTTTTGCAATCTGTCAGAAGTGTTTATCAAGCAACCACTATGTTCTCAGAACTCTGTTGAGTATTGTGAAGAGTCTAGGCTAGTTTAAGGCATGGGACGTGTTTCTAAGGGTGTTAATGCCATTTGAGTTTCCAATGAATCCTCCTTCAATGAGAATGTTAATAATGCAAGAGATACATTTGGGTTGGATTTGGCTGATAGGCTTGACCACTCGCTATTCATTGAATCTTTCTCTGGGGAGCTCCTCTTTTCTGTAAGTTTGGATCACTTTTACTCTTGAATGAAAATATTTCAATTTCAGTTGAGGTTCAGGCACAGTTTTTTTAGTTGCAAAGAACAGCCACCCTTTTACAGTAGCAAAAATAGGGATTTTGATCCTGAAATACAGAATATGTCAACAATTCCAAGGAAAGGCTCACATTGTATACTATAATAGAATTGGGAAGCACAATTGTTTGATAGAATTGTCTTAACATTTAATAACTGTTTCCAAACAAATTATATATGGCAGAAAATAGTGCTGTGCTGCAGAAGTCCCCTGTCATGAAACTAAGTTTGACATTAAAAAAAAAAAAAAAAGATCTCGCCTTTACTGGTGTAACTCAGTTGGTTGTATATCATCCTGCAAAGCAAACGGTCACCAGTTCAATTCCCAATCAGGCACATGCTTGGGCTGCAGATTCAGTCCCCGGTTGGGTGCATGCAGGAGGCAACACATCAATGTGTCTCTCTCACATCTATGTTTCTCTCCCTTTTTTTCTCTCTCCATTCTCCTCTCTCTAAAAATAAATAAAATCTTTTAAAAAATAGTAAATAAATAAATTTTCAAAAGTGATCTCATACATTCTCCCTTTGGGTACAATATGAATCCATTTGGATTGTTGAGTTTGAGTTCGTGTGAGGAAAGGCTGAGATCTACAATGTACTTAGCATAATCCAAGGGATTTTTTTTCCTATATTTAAATGTGTCACAGATGCTTTTTAAAAATATTTTATTTTTCAATTACAGTTCACATACAATATTATATTAGCTCCAGTTATACAACATAGTGATTAGACATTTATATAACATAGCGGTTGATCACCCCAATAAGTCTAGTACCCACGTGACACCATACATAGTTATTAGAATATTATTGGCTATGTTCCCTATGCTGTACCTTAGCATAGGGATTATAAAACAGTCCCCATGGCTGTTTCTTTTAACTTATATCCCTGTGAGAATTTTGTAACTATTTTGCAACTATTTTAACTATATTCCCTATGCTGTACTTTACATCCCTGTGTCTATTTCACTCAGCCCTCCAAACCCCCTCCCACCTGGAAACCGTCAGTCAGTCCGTTCTCTCTCTATGAGTTTGTTTCTCTTTTGTTTGTCTATTTTATTAGGTACCACATCTAAATAAAATCAGATCCAAACTTTTAAAAGTTTGGAAATCTGATCAAGAGTAGTATTTGCTCACTATTCGCCCACTGATTATATGTTTAAAGATGTTGGAATTTAGCCATATATTTATGGTTCCTTTAAATTTGGTTAAAGATTATTGGTATGATTCGCAAATCATCACCTTTTACAGATTTTTATTAAGCACTGTTTCAAGTTCATTGTGTGAAGAATGCTGCATGAGTTCCTATAGCCAAACATTTCTGCCGCCCAAAAGAACTTCATAGCCTCACAGAAAAGATGTGAGGATAGAAAGTATGGGCTTGTGCCAGAGGATCAAAAGGCAAAACCAAACCAAACAGAAAAGGCCTTTCCTAATACATAACTAATCAATTTCAACTGTGAAGTACACCAGAAACTTGAAGTTGCAAGACTATTTTTGCAGACACCAGAATCAAAATCTATAGCCATTTTGTGTGATGTTATTTGCTAAAAAATGTGAAAGATTGTTATACACTTCCAAGCTTATTGCATTTTTGACACTTTCAGGTACCCTCAGCTGTCTGTGCTCCATTCAGGGTACCACTTACTACTGTAAAATCTCTATTTTTAAAATTATAATGACACCCCATTTACCTATCTGGAAATAGCAGTGGCCAAGATAACATTTAAATAAATGAATAGAATGTTCAGGATTTATGTATTAATAAAGGAAAATTGAATACATAAACATGTTATTTTCAGGATAAGCCAAACATAGTCCTTTCAGAATTGAAATATTTTTGTCCTGGTCAGTGTGGCTAAGTTGGTTGGCAAGCCATCCTGTGAAGTTAAAGGTCACAAGTTTGATCCCTGGTCACAGCACATACCTAGGTTGCTGGGATTCAGTCCCCAGTCAGTGTACAGTCAGGGCCCGTATGAGAGGCAACCAGATCAATGTTTCTCTCTTGCATCGATGTTTCTCTCCCCCTCTCTCTGCCTCCCTTTGCCTCTCTCTGAAGGCAATAAGAGTGTCCTTGGGTGAGGATAAAAAAAAGAATTGAAACATTTTCATTTTAACTATTTTAGTGAACACTTTTACTGACTATCTTCTGATGTGCTTCATTAAGCAGTGCATAATGACTAACCCACAATTTTATAGTACTTTAGAGTTCACAGAGTTCTTTTCACATAAAAATATCTCATTTAGTTTCTCCAGCAAAGCTATGAGTTAGGTGGTAGTGTTATATCTGTGTTTCAAGGATGATAACTCCAAGAGATCTGTCTGGTTTGCCAGTGATCATACAACCAGTAATTAGCTACGATTGAAATCCGGGACTTCTCATTCTAAAACGCAGTGTGATTTCAACATTTCTTAATTTTAAGGGGCTTCATTATCAACATTAATTATCTTTCTGTTTTGATACAAAACACAAAACATGGAATATGAAGTTCAATCCAGTTCACTATTTCTTCAGTTGAGACCCAAATGAAGTAGTGAATTTGCTTCTAGAAGTCACATTGTAGGCTAAATGCATATCTTTAGGTAGTGGAATAAAACCCAATGCAATGAGATGCTTGCATTGTGAGAAGTGGGACCTTAGCCACCTGTAGGGACAGCAAACCCCAGTCTCTTTCTGCCCACTCCCTCTGGGGCCATATGCTTACTTAGTAGAATTGTAGGAAGATTTCCCTCCCTCCCTCCCTTTCACTCTCCCTCCCTCCCTCCCTCTCTCTCCCTCTCCCCTTGTTCTCTCAGCCCATATACATATAAGTTAAATAATATATGATGAGACTTCACCATATGTTCTAGTTATCCCTTCAATAAATAACCAAGATCCCTATATTTTCTAGTAATCTCCTTTTATGTTTATTGTCTTCTCTATTATCTATTACTATCTTTTGTTATCAGTATCATCACTATTTAGTTACTCTTAATATTTGTCCTTGGGAAGTCACTGCAAATTTGCCTGAGAAACAAGAGACCAAATAAAATTACTTCACTAGCTTCTTATAATATTTAATTCTCAGTGTTTAGCTCTGATGTCAGAATGGATAAATATCTTACACATGTCACAATTTTTATGGTAATTTTCCTCATTGATCACAGGCATTTTTGTTTGCTTTTTTTATTGAAAGCTTATGTTTTAATAAATAAAAACAGTTACATTCATTGATATGATCATAAATGTTTAACAACGTGCCCTCTGTGGAAAATTTTAACAGCCCCTATTTGACGTGATGTTAGACACAATAAGCAGAAATAACCTCAAAAGCACAGATAACAGTTAAATTAGGAAGTGATGAACTTTTAGTATTTATTCCCTTGTCAGCTTTTTCTCAAGTGGCATTCTTCAATAGAATTGAGCCCTATAGAAAATGATTTAAGGGCCTATTTTATTTTTGTCAAGGCCGGTGCCTATCTAGTCCATGGTAGATGCTTAGGTAACTCATTAAGGATAATGCATACCTTAGGCTTTGGTCTTGGATAGTCAGTATCAGCATCAACTGGAAAATTCTTAGAAATGCCAATTCTTGGGCTCTGCCCGCAAACCTACTGAATCTAGAACTCCAAGCTGGGACCCGGCTGTCAGTGGCCTCCAGGTGATCCTGATGAGCCCAGGGGATGAGAGACACTGTCCCAGAGTGTTAGCATTAATCACCCCCTACCCCCATGCATTGGGAAAGCCTCAGCCCAGAACCAGCAGATAATCTGCTCACGTTCTACTGGCAGTAAGTACAGTGGTCCCCTCCCAGCCATGGCTTTGCTTTTTATGGTTCCAGTTGCCAATGGGCAGCCATGATCCAGAAATATAAAATAAAAAGTCCCAGACATAAACAGTTCATAAGGTTTAAATCATGTGCTGTTCTGAATGCAATGTGAGGAAATCTCATACCTTCCTGCTCTGTCGAGCCTGGGACGTGAGTCACCCCTTTGTCCAGTGAGTCCATGCTGTATGCACTCGCTACCTGTTAGTCGCTTGGTAACCACTGGTTACCGGATTTGCTTTCACAGTATTGCAGTGCTTGGGTTCAAGTCACCCTTATTTTACTTAATGGCCTCAAAGCCATTCACATAACTTTCATGACAATATATTGTTATAACTAGTCTCTCTTATTACTACTTTTTTTCCCAAGATTTTCTAAAATTTATTTTTACAGAGAAGGGAAAAGAGGGAGAAAGAGAGGGACAGAAACATCAATGTGTGGTCACCTCTCATGCGCCCCCTACTGGAGACCTGACCTGCAACCCAGTCATGTGCCCTGACTGGGAATCAAACCAGCAACCCTTTGGTTTGCAGGCTAGTGCTCAGTCCTCTGAGCCACACCAGCCAGGGTTTGTTACTATTCTTGATAATCTCTTATTGCACCTAATTTATCAATTAAACTTTATCATAGGTGTATATGTACAGTAAGGAAACATCATAGTACATATAGTGTTTGAAACCATAGTATATACCTATGGTTTCAGGCACCCACTGGGAGTCTTGGAATATATCTCCCCCAGATAAGGGAGCATCACTATAATCCGATGGCTACCCACTGGCATCTGGCAGCCAGCTTGTATCTGCCCATGGGAGCCTATTGTCAGATTTTCAGGCATTTTGGGAGTATCTTGGCAACTTAAAAGTGGCTATGGGGAGTCTGCACCACAGAAATGGGCAAAGGCTAAAACTGGGGCCTTTTCCCACGCACCCCAAGGGAGCCAGCTCTGAAATGTATGCCAGCCCCTCACTGACCTCTACAGTTGTGGCTGGCTCCAGTGGCAGCTCTGCAGCAAAATGGCCCTTCAGAACTGCGCTACTTGGGGCTACATTGACTGAGCCCTTCTCCCTTCACCTTGCTCAGTCATTGAACTACAGCTGCCCTGGGAAGGGCTTGCCCTTGGGCAAGGCAGCTATCTGCAGCTAGGACAGTCCCTGAAGGGACTGACAGCTGAAGGATGTCTACTGATACCTTTCCCTCCATGTCAGGGTAAGACTCCATCACTGAAGTGGATTCAGAGTGGCTTATCTTCATGTGTACCCCCTCCCTCCAAGAGATCCAAAGTATGATTGATCTGGGCTGAGCCAGGACATTGGGATATTTGTAATGTTTTCTGGCTAATTCTCATATGCAGCCACACTAGATACTATTTAAAAGAATCAAGCCAAAGAGTTAGCTAGTTGGATTCCCAGTCAGGGCACATGCCTGGGTTGTGAGCCAAGTCGGGCCCCCAGTAGGGGGCGTGCAAGAGCCAACCACACATTGATGTTTCTCTCCCTCTCTTTCTCCTTCCCTTCCCTTCTGTCTAAAAGTAAATAAAAATATTTTAAAACAAAACAGGGGGAAAAAGAGTCAATCCAGTTGCTGAGATGATACTGGTTTCTGATGCTTTGTTTGTTTTGCTTTTATTAATGTTCGTACTCTACTTCCTTTACATGAAATTGTGCCTGCAGCAAAAGCCTGTATGCTGCAAACAATTGATAAATATTTCTAGGGTGGTTGGCTAAAATAATTACAATACCTTTGAAAGGACTTCTGCCCAGAATAATTAATTTACAAGTAAAATACAATAGAAATACAATAACGTATTCACAAAATGAATTAATGACTTTATGAATTAAGTTATCTTCAAGGCGTTAATCAAATAAATAACATGTATGCTTTTCTATTAAAGAGGAAGTTAGAAGATCTGAGCTTTGAGTGGAAGGCGGTAACCCATTTACTTCAAGAGCTGAGAGCGAAGCAGCCGGGCCCAGCTTCTGGACTGACAGCTTTTGGAGCCCGTAAGTATGCTGGATCACCTTCTATGTGGCTGCAGCCATTTGCTCAAAAGCACAACCACAAGGTGATCTCTGGGTGAAAGGGAAAACTGGTTCCAAACATAGGAATCAACCTTGGTGTTATTTACTAAACAAAATGCCTTAGAGTAGGTTCCTGGGAAATGGACGCTGATTCACAGCACTGGGTGGCGAAAGTACATTGTGACGTGTTTTGTGGAGATAGGCCTCCGATGGAGAAAAGCACATAGAAGTAGACAGCAAACAAGGCTGAAGGGTGACTTGACTGCGACAGAGGTATCAGGTGATTCCATCGGATCCTGAGAGCTGGGCTGGTTCTGCAGAGCCGTCCTGAATTGCAGGGAGAGGGTCCGGCCTTTGTATTCCTGGCCCCACTAGTCATTGCCTACGGGCTGCCCATGAGAAGGAAAGGGAGAGCTTAGAACTGTTTTCTGGGGCCCAAGGCAGTTGTTAGATAAGGAACATCATTCACAACCAGTACCCCCAGCTGCAGGGGAGGGTGCACTGGGCCTGAAGAGGGGATTAGGAAGGAGCACCAGAGTTCCCTGGTGCTAAAGCATGAGGATTCCACCTCAAGGAATCCTGTATCACTCAAATGATATTCTTCAAATGGGCTGATACAGATCCCTGAAACCACAGAAACACCACCCTCCTTGCCCCACCCCCTGTCCCATTTCAAAACAATTGAAAGAGCTCTTTCATTCTTAGTTCAAGAGGAAGAAAAATGAGCCGTGGCTACCACAAGCAGACTTGGGGGAGGCACGTTTCTTCTTTTAACCATAGTTTCAAGTTTTATTGTTCTGCGTGTTTTCAATCTATTTCATTTCACTTGCTGTTCATCGGTTAGTAGAAGGTGCTTGTAATATCTCACAGCAGTGTTAATGCTGGCTCAGGGGTAAGGAGCCAGAAAAGTTCTTCACTATTGTTTGGCCTTGTCATCTTTTACAAAGATCAAATGATTGAAGTATTAAAGCATGGTGACTTGTTCTTCAGGCAAAGTTGACATTTATTTTATATCAAGTAGAAATACGCCTCACTGAAGGAGTGCACCTGGGGCAGCCCAATGATCATTCAAAAGGAGGTACAATAGTTCCTGTGTTAAAGGAAGTCACACGATCTGGGGACATTGTGTATGATTCCTGTGGCCCCTGTGGTTACTGAACAGTCCTGAGAGTTGGATTTAATGACATTGGAGACTTGAGAAAGATGTGAAAGCATTCCTTTTTTTAAAAAATCAATCTGGGACACTAAAATTTTTATGTCAGGGTTTATATTCAACTAATTATACTAGGTTTATTTCTTTTTACAACCTTTAATTTTTGGTGCCCTCAGCACATATGAGTAGTTTTGTTACCATGCAAACCAGGGCTCAGCCACTTGGTGCCTTCAATCTGCATGACTCTGGAATTTGTGTTGGAGGAAACAGGTTTTTATTCACAGGGTTCCAACCTCGAGGGGCTGAGAGCACTTCTGCTCAGAGCCCTCCTCTCCCACAAGACCTAGAACTTCTCTCACTCCCCAAAAGGCTACAAACCAAAACCATGCCCTTAACTCTCCATTAGCTGGTCATGCAAACAGGTCTCTATTGCCCCTGGAATATGCACTTGTGGGATTTGGAGTTAGCATCCTCTTGCAGCGGCACTTGCCTTCAGGATCCTGGGGTGTGCTGTTTTCAGCGCCATGTTACACTGAGTCATGGTGTCTCAGAGCCAAGACAGGGGCTTCTCTGTTCATTCTTCAGAAAAGCAGAAGTCTGCAGCTCAGCATTCCCAGTCACAGTTCAGCTGCAAGCACCCCTCATGTGTCTGTACTTGGCCTGGTGGGTCCCCGCAGCTTCATCAGTTCTGCCGCCATCTTCTACAGGCAGTCAGACTTCATGGCTGCCTTCTCTGCAGATCTGCAGACCTCCTCTGGCCTCATCACTCTCTCTCCCTTGACCTTCAGCCCTCCTTAGTTTAAATGCTCAGCTCAGAAATTGCTGTGTGACTTTGCATCCTGTTCTTCCTATGGTGCATTAGTGTCCACCATTTCTGTCAGCTCCTCAGTGTCTTTGACCCTGTTTCAGCTGCCGTCTTTAGTAAGGGTAAGAGTTTCCCAGCGATGCACAGGCATTCAATGAGGGCATCTGCCCCCCACACCCAGCTATGTCATGAGTCGCTGGATGTTCTCACGGTCATGGACAGAATTGCCTTTGGGCAGCAACCTTCTTCCTTCCCTTCAGGAAGGCACCACCATTAACTTGTGTTTGTTACATGATGTATCTTAAACACTATACCACCCACTCTCCCTGCCTATAGGCAGGATTGTGGAGGTGTTCCCCTATTATCATGGATTCCATGCTCTGTACCCCCTTATAGTCTGTCTCTACATAATCATATATTGGCATTTGTTCTCTACTTTTCTGTTGGATGTTCAAACTCACCAATTCTGTGAAGAGATTATGTTCCAACATTTTGTTGATAAGTTTGTTGAACTCTGAACATAATTACAGGCTTGTGCCCGTATTTAAACCACTTTGTTCAATGCAGGCACATTACAAAGCCAGGCTGCAGTAATCTGTTTCACCTGTAAAGTGCTTAAATGTAACAGTAATCTTTTTAATGGAAAATACAGGGTCCAGTACAAATAATGCCCCTTTTTAAGACAAAATTTTTATTACAAAATCATAAGCATGTCATTCTGTAATACAACAGTATCACACTCAAGCACACCATAGGGCATTTTAGGTGAGATGTTCAAATTAAAACTATAAATTATTACCCTACCAACCATGCTCAAGCAGGTATTTCTTCTGTCGGACCCTGTAAATTCAAAGTTCCAGTTTTGATTTCCAGCAACATATATAATTCATCCACTTAATAAATATTTATTTCCCTGGCTGGTGTAGCTCAGTGGATTGAGCACGGGCCTGCGAACCAAAAGATCGTGGTTCGATTCCCAGTCAGGGCACATGCCTGGGTTGCAGGCCAGTTCCCGGCAGGGGACACATGAGAGGCAACCACACATTGATGTTTCTCTCCCTTTCTCCTTTTCTCCCCCTCTAAAAAAAGATAAAATAAATTAGAAAAAAATCTTAAAAAATAAATAAATAAATACATATTGAGTAATTCTCATGTATTGAGCACCATACTGGGTGCTGAGGATGCATGATAGAATAAGGTAAAGTCCCTCCTTTCATGAAACATATTCTCTGATTGGAAGGGAAAGACAATGGGCAAATTAAGCAGAGAACAAATACTATCTCGATATTAAGTGTTACACACTGTAGTTCACAGATTCCTGTCAAATGGGTACTTGTTAGAAATGCAGAGTCTCAGGTCCCACCCCAGACCCAGTGACTCATAATCTGTATTTGAATAGGACCGCCATGTGCTTTGTGTGCACATTGAAGTTTGAGAAACAGTTTTGAAGAACCAGAAAACAGGAGAAGCGTCAAAGGGAGCACAAAGGAGAATATTAACTGTCTGTCATAGGGGCAGGGAAGCTTTTCCATCAAGAGAATCTTTGAGAACATCAGGAAGCTGATAGATGTGAGGACGTGAGCCATGTGTATGTCTGGGAGAAACTATTCCAGGAAGAGAGACCACAACCCGAGTAAAGGCCTTGAACTACAGCAAGATGGGAGAATATTGAGGAAACCAGTGAGATCAGATCTGAGGGTATGGGAACATGTGGCCAAAACAGTGGAAGATAACATTCTCATATCTCCTGCCCTACTTTCTTCCCCCCAATCTAAGAGTCTCATCTTCCCCTACCACTCCTTACCTCTCACCTGCTCCCTCCACATTGCTGCCAGTAGGGGCAGTCTGTGAATGGTCTCAGCTCCAACCCACCGGTGATCACTGGTTGACCTTGGGCCAGAGATGGAGAAGGAGGGAAAGAGAGAGGAATTTTCTCGAAAGCATGGGTCTTTCATCCCCTGTAGTAAGCTGACACAGAACTGGGCATACAATAAAAAGGTTAAGTGCACAAATGTTCAATGAAAGAATCAAAGGGATTCAAGGTAGATCAGAGCTACTTTCATTCAAATAAAACTTTCTTTTTTCTTGATCTTGGTGATTTAAGTATCAGCATGAAGATTTACCTAAATTCCTGACTTGCACAAAGTTGCTCTGAAATAAGTACAGCCTAAAAAAGGAAAATCTAATTGGTAGTGTGGTTTCAATCTACGATTATTTCACATACTATATTGTCATGCAATATAATATATAATTAACCATAGTAAGTTTTTCCATGGCATTGTTCTGCTAGCTGCTTTTCCATAGATGACTCTATCTTCAAAACAATTACAAAGAACATATGGTTACAAGGAATTTTTTTAAGTAAGAATCCCAAGGCTTGGAGGGGAAATAGCTCCATGAAGGCCACACAGCTGGGGAGAAACACAGCCAGGATGCCAGTCCAAGTGTGTCAGGCTCCCAAGCCTGTGTCTTGTTTTATTTTGTTTTGTTTTGTTTTGTTTTGTTTTGTTTTTGCTGTGCCTTCCACTATCTTTCTCTCCAAGAACCTAATGGAAATTGAAGATATGGAGGCAGCTAGCCAGTAGTTAGTGTTCTTTAACTCAGTCTCGGATGTGGGGAATAGGAGTGAGACATGTTGCTGAGGCTTTTCTACTTACGGAGTAGAAGAAATCCCTTTGCTCTGTTTGAATTCCTTAAGATTCTGGAACTCTGAACCTTGAATAATCATTGAAATGATCATCTCGTAGAATATGCTTTAATATGTATGGAAAGTGAAGCCCAAGTGTCTTTTGAAAACTGTCAAATCAAGCTCCCTTGTGGCTGCTTACTTAAATCATTAATACAGTACAAGGAGGATAAAGGAGGATAAGATGTTCCTGAGCTGTTTAAATTGTTTCAATTTATAGGACAAATAGTCATGCTGGGGGAAAAAAACAAAACAAAACAAAAAAAACTTTGTAATCAGTTGCTTAGCTACCTTAGTATATCAGTTGTTTCTCTCTGCATAAAAACACCCCAAACATAATGGTTTAAAACAAGAGTTATTTACTTGGTCGTGATTCTGTGAGTCTGCATATGGGGCTGTGATTAGCCAGAGAGTTATTCTAGAAGTCTTGCTAGGGGCCATTTGTGTGCACGCAGTTACCGGCAACTCAACAGGAGCTAGATGATCTGAAATGGACTCACTTGGGTAGCTGACAGCTGACTGTGGGTTTGAGAATCTTGGTTCCTCACATGGCCACTCATCCTCCGGAGGCTGGACTGGGCTTCTTTATGGGGCATTCTCAGAACAGGAGAGTGTTTCAAAGGGGTGAGAGTGGAAGCTACGCCTCTGGACACCTAGACTCTAGAAGTCACACAACATTACTTCTGCCCAATTCTCTTGGTCAAAGCAAGTTGTAAGCACATCGCAGATTCAAGGAGTGCAGACCCAGACTTCATTTCCGGAAGGGAGAAGCTTTAATGCCATAGCATAGGGGCCTGCGTGCAGGGATGGGAGGCTTTGGGGGGATCATCTTTACACACAAACCATACTACATTGGGGAAATGGGTGGGGGAAGCAGAGGAGAAAGTAATGGTCTGCATCCAATGTCCTATGTCTGTGGTTCGCAGACTTTATGCTACATTCAAATTGCCCATTTGTTGTTAGAGCACAGATGGTTGGCCTTCCACTCCAGAGTTACTGATTCACTGGATAGGTAGAATCTGAGAAGTTGCATCTCTGAAAAGTCCCCAGGTGATGGTGATGCTGCTGCTCATGGGGACTATACTTGAAGAACTCCTGGCCGATGTAACTCAGTGGATTGAGCATTAGCCTGTGACCCAAAAAGTCACCAGTTTGCTTCCTGGTCAGGGCTCATGCCTGGATTGTGGGCATGTAGGAAGCAGCTGATCGATGTTTCTCTCCCTCTTTCTCCTGCCCTTCCCCTCTCTCTAAAAATAAAAAAAATAAAATCTTGAACTACCGCCATAGGCCTACAGGGAGTGGAGAAGGAGTTCATCCCTATGCCTGCACTCAACCTGGAATGAAATTTGAGTCAGGTCCAGTGCAGGGGATACCAAAGGGAACTTAGTGTTATTTCAGCACTACCCTGACTCTCCCCTCCCCGCCCCCAAAGACCATGGGGTTTGAAAGTTCAAGTAGATGGGCAGCACACTGAGCCCATGCAGTATTTGCCTGGAAGAGCAGCTCAGAGACCTGTGAGGACAAGAACCATGCTTATATGAAGCTTCCCTGGAGACTCTCAGAAACATTTAGGTAGCTAGGACTTTGCACAGCACCGAAGGCCTGCACGGCAGATGGAGGCAAAGAGCCAGTGAAGCTGCTTGTAAATGTCAACATGAATCCTTTTTGTTAACCACAAGCTGCCGGGTCTGAGAACATTCGCATTCCACCATATCCAATTTTGCATTTTCGAAAGGAGTTGCATACACAACATGCTTAATATGAGGAGTCCAAATCAGGGTATCAGAGTTCTTCAAACATCTCAGGGAAATAACTTTGAAATGAATGACTATTGTGTATGTTATACACACAGAGAGGTGCCTGTTAATAGAGGTTTCTAGTTGATTAAACACTGATCAAACCATCTCTTCCTGTAATGAATTTTGGGGAGATCAAGTGTAATTAGAAAAGCGCTGCCCTGGGAAGTCAAGAAGCCTGAATTCTAATCTCAGTTGTGTTACTACCAAGATATGGGATCAACATACACTTTGTGAAGAACCAGAAAGCAAATATTTTCTGCTTCATGGATCATTTGATTAACATTGTTGTTGTATTCTAAAAGCAGCCAGACCACAGACAGTATGTAGTATTGGAACATAAACAGCCTATGTTCCAATAACATTTTATTCAGAAAATCAGAAGGTAGATCAAAATTGGCCTTTAATGCCTTATCTATGTCCACTCAGTGCTAGTCTTTCCTGTAAACCCTGAGGCTTCATCTTGAGCAAGGGAGCATCCCTGAAGAGAGTCTCACACATTAGTGTCTTTCCACAATGCCAGGTTTTTTAGGGGAGACCTCCCCAATAAGACAATAGAGCCCCACACAGGGCATGCGCAGAGAGGGGAGCTCACGCAATAGAAGTGAACAGAGCTAGCTAGCGCCTGGTGCAAAGTCCCAGAACGGGCGGTTGTCCATCTCAAGTCAGGTGGCTGCAGTGGCAGCAGGCAGCAGGAAGAGTGGCTGTGAGTATGACCCATGGTACAGCCAGGCTCGAGCTTTGGGTGGTCAGAGCTCTTATAGCCCACTGGGGGTAGAGGTGTCAGTCGTATCAGTGTCCAGGTGGAGTCCTTATTCCAGTGTCCAGACTTGTGGCTTTGGGCACTCCAGGCCCCTCCGAAGGTGTTCCCCATTCCACCCCATTACCTCAGTCTTGACACAGCACTTACTGTAATAGTCACAGCTGACAGTGCCTCCATGCTGGATTGTCAAAGGTGTCCAGAAGTCTGCTCACTCGCGATCTACACACGCTTCTAAACTCAAGTACCAGTGACTGCCCAGATGCTCCCTCTGGCTGCAGAAGCTCGCGCACGCACTTGTAGAGCAGATGCTGGAGGGGAATCATTCCTGGAATGGCACTCAGTGGACAGAAGCTGAAGGACAGGGCCCCATTTTCCTCACTCCTCGTAGGACAGCTCCGAGGCATGTTCCACACCAGATGTCTGCAGTGGGAGCGAGCCACAGTTGCTCACAGCGATCACCTGTGTATTAGCATGTGCTCTATAGACTAATCCTTTCTGTTCCTGTTCATTCCCTTACTCTAACCGCAGCGCTTGATGGTATCATCTACCAATGAAACTACCTGTACTCACATCCTTGTCTTAGAGCCTACTTCTGGGTGAACTTGAATGCATACAGCAGATCTTAGAGTTAGTGCCATGGTTATACCTTTTGAATGAGTTGTGTTGTGATTCCCATTTTGCAGATGGGAAAACCGAGGGTCAGAAAGATGAAATAATTTGTCCAAGGTTATAAAGCAATTAAGTGGCAGCCTGGGTATTCAAAGATAGGACCGTGTGCTTCCAAAGGTTATGCTATTAACCAGGACACCATATATTGAACAGTGATTTATTTAGAGACTTCACTTGAATTTTTGACTGCTATACATAAATATCAAATATTCACACAGAAGGTGGCTTGTACATTTGCTACTTGAACTTCATTTGCCTCTCTGTAGTTGCAGAAAGCATCCCAAAGCTATTTCAAATAATACTTTAAATATCTAGGCAGTGTGATAAAAGCATGAGGTTAATTGGAGCTTAGATTTCTTGACACCGCTGTTTATTTGTTTGATTTACATTGTGAGAGAATGATTCATTTCTTGGGGAAATGGCCTCCATTCATCTGCAGTGATCAGAAAAGAAAGAAGGAAGGAAGCTATCAATTAGGTCTTAAGATTTATACTCTGCTTTTGGGTCCCGTCCTTCTCAGAAACACAGGGAGAGGCACCATTGTGGGGGAGAGGGAGACTTTGCTCTCCTACCCCTCTTGAGTTCACAGGCTGGACTAATAATAACATTGACAGAAGACCAAATTAATAGAAGAAAAACAATTTAATACCTACACACAGGAGATCATAAATGATATTCACAGAAGTGATGACCAAGCTCAGATTTTTATATTTTTAAATAACAACAACAACAAAAAAACAATTTGTGAAGAATTGACAGGACAAAGAAACTTAGACTTGGGCACTCATCAGTGTAGAATCCAAACAGAAAAAGAATTTAGTAGTAAATCGGTGAAAAGAAATAAGGTTTCTTTATGCAGGGTGGTTTCCTTAACTCTAGGGATAAGGGTCTCTCTCAGCCCCTTTGGAGTTAGGAGGAAGGTACATTTCACAGGTAGATACATTTCCTGCATTGAAGCGGACAAAGGAGAGTCAGTGTTCCCTTCTCCTACTGTCTGCTTGTCAAGTAACTTCAATTCAAAGTAACTGGGATGCCATGGTGGGATATTTTCAGGTGGCCTGCGTGGGACCCCAACACTAGCCACAGCCTTCCCTGTTTCAGCTGTGTTGCTCAGTGTTAATTTCAATTCAGCTGAAGCTTGTGGATAAGACACATCAGTTTCAGTGGGGCCAAGTCTTTCTCTACTGAAAACGCCCCAGGTGTGGCTGCGCTGTTGTTGTTTTTCTGCTTCACACCTCCAAACCGCAAGAATGTTCTCCGAGTCTCATGTACCAGGAGTAATCTTTTGAACCTAAATAAGTGAATTCCCCTAATCAATTATAATAATGAGATAAGAAATGACTTTTAGACCCTCCCCAGGATATTTCAAAGCCCTGGACTACTACAGAGACCCTCCAACTCTTGGTAGCAATAAGTCAATCAATTAATAAAATCATATTTGGACATTCCAGTGAGCTGAGGGTGCTTGAAATATGAGATGTGTCACAGTATGCAAACGGAAGTGACAACAGTCAATCCTGGCTGGGGTGGCCCCAGTATTGCTCACGTGGATCAGAAAGGCATCTTCCATTGTAGGCAATGGGGGGTCTCTGGTCCCAGGCCAGGTTCTCCAACAGCATTGCCCAGTTAACAGGGAGGATGCAACAGTGGTTTCATTGTTAATAGCCAAGACAGTGATAAACTGTGAGAACTAGAATATTTAGACGTTATTATCCATTTTGTGGTGATGGAGTTCCCTCTTTTCTCCTTCCCTTAACCTTTTGGCAGTTTTATTGCTTGGTTATCATCTCCAGTTAGAGCTAAGCTTTGGGCTCTGAACTGGCAGAGAAAGAGAAGCTCAAATTCGTCATTTCTAATGCCTCTTGGAAGCATTCCGGGAAGTCCCAAAGTGGTGCGTGTGCACATGTGTGGGGAGGAGGAGGAGGAGGAGAGCATCTGTGATTGAATGAAGTATTCTGATCGTGAGAGATTTTGCAGTTATCCACATCCTGCATTTTAACAGAAATAAAGGGCTTGATACAGTAAAATTACCTTAGCCTTCTTATTTCTCTCCTTCCAAAAGAAGGGCCTTTGCTGGAAATGACTATAAAATTTACCGCAATGTTGAATTTCTTCTCAAGCTATTATCAAGGGGAAATGGGAACTATTTGAACATATTCATGAGGATAGGCACCCCACGGCCCACAAAAGTAAGACTTGTCTTTGTATTTCCTAATAGGTCCTAAAATGTTGCTGAATCATTTAGCCACAGAATGTAACATTACCCTCAAAGAAAGAAGATTCCAAAAGGAAACTATAGCAGTTTGTATGTCAATTGTAGATTATAAGATTGTGATCTGCAAGGTTTTGAAAGGTCATTCATTCTTCTCCACTATCTTCAGGAAAAAGCTCTTTCTCTCTTCCAAGCAATCTCCTGGTTAACTGCCTACTCTCTTCTTTAAAAATCAAGAGTGGGTGGAGTTCCAACACTAGTCATACTGAAGATATTCCTTCAGCTGCCTGGCCCAAGTTCTAGCTACTGTCTAAATGATTTTGTCACTAGGCAAAGAACATTTCTTCTTGCTGTTCCTTTAGACAGCCTTTGAAGTCTATTATTCAGTCTTGCTTCAAACTTTCCTTTTCTCACATAAATCAGGTGAGTCCCCAAGACCTATCAACAAAACAGCCATCTTTCAAATGTTTACATGTCTCTTCTTTGTAAATGTTTACACATCTCTATGCCCCTCCACATTCTACTCTTCCAAGTATGTTTTCCATATTGCTTTTCTGGGCTTCAGAATTGGCCAGTGCCCCATAATTACTGTTCTCCTCTTGACTCAGTCACGTGACATCTGCATAGGCTTCTTGGTACCTTTATGTGATGACATCATACTAAATCTGACAACTATTAGAGTACCTAGCATTTTTTCTGCCGTATTTTAGCTTATCCAGTCATATCCTTCTACATTGGAACACCCCAAAAAGGTGTCCCTTGCAATTTGCAGGAGCAATTAGGTGGACTCACGTGATTTCATCTGTGGCATTTATACCTGCTCGTGCATTCCCCATGCTAGAATGGCTCTACCTCAGTCACACCTCCTCCTCCAAGCACTGACAGATCTCTCTGCTCTTATTCCCAGCCCCTTTTCTAGAAAGAGTCATCTATATATATTCCTGTCTCTCTCTCTCTCACCCTCAACTGCCATGTGACTATGTCCCTATCCCTCCCTCAGTGCATGGGAAGTACCCTAAGGCAAGAAACGGTCTCTATGCTAAAACACTTTTCCATCCTCATCTTACAAAAACTCCGAGCAGCATTTAATGCAGCTGGCCACTCCTGTTTGGAAACACTTCTGTCCCTTCACATACACGTGTCACCACACTCTGTTTTTCCTCTTGCCTCCCAGGCTACTCCTTCTCAGTTTCCTACCTGGCTCCACCTCTCTCTGGCCTGGCTCCACCTCCTCTAGCTGGATTTTATATCTTTGAGGTAACGTAGGCCTGCTTTATTCACATTCTTTAATCTCATATGTAATTTTATCTACTTGCATGGTTTCAGGTACCCTATGTATTGAAGTTTCCCACATTCTTACTCTAATGCCACATCTTTTCTTTGAGTTCTATATTTAGACATTCATTTCAAAATACAGCAGTGAAAAAAAACACATACATATTCCTGTCCTCATAGAGTTAACAGTTTTGTGGGAGAAGAAAATGAATACAATAGGTATGCCTGTTATGAGGTATATGGAAAATGAAATGAAAGGAAAGGAAGTAAAATAAAATAAAGCAGGGAAGAGTGTGAGGAGTTTAGGTGCAGAGTAGGGTGGCAAGGCTTATAGAGACAACTTCACTGAACAGGTGAAATCTGTGTGACTGTGGCCAAAGTGTGAACCATGGTGCTACCTGGGGAAAGAATATTCTAGGTTGCAGCATTCTAGGAGTAGCATTCTAACAAACGCCATGAGGTGAAAGCAGGACTGGTATTGGAGGAATAATGAAGGTGGTCAGAGCACAATAAGCGGAGGGAACAGTTCAGATGATGGAGAGCATTAAAGGCCATTGGGATGACTTTGACTTTGACTTTTTGTATGAGTAAGACCCACTGGAGGCTTTTGAGCACAGCAGGGAGATGATCTGACAAAGATTTTCTGGACGTGTTAAGACTAAAGTGTAGGGAGGAGAGTAGGGTGGAAACAAGAGGGGGCCAGTTATACTAATGCCATAACGTAGGTTAGAAATGATAGTTTTGTTCAGAGTAGGGACAGTGGAAGTGCCAAGAAGTGGACAGATTCTGGATGTGTCTTGAAGCTAGAGCCAATAGGATGGGTCAACAAATTTGATAGAGGGAATGGGAAAATGTGATGAGGTTTCTGTCCTGAGCAAATGGTGAGAATGGGCTTGTCATTTACCGTGAGGGAAGATGGTAGGAGGCGCTATCAAAAGCTCTGCTTTGTACAGATTGTTACATGTGCTCACTAGTTATCCAAATGGAAGTGTAGGATAGGTAGAGAGAGGACACTATGACCTGGAGGTTAGGTGAGAGATCCAATCTGGAGATGTAAATATGCAATTTCTCAAATATAGCTGAGCCATGGGATTAAAGCAAGGGGTCAGTGTGGACAGAAAAGAGAAGATATGTAAAGACTGAGCCCTGGATGGGACCCCAATGGTAACCACAATGGTAGGGGATAGAGTAATAAATACTCAGTGAAGTAGGAGGAAAACCCAGAAAGAAACCTAGAAGCCAAGTGAAAGAAGTGAATTAAGGAGAAGGAATTGATAAATTGTGTCCAAGTGTCCAATGCTGCCTGTAAGTCTAATAAGAAAAAGCCTGAAAATAAATAGACCGTGGATTTAGCAAATTTGGATAGAGTGATAGAGCAATGGGATGCAGATTGCAGTGAATTCAAGAGAACCTGTGTATCCAGCAGCTCACTTAACATCTGCACTTAGAGGTCTCCCAGATGCCTGCAATCCATCATGTCCAAAACTGGACTGGTGAACTTACTCTCCCCTCTTCTCCTGTATGTCCCATCTCAGCGAATGGTGACACCATCCATTCAAGCCAGTACTAATAAGTGATCCTGGATGAAGCCCTCTTCCTAACCTTACCATCCTTATTCCATCAACCACCAAGTCCTACTGATTGTATTACTTAACTGTCTTTCAAACTATTTTACCCATTTCCATTCCTTCTGCCACCATCGTATGTTACCTGGATGCTTGCCTCCCCACTGATGTGATTGACCTCCTCCTCATCCATTTCACATAGAAGCAGATTCCACAGAGAATCATAGTGTGAAATGTAAATCTCCTTCTGTTATAATTGTTGAATGGTGTCCCTTTGTTTTTGGAAGAAATCTCCAAATTATTAACATGGCCCACAAGGTGTTACGTGATAGTTTACCTGCCTACCCTTCTTGTTCTACTGCCCCTCCCCCTTTTGCTCAAAGCCCCGCCTCTCTAGCCTTCTTCAGTTCCTGTAGTATGTCTGCTTCTTCCCGGATGCAGGGTTGCCACATCTGCCACTCCCTTGCCCGCATCCTTTAGCTCTCAGCCATTCTACAGGACTTTTTCCTTGAGCCTCCTATTATACAATCTCAAAGCATATTTTCCTCTTGCATAGTCTTATCAGTGTTTTGATTACTAAAGTATTTACATAATTATTTAATTTTCATTTCCTAAGAGACTGTAAGTTCCAAGAGGAGCCTAGTTTATATCTGTTTATCAATGCATGCAGCTTTGATTCAATGACAAGCATACAGTAGGTGCTTAATGTATTTTACCCCAACAAACATTTATTTTAGAGTTGGTTCAAATAAACCAACCTACTATGTAATTATAACCACAAAACAGAGTAAGCGATTATATGCTTGTCTGGCCATTTAGTGGCAGAACTGGACTCCAACCCACATCTCTTGTGTTTGAGCTCCACACTCTTCAGCATTCTTATGTGGATCAACTTCTTTTTCTTCTTAGGCACAACTGGCAGATATGTTTATCTTTAGTGGCAGAACTGGACTCCAACCCACATCTCTTGTGTTTGAGCTCCACACTCTTCAGCATTCTTATGTGGATCAACTTCTTTTTCTTCTTAGGCACAACTGGCAGATATGTTTATCTTCATATTCTCAGTTGGTACATCCTGATTTTTTAAGACTATAGTATTGGTCAAATAGGAACATGCTGTGGCTTTGACACAAGTTTTGCAGCCTAACTCTATCCCCCATCTCATTCCTTAACTCTCATTTGTGGCTCTGGCTGGACGCCCAGTTTGAGAAACTCTACAGTATAACATGCTCTCTTCCTCTTAAAATTTCTGTAGTTTATTTCTTCTCTCATCTTCAATATGTTGAATGAAATATCTTTTAATTTTATGTTCCAGAGTGCTTGCTGGTCCATGATGAGATCATGAAATAGACATCTAATCTAGCTATTCTAATATTGAGGCAAAATCAGTAACAGTATTAACTGTACCAGTCCCTAATTGTAATATAGACCTACAAGAGAAAAAGAAAGTCTTCAATTCTGGATAATTGCCACAACTTCAAAAATGTCACTGTTCTCCAACATTAAAAAGGAGGAACTAAATAGCATGCCACTAAAAAAAAATAGGTGACAGTATTGCAATAAAACAAATTAGTCAATCTCCAGTGTCACTTTAGCTTTTCAGGATGATTTTTTGCTCTTGAAAATCTGTATGGATTAAAAATATAAATAAACTCCCTATAATGTTTACAGTGGATTGTACATGGAAGAGGTAGTTTTGCTCCTCAAGAGACAACTTCAATATATTGAAGTGAGAAAAGTTGCTTCCTCAATTATTAGTATGTTTTTAAGCCTATGATTTGATGATAAGCATTTTTGCTCATAAAGTCCAGGAAGATTAAAAGAGAAATCCTATTCTTTTTCCTCTTGATTCTCCTGTGTTTAAGGTGAAATGTTTCTTTCTCATTTGGACCTGCACTCCATGTTTAACAAAGAAGGACATAACTCAAAATTGAATTGTACAGTTTGAATTGAGATTTTTTTTTCAAGGTCAGGACCCAGTTTCATAAGGAATTTTATTTTTGCCAATATGGCTGATACCCACTCCCACCAGCTGAAAGATAAACTTGTCTAATAAAGCTTTCAGATTCAATTTGCTCTCTGCATACACTCGAGGATCTCTAGAGGTCATTCACAGCATGGGCTGCAGCCCCAACAGGGAGAAGTAATGGAAAGATTCTGGTTAAAAAGCTGACACTATCCCTTCCAACCTCCTTGAATGCAAATATAATAAGCAGGTTTAGAGACGCAAATCTCTGTGATTCTGGGGATTTCCATCTTGATCTCTGACTCAGAGCAACATTTGAATGCCTGGATTTGTATCTATTATCTGGATAAATAAATGCCTCATATTGAGCATATTGAGGAAAATGTGCTTTGACAACAAAGTCTGATGAAAATCATGTAAAACAACATTGTCATTTCATGTTTAATTCTGTTAGGAGGTCTCTGAGGTCTCACGGTCTGGTTCTATTCCAGTAATACCTAAGCGTGTCATAGTTTATTTGTTTGTTTGTTTGTTTGTTTTTCAAAAATATTACCTGCTTTTACTTCAATTATTCCCCCCTGGCTTTTGCACTGACCCAACCATACCTAATATTTATCTTAGAGCTAACATGCCTTAGTGCCTTGCTCTGTCCCAGGCATTTTGCTAAATATCCTTTGTGTATTGTTTCATTTCATCTTACAATAGCTTTATGACATAAGTACCACATTCTTATCTTTTTAATCATAAGAGGAAAGTAAAGCTTAGAGTTGTTATCCCAAACACTGCCAGCTACTAAGTGGACAGAGCATGGCCCTAAAACTGGATTTTCCAGAAGTCCATGCCTGCCTTTAATCTGTACCCTAAACAGTCTTGGCCTTGGTAGTGCAGATGGTGCAATGAGCTCCATAGATTGTGGAATCAATTCTACCATGCTTTTCATTCTTTTGTAATATATGAGATCTGGTAGAAGTAACGCCTGCTTGAGTGTGGTTGGTAGGGTAATACTATGGGTGTAATAATTTACAGTTTTCATTTCATGTCACCTAAAATGTCATATGGTGCGCTTGAGCATGACATCATTATGTCACAGAATGACATGCTTATGATGGTGTAATAAAAGATTTTGTAAGAAACAAGGGCATTATTTGTGCCGGCCCCTATATTTTCCAAATGAAATTCAACAGCAGTACTGCTTCTTCCCCCTCCTTTCTTCTCTTGCCATCTAAGTCTTATACTAAAGCTATGTGGATGGAGTTAGGTCTAAAGCAATAGCGCCCTTGATGCTTAATACTAACCCTATGGCTATGGAAGTAGCTAACAGCATCCCGCATTAAGGGAACAACTCCCAGCTTCTCACTTTTCTGCCCAAGGGGTCTTTCCGATGTGCCAGGATCCCTCAGATCCCTGAGCTTACCCAGACTCGAAGCTGCCATGGGTGGGCAGCCCTCAGCCAATGGGAGATAAGAGCCCATGAATCCCTGAATAGTTTTTTAGCCTCTATTACTTTTTAAGTGGACAGCACGAGGAGGCTATAACTGTGCTTCTCTGGAATATGGAATGGCTCTGGCATTATCTAGCCCCTGCTTTCCATGGTAATTCCCATAGTTTTCCATAGTAACCTCAATAATGCACATTCTATTAACATTTCCATTGTCTCTGTCTCACTCTGCGGGTCTTTCATTCCTGCTTCCGAAGGACAGCTGCCAAATAAATGATCTGCACCCCAGTCCTTTTCCAGTCTCTGTTTTCCAGGAATCCAGAAATAATAGTAAGAAAAGTGGAAGGAACTGGTAGAGAAGGCCATAGGAAATGAAGATATTTTTTCTATATGCCAGACTATATATTTATATGCCTACTTAACAGTGCCACTCAGGTGTCTCAAAAATAATTTCATGATCTTCTATAATCAAATTCATGATTTTCCCTGACAATACCCTTCTGCTTCAGGTTTTATAGCAGCACTCATGCAGTAACAAAACCTGAGAAGTCATTCTCAACAGCTTCCCCCCTCATTCCTGGACATCCACTGCCACATCCAGTTGGTTCTTTCCTCCGAAATATTTCTTGAATCAGCTTTTTTCTCTGGCTTTATCCTGCACTGCTCCTACCCAATCTCCCATCATCTGCACCCTGGACTGTTATAGTAGCATTCTATTAGGATAATCAAAGCCCTTGTTTGCCCTGGGTTAACGTGGTTTATGTCCAGTGCCTGAGTGTAATTAATTAGTGCCCTTTTCACTCTTAACATTATCCTGGTTTTTGTGATAAATACAGTGATGTGGTCACCCCAACCAAAACTAATCTCCTCTCAATCATTTCTTCTCTCCTACACAGGGTAGCTCTGTGATGCTTTCGAAATATAAATTGGACAGCAGAATTCTCTTTAAGACAGTCCAATGGCTTCCTGTTGTTCTCAAAATAAAAATATTTAGAAGCTTATAGGATCTTGTGTAGTGCGGCCTTTCCAATTTCACCACCCCTATGCCCCATGCCATGTACTGCCTGCTCTCCTAGATCCACAGTGTCCTGCTTTCTGTTGTTTTGCTGAAGGATTTGCTTTTTCCTACTACAATCCATTGCACATACTGGCACATCTGGTTAGAACACCCTTCTCTTGCTTTCCCCACCTCATGCCAACTTACTTTTCAGGTCTCAGTTCAAATGATGTGCACTCAGAGAAGACTCCACTAACCTCCCAGACTAGGCTAGAGTCTCCATTGTTAGTGTAAATATCATTTATACTGCTTTTCTGAAGCACGTATCAAATCTTCTATGGAATTCTAATACAATTTGAATTTATATTGCTCCCACCCCTGCACTTGACTGGGAGCTTCTTGAAGACAGACTCTGACCTCTTTTGCTCATCATGGAAGGCACAACACCTGAGAATGTATGAGGAAGTCACAAATATACACCAAGTGTCTGTTCCTGGTATAGATTCTGAGGTCACACAGGATAATTGCAAACAGGGCTATGGACAGAGAAGGAGCCCTTGAGCTAGGGACCAGAGTCTTCCACAAATGAGAGTGAGTGTCAGAAGGGGTTGGAAGAGAGTGGCGGAGAGGTATGGAAAGAAGTGGAAATGAAGGTGCAAGAAACCATTTTCTTGTTCCAGACACAGAGCTACCTAGAGGAGCTAATAAAACTTACAGAAGTTAAAGGTCTTGCCCAAGCTTTCATAGTGAGCTAATGGCTACATTTTATTTCTTTTTTAATCATTTGGAAAAGATTTTATTTATTTATTTATTTATTTTTAGAAAGGGGGAAGGGAGGGAGAAAGAGAGAGAAACATCGACATTTCATTGCCTCTTGCATGCCCCCCACTGGGGACCTGGCCCACAACCCGGGCATGTACCTTGACTAGGAATCAAACTGGCAACCTTTTGGTTCACAGGCTGGCACTCAGTCCACTGAGTTAATGGCTACTTTTTAATAGACCATGTCCTAACTTGCAGCCCTCTCACTGTCTAGACTCTTTACCTGGCTCTATTCCTGTGTTTCCTTTACCATTCTCTAAAATCATTTTAAATATATTTGTATATTTTTTGTTTCCTATCTCTTTTGTCTGGCAGAATATAAACTCCACAAGGCCACTGGTTGTCACATTTACCACTGCATTTTCAGTGTCTCGAATGTTGCCCAGGTCCAAGCGGGCTCACAGAAAATGTGCTGTCAAATGATTCTCAGTTTGGTGATGTTTGATTCATCCCATGTGGAAGTGGGATCATTTTGTCAACTTAGGTTTTAGAACTGTTTTTCCCCCTCATCTTTGCTATGTACCTGTATACCTATTTTTCTCAGTTGTCTTCTCACACTTTCCCCCTAACTTCCTCTCTGCCACAAATTATACTCAGAACAAGACTGGAGCCACTTGTCATTGATTTTGATGTCAGTGGGGTTTTTTGGGTTTTTTAATTTTTTTATTTATTTTAATTGTTGTTCTTGTACAGTATTCTGTTTTTTGCTCCCATTCCAGCCCACCGCCCCAGCCCTCCCCACCCCCTCCCATTTCCACCCCTGCTAGTTTTTGTCCATGTGTCCTTTATACTTGTTGCTCTAAACCCTTCCCCTTTCCCCCTGAAATTCCCTCCCCTCTCCCCTCTGTGTTTTGAATGACAACTCCATGTGGAGAATTTTGACCCTCCTGCTGATTCATTGTTTGCGTAAACAACAATAACAGCAACAGCAACAACAACACCTCATCTTCCTGAATGCACTGGGTAAATTGATGCTCACAAAAATAGATAAAACCAGGAGAACAAAAACTGTGACTATTAGAAGTATTGGGCTGGCCTCTACTTCTAGACTCAAAACCACCATAGCCAGTTTTAAAAGGGGAGGAGGGAAGGCTTTGAAGTATTTTTATCATTCCACCCAATTTAAATGGAAAAGTCACGAAATGCTTTTCCAGTGTATTATTTCCTCAATATTTATACCTGTAAGAGAAGAACAAAAATGTTTCAAAATAAAGAAAACTATTGTAGTGGTAGAAAAATCCAGTTCAGAATGTTTCTTTGGAAGGTGTCACATGACCCCTATCTCTGGCTCTGCTTACCGAAGACTTATTGGTTTCTTCCATGTCTTCTCACCTATAAGTCTTTTTAGTTCTTTATATTTCATTTAAACCTGTCTCTACTCTGCTTTAATATTTGTTCTCAGTCTTTCTTTTTTTCTTCCTTTGTCATCCTGTATGACATAAAGAATCTGACACCCCAAATGTTTCAATATATTTACGGCTGTTTATGTTCCCATCACATATAATCCTTACGGATCTGTTGGTTTTCTAAGTTTCTATATTATCCTCCTTACTTAACAGTCTATTTGCTTCTTGAAATGAGATTATGACTATATTAGATGAGTTCATTCCATTTTCTGTGTACTTTTTATCTAAGGGTCTTGGTATTATATAATTCTTGAAATGGTATAATTTATATTAATCCCCTGGCAAGATTCCATTATTTAATTGTTAGGCTCTTCACTATGGTTCTTTGTAACCTTCTCCTCAGTGCTTTGATGGTCTTAACCAAGAATCACCCATTCCCCTTCCATTGAAATTTTTAGGTTGCATGCTTTCTTGTTTTGTTTAGTTTTCTTTCAGTGACCTCTCTGGTCACTTACTAACATCCCCACTTCATTGACATTTTTCTGTCAATGCCTTCAAAGCCTTGTTATCACCAAAGACTTAACCCACACCAACTCCGTATCACTTTGGGATGGGCACCTGCTCTAATTGCCCCTGGCCCATCCAATGTTTGTTGTCAAATTTCATTAGTATTTTCAAAATTGTGAATGAAGATACATGACATAAAATTGACTATCTTAACTCAGATCATTTTAATACCAGTTCAGTGTATTAGAGAATCTGAGGTAAAGACTACTCAAATTATGCCAATGGTTATTTCTTGCTCAGACTTCTCTCTCAAACTCCAGACTCCTGTTTTCACCTGCTGACCAGCTATCACCTGAATGTCCCATACAGATTTCAAACTGAGCATACCCAAATCTGATACTATTATGATATTCTGAAAAACCTACTCCTCTTACTACACTTCCTGCTTTTGTGGGTGGCACTACTGTCCACCAACTTCAAAATCAAGGAGTCATTCTGACACTTTCTTTATTCCTTACTAATAAGCTGTCCATCACCAATCCTATTGATCCTGTAAGCCGATGAACCCTGAGCTTTCTAATTCAGCCCCTCCATTTTTTTTTCATTCATTTGGCTATCATCTACAAAACCTCATTTTTGGTCTCCTTGTCTCTTCCAACCCATTTTGCATACTGGAAGTTCATTGAAAATGGACTATTTAACATGCTTATTATGTTACCTAAGTCAAGGTTGTATACAAGTTACCTTTCTTCTCTAGGATTCCTCAATGTAGTACCTGCTAGGGCGTCTAAATTATTTCTTATATCCCCCATCACTCTTGATAATCAAATAATACTGAACTATTTGTAGGGCCCCAGTCACCCAGTGCTACCTTTTGACTCTAACATATACGATCCACCCTCTACCAGGAATGTGATAGTCATCATTCACTTTTGGTAAACTCAACCTTGAAGTCTCAGCTCAAAATATCATTTCCACAAGTACCTTCCTACCTGCCCAGTCTTCCAGGGGAATGCAGGTTCTTCTCTCTGCACACTACGATTTTGCTACTCACCTCAATTTCAGCAAGTTTAATATATTTTACTGAAATTTGCTGTTGGCATGTATGTCTCCCACTAGAATAGAAACTTGTTAAATGCAAGAATAATGTCTTAATTATGTTTGTAACCTGGGTGACATGCTTAATAGTTAAGATGTTTTGGGGGCTGCAAGGAAGAGACTGCCCATTAAAATGGGCTTCAACAAGAAGGATAATTAACCTCACATAACTGGAAGATCAGAGATGAGAGCAGGTTCCAGGTGCAGCACAAACAGAACACTAAGTTTCTTCATCTATGATTTTCTTTGTTCTGATGATCCCTCTGTCAGCTCTGACTTCCTCATTAGTTTTCCTCCAAGTCTCAAGGTGGCTGCCAGCAGCAAATGGGACAACCTGATTTTTTGTTTTGTTTTGTTTTGTTTTGTTTTGTTACAGTGAGAGAGAACCTTTTATCTCAACGATAGATTAAGAGATTTATCCATCAGTCAGATCAGCCAGTCTAGGTTCCTGTACCAATATAATAGTCTTCAGAGTGATACCATGGGCTAGCTGACTTAGGAACTTTGGGTTCCTAAACCCGAGTTAAGGGATGGGCTTAGCTTCATTGGCTTAGAGTGTAAGCCTTAGGTGAATCTAAATCCAACTCTAGAACGAGGGGATGGAGTCCATGGAAGACTGAAGGGAATCCGAGTTCTCGGAGGAAGTAGAAATGCAGAATGGGTGTAGGGGTATCCAGGAATGCAGGTGGTTCAGGTCACCATCACCGTTCACTCCATTGGCATGATATTAGACCCAAAGATATTTAGTGCATAGTTGTTCACTGAACCTGTCAAAGATGATCTTACTGAAAGCTGTGTTTAAAATAGGTGACAATGAGAAATATTGTGAGAAGAGTTCATTATCATCAAGTTAATCATTTACATTGGGAGGCACACCTCCTAAGCATGGTGAATACAGTGTCTTATCCTTTCTTCAGCCTGTGCCTGAATTTTATCTTCACCTAAATCTGGAAGTTAATAGGAGCCATTTTTAATTTTTAACCACTGGTTTAGCAACATTAATTGAAATACATATAGCTCAGCAAAAAAAAAAAAAAAAAAAACTAGCTTATCATAATACAATATCATCAAGGAAAGTGATACTTTCATTCAGCTATTCTGCTTTTTTGTGTGTTCTCAGTAATCTCAGCATCCTATACATTTAATTAAAAAAAAAAACAAGAAACCGTGAATAATGCAAATCACTTCGAAACATCTTTACTCCCATCTAAAATATGAAACAGCTAAATCAGAGGTTCTTAATAATTTCATCAGTGAAGCATAACTGGGGGGTTTAGAAAAAGTGCCTAAACTATTCAAAGATTCTTCAGCTGGCATTTAATGTTGATATCCAGTTATTTCTTACACTGGCGAACAGCCAAGCTATTCCCTGGTCCCATCCCCTTTTCAGCATTTAGTGGTCCCCTCAATCATCCCTATCACAGCCCCAGGAATGTATCAGGGCAACTCTGCAATAATAGTATATTACTATTAGGTTGGAATTTTGAGGTAGTTTATCTTCTGGAAAGGCTATGAATAGAGCAGTTGAGACCAAGTAGAGTGAGTTTTATTAATGACACCTAAGATTTTAGACACATACTATAACCTTCAATCAATTTTAATACCACTTTCTATACTGTAGTTTTGCTCTAAACCATTCCAACTGTATTATAGTCTCAGATAATACAATGTTAGAGTTGTCAGGGAAACGCGTACATAATAATTTCCTTAGCATTTAACCCTAGAGAGTGAACCTTTTAGTGCTTCCTGCGTATTGCAAAGGCAAGTGCTGTATTTACCTAGAATATCATTTTTTTGTTATAAAATACGTTCACAGTGTAAAAAAAATAAGAAGAACTTGATTATCTCTTTCTTTGAAAGGCCTTGGAAATAAATCTATCAATATAAGTCTGCCTTACATAAGTAGTCAGAGACCTTTCACCAAGTTCACAATTATTTAATAATATTTGAGTGAAAGCCATTCTTTCAGACTATCAAAATCACATTAGAAAAGCTTTCTCATTTATGAACTCATTGTTTCTTTTCAGAAAATATATTAAATGAAAATGAAATCTCCATGTTTTTTGCTATTGATAGAAAGTAAGTTGAAAGCTCTCGTATATTTTGAAAACTTTGCCTTAGTCCAGATATAATTAGGATGATTTAATAGAGTAAGGAGTAATCTTAAAAATAAGAGATGCAATTTCTTTCATAATCTAAGTAGGAAATCTTAAAAAAATTGTCCTATGCTAAATAACTCACATGAAGTGGAGAAAATTGCCTTCTGAAGGTCCATGATATGTAATGATTTCCAATGGGCTTGATAACATCTACTCTGTTGAAAGGCTGGGTAGTTCAAATATGTAGAGCTTCTAGCACTGATTTCGTGTTCTAAAAAACTGTTGGGCAGAGGTAAACCCCTTACCTCCTAAGGAAGCCCAGCAATCACACACACCTGCTTTTTTTATGGCAGTTTTTAAATTGTTGTTCAAATACAGTTGTCTCCATTTTCCCCCCACCCCAGCCACCCCAACCTCCTACCCTCCATCCTTCCCCTCTTTGGCTTTGTCCATGGGTCCTTCTTTATACATGTTCCTTGACAACACACCTGCTTTTTGATTTGCAAAGACTCTTGGACGCACCTCCTCAGAATATCAGGGATCCATTGGATTCTGTGAAAAACAATTCAGACTAGCATTTACAATGCTCAGAGGTGACAGATTTTAAAGCTCAGCCTTGGAATTGCCACACATTCTTTACAATTCTAGAATTTTATATTGGATCAGTAAGGAATCATGGAATCAAGCACCTGGAAACATTTTACATAAGGCTACAATCATCTAAGAGTTCAGAGAAGGGGGACATAAAGTTCAAAGACTTCACAGATGTGAGATTCTGATAGTAGAGAATAAGGATTAGAAAGGTGAAGGTACTTAAGGCTGCGGAGCAGCTTGGACAAATTTATTTTGTAAAGAATGAAGGCATATTGAGTATTACATAAAGAGACTGGCTAGCCTGAGACAGCGTGTACATTCAGGGTAAGTAGTAGAAAATAATTTCCTGTAAGTAGAATGGAGGCCAATTCAAGTATGTAGACAGTCCTCTGGTGTTTGTCAACTTCTGTCTTCTCATCTCTACCCACTGATCTCACTACAGATGGTAGTGACATTCACGTATCTGCCTGGGAATTTTCCCACTAGGGGCTACAGCATACATGGCAGTGAATGAAAAGCCTACCAGAATGTCAGTAACTGAGAGTACTGTTATAGTGACAATCTTGAATCTGTACCAATTTATAAAAACTAATGAACCATTTCAAGAATTCAGTTTTTTCTGAATAAAAACCCCATCTTCTATGACACAACCCCTGTTCACATGATTGTAATAGCATGGTTTGGCAACACTGAAAGTCACAATCAACTGTAAGGGGAAGAAATGGAAGTTTTGAAGATATTTGATCAGAGTGATATTGTCAGGCAGTAATCAACATTACAGAGGCTCTCAGAGCAGAGGCTGCAGATAACCGAGATTTCCCAGGGTTGTTGAAAGGAGTTCTCAAATCTCTGAGCACACCAAGCATTGTCTTTGGATCAAAGAAGTGATGTGTTTTCCACATATAGTATTAGATATTTTCAGAGATGTGAATGCTACTGCAGTTCATGCAAAATCATATTAAAATATTCCTGAGGTCAGAATAAGTTTATTTGTGTCAATATTTTTTTCTTTTTTCAAAGATTTTATTTATTTTTAGAGAGACAGGAAGGGAGAGAGAAAGAGAGGGAGAGAAACATCAATGTGAGAGAAACATCAATTGGTTGCCTCTTGTACACGCCCCTGATCCGGGACCAAACCCACAACCCCCTTCATATGCTCATATACTGGAAATTGCACCAGCAGCCTTTTGCTCTTGCAGGATGACTCGCAACCAACTGAGCCACACTGATCAGGTCTGTGTCAATATTTTTTTCATCCTATGCATACTACATATAGGGTTATTATGCAGAGGCATTTTTGAGATTTCAAAGGCATGTTTACAGTATTATAAACTGCTGACAGAGTCAAAAGATTACTGAAGTGGATCCTGACTGGTGTAGCTCAGTGGATTGAGTGCTGACGTGCAAACCAAAAGGTCACCAGTTCAATTCCCAGTCGGCACATGCCTGGATTATGGGCCAGGTCCCTGGTTGGGGGCGTGCGAGAGGCAACAGATCAATGTATCTCTCTCATATCAATATTTCTCTGTCTTCCACTCTCTCTAAAATTAAAAATACATAAAAGTTTTTTAAAAGATTACTGAAATGGGAATTCAGAGTCCTGAGATCTGGTCCTCACTGCATCTCTTGCCAGCTTGGGTCTAGGAGGCCTGGACAAACCATTCAACACTTTAGCCCTTGGTTCTTTTCATTGTTAAATCATGGCATTCTCCCAAATGGGACAACTTTTGTGAGTGCTACCAGATACAGCACCTATGGTTTCAGGCGTGCAAAGTAAGTAAGCTTTGTTTGAAAATCTTTTCAAGTTTCTATAACATATGTTTAGGTGATATTTCAAATGAAGTTACTGAAAGCTTATTTTTATAGAATAATTTCCTTACAGGATTAGGTGATAATCAAATC
Source organism: Anoura caudifer (assembly GCA_004027475.1). Taxonomy (NCBI): domain Eukaryota; kingdom Metazoa; phylum Chordata; class Mammalia; order Chiroptera; family Phyllostomidae; genus Anoura; species Anoura caudifer. Next base: position 35,092 of record PVKU01002988.1, read on the forward strand.
TGATTCAGGAAGCCGCAAAAAGAGCATCCCTGAAAGTAAATGAATAAGAGAGTCCTGACTTGTTATCATTTTTGTTAAAGACCCCTCCGAGTGTACTGGTCCGTAGGTCCTTCTGTTCCATTTTATATCAAAGTGAATGGGAGCATCAGGCTTCAAACAGTAAAGTGGCCCTACACTTTCTTTGGGAATTGGCCTTTCTGCCTAGCTGTTCGCTTCCATTCAGGTTCTTATATGCTACAAAAAGGTTTCTGTGTGTGTTAAATTCACAGAAATTAACTAACAAGTTGTTAATAAGAATAGCTATTGAAATATATAGCTGTGCCTTTGAGGTTGGACACAAGTTAGAAAAACAACTTTGGAGATTTTTTTATGTTTTTCACCTTATGACAGGGCAAAAATGAAGAGTTTTACCAATTTAAAACTATGCTTCCTCAAAAATGCATAATTACTTTCATTTCTCTATTTTTCTAATTTGATGTTTCTCTAGTTAGCTTTGCTTCAGTTAGGTTTATTTTATTTCTTCGATATGATTTACTTTCATGTAACAAGCTTTTTCATTCAGTAACATAGAACTTAATAAAATATTTCCTCCTTCATGTCCTTTTGTCTTAAAATAATGGGTTAATATAGAGTGTAATTTTAACAGTAAATACATTTTAATTCTAGTTCTTACCAAATATCATGGGATAAAGGTAAAATCAGTTTTAAGGATTATGACTACTTCTCCTAATTAAAAAAAGTGTGTTTTTTCTATTATAGATTGCATAATTAGCTTTACCTTAGAATACTTGAGTATTAAATATAACTTCATTTTATTCAAAAGTTTATTCTCCAGTAATTTTTTAAAATGCAACGTTTGATATAATTCTACATCTTTTATGCAAACTGTGGCCATCATGGAAAAAGGTGTGGCATTATTAGGGTTTAAATATGATTTACTGCCCTGGCCAGGTGGCTCAGTTGGTTGAGTATCACCTTGTACACTAGGGGGTTGTGAGTTCAATCCCCAGCCATGGACATACCTAAGTTGCAGGTTTGGTCTCCGGTCAGGGCATGTGCAGCCGGAAAGTGATCGATGTTTCTCTCTTTCTCTATCTCTGTGTGTGTCTCTCTCTCACCATTCGGCTCTCTCTAAAAATCAATAGACATATCCTGAGGTGAGAAAAAAACACTTTGTAAGATATATATATAGATAGATAGATATGTATAGATATATATAAATGATTTAATAATTTTTTTAAAAAATGAATTAATATTAATACTGATCTGATAACATTTCCTGTTTTTTTTCAATTGCAGCTTACATTTAACACTATTGTGTGTCAGTTTCAGGTGCACAGCATAGTGGTTAGACAATCATATACTTTCCAAAATATTCGCCCCCAATATTTCAAGTACCCACCAGGCATCATACATAGTTATTACAATATTATTGACCCCATTCCCCATGCTGTACTGAAATCCCCAGAAACTTGTGGGTTTTGAGCAGCAAAAATAAGAGGTTCAAAATGAACCAATTCTCTAATAGGACAGCCTCACAGATCTTTTTAAAAAAGCAAAGTAACCTCTGTTCCTATTTCAAAACCTATAAACTGTCGACTCATAGCTTTCCCAAGCTCTCTTTGCACTCTCTTAATTTGAGACCCATTCATCAAAAGGATTAAGACAGTGTGAGTCCAGTCAGAAGCAATAGCAAGAGTGTGCCTGAAAACTGTCACTCTCACATTCCTGGGAGTGTCGCTATCTCACTACCGTGATTTATAACCATTGAACAATATGCTTTTATGTACGATTACCTCTCCTACTTTCAAACAGAATTTGAGATGGTTTGGTGGACATGATTTAAAGAAACAAACATCATAATCTTATTCCTATGCTTTGTAACACACAATTTTCCCAATGTAGTTATTGCTGTTTTCTACCTTTGATTTGAGGTTCCTGTTGCACAGTCGGTGGTTATTGCACTTGTGCGCCCGGTGTGCTTTTGTACAAGTTAGATGAAAACATGAAGTGATTTGAATGTAGCTAGTTTCACTACTTCTGTTAGTGCACTTGCCACACCAGCAGCTCATAATGTGTATCCTGGCCCAGAATATCACAACTATGTGTAGCCCAGAATAGTCACTTCAAACCAACACAAGACAGTGGTTACATTTCCAATGTTGCAAGGAAAGCAGAATTCAAGACTTTAGTATTTGAACTGGTCAAGCTCTTTAGTGTTTTAGTTATAAGATGTATACAGATTTCACTTAAGAAGCAGCAACTCAGATGATGAATTGAAACTCCAAGTATAATCAAAGAGTATAAAACTTACAAGCCCTTAAGCAGTGAATATGCCACCAATCCTCTGTGTGCCTTTGTTTTCATTTTCCAGAGCATTCCATTGAATATTAAATTATATAACATGTGATATCAATAAATAATTAATTTTAAATTATATTGTTGCAGGCTGGAATGGCTGGGAGCATCATGTTACTTTCATAGATTAGAAACAAATGATTATGTATGTGGACCAAAGTGATGGTGTCTTAGATTGGATTTTCTGGAAGCAGTTTCTGAGACAGAAAGTTGGGTCCACTTTGGGTGGGGTTTATCTAGGGGATTCTTTTGCTGGTCTCAGCTGGCTTCATTCATTGACATATTCATGATTAGCCAGTAGCTGATGGCCTCATGTACGCGTCTGGCACTTACTGGTTATTGTAAAAGCAGTGGGTGTGACGGGCTCACTTCATTATCATTATCCCAGAGGCTAGTATAGTTCACAGAGTGGTGAAAAGGTTCCGAGCATAGCCCAGTGCCCAAGCTTCGCAAGCCTTGGCTTATTGTCATGTTTATTAATATCCCATTGGCCAAAACAAGTAACTTGGCCAATCCGTATTCAAGGAGTGGAGAGATATACTATAGCTCTGTTTATTTATTTTTTATTAGAGAAAAGGGGAGGGAGAAAGAGTGGGAGAGAAACATCGATCAAGTGTCTTCCATAAGCTCCCCGATTGGGGACCAAACCTGCAACCCAGGCATGTGCCCTGTCCGGAAATTGAGCCAGTAACCTTTTGGTTTGATGGCTACCCAACTGAGCCACACTAGCCAGGGCTATATACTATAGCTCTTGATGGGAGGAGCTAGGGTACCTCATTACAAGGCTGTAGATGCAGAAAGAGCAAGAATGTGTAGGCATTTACTTTCTAAACAGAGTTGCTTTTATTTTTCTCACCAAGATATATACTGTGTAACACTTTTCAGAATTCCCTGGTTTCTGTGGCTTCTGGTGATTACTGTGAATATCATGTGAACAAGAGAAGCAGTTAACACTTCCATTTAACCCATACTTCTGAGGGACACAAGAACATAGGCTTGGATAGGCGTAGAGGATGTCCAGTACAAATGCTAACTGTGTAAACTGTATACACACACATATACATATGGGAAGAGAGAGAGAGAAATAAATGGCTCTCAACCAGAGTCAGTTTCCCCCAATGGAGAACATTTGATAATGTCTGAAAGCATCTTTGGTTGTCACAACTGGGAAGGTGCTATTGCCAAGGATACTGATAATCATCCTGCAATGCACAGGTTAGCCACCCACACCCAGGAATAATTTATGCCAAAATGCCAGTAGTGCTGAGGTTGAGCTTGAGAACCCCTGCTTTTTATTGAGTGCATGTAGGATGAATTCCTATAACATGAGTTATAGAAGGGCACTTAGAAGATGAAAACTGAACATGGAAAAGGCAGCGATGTTTCTGTCTTCAAATTAGTGAAGGAAGGGTGCATGCTTGGGAGAAGTCAAGTTGGATATTCTCCCCAAGAATAATATCTACCTTGTGAGAGGAAGCTGGACACACTTGATTATTATAATCCATCTTCTTATGGCTAGTTCAGGGGTGTCAAACTCATTTTCATAGAGGCCACATCAGCTTCATGGTTGCCTTCAAAGGGCTGGATGTAACTTTAGGACTGTACAAATGTAACTACTCCTTAACAGTGAAGCAAGAGCTCGGCACTGCTGCCAGGTAGAAGCAAGGTGCCAGCCAACTGAAACAAGGTGGAGGGCCAGGTTCTACCTGCGGGCCTTGTGCTTGCCACCTGTGGGCTAGTTCAAGGTAATCTCTGCAAATCCGAGTAGATACTAGGTTTATTTTGTGGCTCCCATATGCTGTAAACTATAGCTCTTGGGGTCAAAAATATTTCCATGATTAATAATTCTTGCCTATTGAGTACAGCATGTAGGACAAGTCTGTGATGATCCGATCATTCTTTATAAAATGTGTAGTGACAGTACACTCTTGGCATCGACACTTGTTAATGTAAGATTCTGAGCAAGTTACTTTAGCATTTGGTGAAATGGGAATAATACCTACCCTGAAAATTGTTTGGTGAAAATTAAATAAACCAGGGCATATAAGTTCTTGCCTAGCCCATGGAAACCCCTGTGTAAATGCTGTTGGTGATGGTGGGGTTTGTGGTGATCTCTCTACCTTCCAAAAAGCAGCAAATGTTTGTTCTTTGGATTCAATTCATAATTGCAGGAAATAATCAATTAAAAGCAATAAAGTTACTGAGTTTTAAAAGTCTGTGGCTCCCACACCTAACATTTTTTTTCTAAAATCCAGAAATATTGTGCTGAAGTGTGAATGATTGATCATATTTGGCTCACATATTTTATTTTGTTTTTAGAATTATGAGAAAGAATATAGACAAAATGAATTTTTATGTATTCATAACATGTTTTTTTCTAATTTTCCACCTGTACCTACATACTCCAAATATTTAGAGGGAAGAAGTGAGGTTCTTCTTTGCCCAACGCACAACAGATTTTTCTTTCTGAGTCTGTATATGATTTCTAAATGTGTTAACAAGTACTCTCTAATTCTTACACATTTCATTAAGCAACATGCTAGCCTTTCAAATATTTAAAGAAATATTACCAAATATTGCTTACTTGGAGAATAATTATTATATCTAGTGGATGTATGGAAGGAGATAAATAATGTCTCCTATACTTCCTAATATTAAACAGTAATGCAATTTGACCACATATACAAAATTATCCTTTAGATATTTTTGTTAGTGTGAGTCCAATAATTTATCATGTAGCCAGTTGACTGGTTTTTCAAGTACAGAGGTAAAGAAAGTAAGTCGCCCACATTCATACAGCAAAGCTATAAATAGAGTATGTGCCTCTTGCTTTCTTATCAACCAAAGGAGACCTGTGAATTACAGACAAATCACGTGTGAGCACTTCAAAGGAAGTATGCCAAACGCCTTGTGTGTGTTTTTAAAAGATTTAGTAGCTCCTTTAAAGCTCTAACTAAAGCTGCTAGCCTGACTAATCATGTACCCCTGAAACCAATTAAATTTTTAGACCAAAGAAATGTTCTTCAAAAACTTCCGAAAAAATGAGAGCTCCCTCCTAAAGCCAACACCTTTTAATTAACAAAATACTCAGAGCAAAGATGTGATTAGCACTAGTATATTGCACCTACTGTCGTTCATGCTACTATCCTGGTGTGCCAAACTCAGTTCAGTTCAGCACTCTTGAGCTTGACTTTCTGTCTGTGCAAGCATGGAAGGAAAAAAAATACAATTTTTAGTAGAGTTCATTTAAATTTCTAATGAATGCATGAGAAACATTATGCTTTACTCATCAGTCATCAGATTGTACAGGCTGTATGTGTGTATGGGTAGGGGGTGGGTATACACTTACACATATAAACACATATATGATGTGTGTGTTTATCTCTTTCACATAATTGTATGTATAGTAATACATGTGGTTTTGACATGAATTAATTAACCAGGAGAGATGCCAGCATCCATTGCTGAAGGGACAGTTAATAGTGTGACACCATGAGAACTATTTTCCATGATGACCCCATGTAGAAAGAGATACTTCCTTCCACAAACTTGAGTCACATATAACCTTGGTCTCCATGGTGGTTAAAGAGACTGAGATCTGAAGAAGCATTTCCAGAGCCAACTCCTTGCTACCTCAGCAGCCTGAGGCAAGTGGTGGATGTGCCGGCAAGTAGAGTAGACTACCGCAGCATTAAACGGGGCAAGGAGAGAAGGATCCCCACCAGCTGCAGGGAAGACCATTTCCCATGCCCCTTAGGGTGGAGAACCTGGGGAGCCATCCCAGAATGTCATGTCTAAGATGCCGTGTAGTAGTTCATATATCCTGACTCCTAACCGATTGTGATTATAGGTTGAAATAACTCTCAGCAAATCCCCTTTCTATCCTTGAAATTCTGGAGTTAACAGAAGACTCCCCTAGAACAACTAAATATCCTTCCCTGACCATTACAGAGAAGATTCTGTTGCTCATTTGGGGTAAAGCCACTCTTTATTGCCCCCTTACAGATCCGACCAGCCCATGCTTTACCTAATGAGGTGAATTGCTTATGTTTCTAGTAATGTGACATAGTAGAAGAGAAAGAACCCCATTCCTTTTCTTTTTAGATAAAAGACATCTGAATATGCAGTATGAATCAGTGTGATTTACATAATAAAATAAGATGAATGCTCTCAGGACCTCAAAATTTCTCTTTTGAAACATCTTGCTTAATCAAAAAATTATATATGTGCACATACCCACATGTATACATGCACACATTCATGGATCTAGAGGCAAGTCTTTTTAGGAAAAACAAAATATTCTAATAGTGTTCAAGCTGGAATTGGCCCTAATAAAATGTATGAAAGTAGATGGAGATTAGTCTCTTTCTACCTTATGTTATAGCACTTTTTTCTACTCTTGGAGACAAAGTTTCTGAATTTAGAATCCAGCTCTCAGTCACTAGCAGATGTCCTCTAGCCACACACAAAAATAAAACAAAAAATCCAATAACGGTGCAAGATTTGGGTTTTCCTAGTAATTATTAGATTTAAGTAATAAAATGTGAAAGACATCAAAATGTTTAGGACCCAATGGAATGATGGAATTGTGTACCTCGTGGAGACTTTCAAATTACAAACTTACCCCAGACCTCCAAAAAACGCAGAGCACTTAGAGTTGGAATTAAAGCAGAAAGGAGACTTTTGTCTAGGGAGTGAAGAAAAGAGTTTTCACGAGCTATATAGAGCACATAGAAGGGCACAAAACCAAGCTGGCCCATGATCATTGGAGAATGCCGAAGAGGGACTGAGGTATGGGGGATCTCGGGGAGAATGGACGGAGATGAGTCTGGAGTGTGACATTCAATAGGCACACAACCCACAATTCCGTGCTAGTGTAGAAAGTGGATAGTCAATAAACACTGAGTGTCAGAAGGAAAAGGAAAAGAAACACATAAACACACACACACAGTCCAGACTTACTGTCAGAACATTGCTAGGACATGACTTAACATATATCAATTCATAAAATACTTAACTCACTTAGACTGGTACTGTTTTCCCCATCAGGCAGGTGGGAAGCCTGAGGATCCCAAAAGCTCAGGTTAGGAAGCATGGTGTAACCCCTTATCTCACAATGCCTGTAATCTTATCCAAAGCTGTGTATCTATAAAATGGTAAGGCCAGCTGTCTGTGAAGGAAGTAGTAGTATAATCACCAGTTTACAAGGCGATTATACATGCAGATTCAGAGAGGTTAAGCATCCTGCCTAGTGTTACACAGCTGAGAAATGGCAGAGCAAGTATTTAAACCCAACAGTCTGGCCCTCGTCTGTTTTATACTCTCCTTCCTGGGGTATGTTCTTTCCTGCTTTTTCCCTCTTGATAGAAAAGTAGGGAATAAAGGAATCAATTGGTTCTATTTTCTCCCTTTAATAATTGGCCTTCCATGGTCTGCCCCAAGCAGTGGCTCTTTCTCTGGTATTGTTTTTTATTCAAAAAATAGCCAAAACGATCTGAACAGCAAAACTGTAGGCATGTTCTGTGTTCTAGTTTTCAAGAAACCATCCTTAGAGATAATCTTTAAGCACTCAGCATGGGTAAACAGCCTCTAAGTTTACTGAAAAGCTTAGTGTGCGTATACATTTGTTTAAGTTTTATTCATTCGGAGACTATTGATCAATTCAGCACCTGCTCTATTCCAGGACCTGTGTGAGTTGCAGGGGATAGATCAGTGAGCAAGAGGGACACAGTTTCCCTTTCCCACCAGTACGGAGATGTTTTCAGTTGTGAAGGAGGGGAGACCAGCAATGAAGGGCCTGACCCATCCGTAAACGAAATCATGTGCCCACAGCTGCTGGGCACACAGCTGCATTGGTTCACCTGCCTGCCCTGCTCGGAATCTTGTCCAGCTGACTTTGTAATTGGTGGTACTTCCATTTTCCTCACTGGACAATGTTGTGATATTATCATTCCAATGGCATTTGTTTGTACTTTTTCAGTCATCTTGACTCGTTCTCTGTTTTTCAGTCTCTGCCTTTCTTTTCAAAACACTTTTTTTAATGTGCTTTTACAGAACATAGTTGAAGTCTAATAATTCTGTGCATTCTCATCCTTCAGTGTATTGCAATTTGAGATGACATAATCATTTCCACCCCATTAAGCACTTCTTTTTTGGTCAGAAGTAAGCCTGGAGGGAAAAAAAGTCTCATTCCCATTCTCTTTTGAGGGGCAAATTTTTCAATAAATCAACTTTAAACAGAAAAACACTTTCTGACACTTTCCAGAACCTTGAAATCCTCCCAAATGATTGTATGTTGCCTCTGTATCTATTGTGTATCTATTTGGAAAACAATTTGGCTGCATTTTCTAGGCAGCCAGGCCTTCCAGGGTTAGCTCCTACAGTACTATTTTAATTTAGCTCTCTCTTCATCCCCACCCATGCGCTGTCTCCAGGGATCCAGCTCCGCTCTTGGAATCCCTTTTAAGATTTCTTTTCTAGATCTTGTTGGCTCCCATGCTTCTTCCTACTACATTGTATGCTTCTTCCTACTACATTGTTGGATCTCAGGGTGCTACTTCTGCTTCAGATTACATTTGTTTCTTTCTTTCCTTTTTTTTTTTCAGAAAGAGCCTCAGAGTAGTGAGATAGCTTCAAGGAACAATTTCTTCTTCTATCTTCATTATTTCTTTGTCTTTTGGTTAGTACTTCTTGGCATTAGTTTTATATTCTGACACCTCACTTTCTTTTTCATTCTGCCTTGTTCAAGAATATTTCTTTCATCTCTAGGAACCTCTTGTCCTTGAGAAACTTAAGACACAAGAGGCCTTCCTTCATTCCTCCCTTCATCTTCCCTAATGAAAAGACAACCTTAAAAGTACAGAAAGTGCCCTGGCTGGTATGGCTCAGTGGTTGGGCATTGTCCCACAAAGCAAAGGGCCACTGGTTCAATTTCCGGTCATGCCATGTGCCTGGGTTGTGGATTCAGTCCCTAGTCAGGGTGCATGTGAGAGTCTCCCAATTGGTGTTTCTCTCACACATCAATGTTTCTCTCCCTCTCTTTCTCCCTTCCTTCCCCTTCTCTCTAAAAATGATAAATAAATAAAATCTTTTTTAAAAAGTTTAAAAGGTAAATGAAAAATATGTTCACTGAGAAAGGGAAGATAATAGTTGTGAGTATATCTGACTGTGCCAGAGGTTGTCTGTGGGCTTTGAAAAAGTAAGCCCAGCCCTGACCGGCATGGCACAGTGGGTTGAGCATTGTCCTGTGGAGTAAAAGGTCTCCAGTTCAATTCCCACTCAGGGCACATGCCTGGGTTGGAATTTGCAGTGGGGTCCCCAGTTGAGGGCATGTGAGAGGCAACAGGTCCATGTTTCTCTCTCACATTGATGTTTTTTTTCCCCTCTCTTTCTCCCTCCCTTCCCATCTCTCTAAAAATAAATAAATAATTTTTCAAAAATAAAATAAAATTTTGAAGTGCAGCAAAGTCATAGAACGATGAGGGAGCATTCCACCTCAGAATGAAATGCCACCAAGGCACAATTTCTCATGTTTATAGAACCATTCCCTTGCTGTCTGTGCCTCTTAGGTCTCTCTCTGAGATGTTGTCTTTTGACACTTTCCCTCCAAGCTTTCCTTTAGAATTATATAGCCTGCTATGTCTCTGCTGCTGCCCTACTGGGTATGTTAGGCTCTGGAGCCCATTGCTATAAACTAGAAAAGGAATTGCCTCCCACTCACCACTTGCCTTCAATAACCCAGCTGTTTGTTGGTATCTGGTATCAGTCCACATCAGCACGATCAGCCTCCTTCTGTAATTAGAGGGTCACACATAGACCTTTGATTTTCCCCAAATAGTTCACATATTTCTATCCCGTATCTCCAGCCACTCACCGTATTCATACACCCCAGTGTGTCTTATCTATCAGGTGTTTCTAACAATAGTGATAACCTAACATTATCACCTGCTAGTGTCAGGAACTCTGGCAGTATTTTTGTTCTCTTTCTGGTATTGCTCTATGTTCTGCTCATTCCTTCTTCCTTATTTTCATTGTTGACACTATGACAGATGTCCCCATTTACCCTTCCTTTGCCCGCCTCCACCCAGCTCCAGCTCGTCCTTCCCTCTGGCCATCACCACACTGCTGTCTGTGTGTGGTGGTTAACCATACGTGTTCTTTGACTAATCCATTCTTGTATCAGTCACTGAATCTACACAACTGCCTATGACTCTTACTTGATTTCCATTCCTCTTTTACTGAGAAGGGGAAAAAAATGAAGCTTAGAGAAGTTAACTAACTTCACCAAGGTCACGAAGTTCCTGAGGCTGAGGGATGGGACGGACGTTCTCTCAGGTGTTTTCACTCAGGAGCTTCAGATCTTTACCATGGGCTATCTTATACTGCGGTGTTCAACACTGTTCATATTAATTTCACATTTCTTAATGACCTTGAAACAGTGTTTCATATCCAAACAGAAAAACTAGACTAGCTCTGATTTTCCAAAAATAATGTATCTTGGGTTTTCCTCACTGCTAGCTACTTTATTATCAGTCTGAAAGAAAAGAAGGAAAAAATGGCAAGCTGCTCCCAGTACACAATGGAGCAAAGACAGGAACATTTCATTGGCTTTGATTTCCCTAGGGTCCACCTCCAAAGTACTTTACTTCCTATTCAAGGAAATCATTAAGTCAGAAATCAGATCTTATCCAATCTTTCCTTTTGCTTTTCTTCCTTGAATGGAAATAATAAGCAAAAGTTATTCCCCTGGCAAGGCCTGAATACTGTTTATTTTTCCTTAAAACCAATTCCATAATCTATGTAATTTGTTCCTGAGGACTATTTCTTTTTCTAATATTTTTTTATTTTTCAATTACAGTTGACAATACAATATTAGTTTCAGGTGTACAGCCCAGTGATTAGACATTTATATAACTTATGAAGTGATCACCCCAATAAATCTAGTACCCATCTGGCACCATGCATAGTTTTTACAGATTGATAGGTCCAGAGAACATCTTGAGACTTGCCACAGGGAAGGGGGCTGGGGAACTGGGTGAAAGGTGAAGAGATTAAGAAACACCAATTGGTAGTTACAAAATAGTCATGGGGACAAGGACTATTTAAGTCAATTGTCCAGCTTTGAGAATAAGGAAAAATCATTTTAAAAGACTGTATATGAATGAAATATGTATTAATGTGTATTAATGAAAACTTTTCATCTTTACATCTTTCTGTCCTTCATGTAGCATATGTAAAGTATCCAAATGAACAGGAAAAAACATATAATACCATAAATAATACTTTGGTTCAAATCGTCACCTTATCATTAAGATTGTTTTGTTGTCATGGGAATTGGCTTCTTAACTTGTGTTTCTAATGTTTCTTCCCTTTTTTGTCCTTTTGAAAAAAAATTAGCTCCTAGTCAGACTGTCACTCTAGTGACACAACCTGTCGTTACCAAGGAAACTGCCCAATCCAAAGCAGAAATGCCATCTACCTTGCTGTTGGAGGTGCCTGCCCTAGCAGACTTCAACCGGGCTTGGACAGAACTTACCGACTGGCTGGCTCTGCTTGATCGTGTTCTAAAATCACAGAGGGTGACGGTGGGTGATCTCGAAGACATCAATGAGATGATCATCAAACAGAAGGTATGAGCAACAAACATGGAAGCTTGCAGGGGGGTTTCTCTGAAGTGAAGGTGTTCCACTAATCCAATTACTCTCCTAGACCACTTCCCACCAGTTTCTAGGCAGCCTTTCTCAGTCAGCAAATACATTACAATCTCTGCTCTGTTCAGCCCTAGTATGATCAAGGAAACAAATTAATGCAATTATCTCAGATAGTCATGAATTCAAAAGGAATAATAGAAGGGAGAAAAGCATAAACCTTGTAAATAAAGTTGGCATAATTAAATTCCCTAAACCACTAGTACAGTGTATTTTTAAAATCCATTTAACATCAAATGTAGCTCAGCTGAGCTGTTTACATTTAAATTGCTTGTTTTGGCCCCCTGCAGCCATAATATACTACAGCACCAAATACAATCTGGGAGTTGGTTATTCGCTTCCAAGTTGTCCACACCAGTTTTTCTCTTCCTGTGACCAAGAGTAATTGAAAGTCAGCTATGAATGAAATAGAAAATTTACACAACATGTTATTTGAAAATACCTTAGGTCTTAATAACACTGTACTCAAGTAAACATGCTTTTACTACAAAGGTTGCCCCTCCTCAGCCTCATTGGAATTCACTCAGCAAAATTATGACATCAGGTAGAAATGTTAAGAACTCACTGATATAAATGTGGTTTACCTAGCTAGAACAAGCACATTATATATATTGTATATTGCCGAATGAATCAGAAAATTCATTTTGAAAGGTTTACATGCTGTGGTTATTTCACCTGCCATGATTTTCCTGTCTTTTCTCAAGATGTAAGAGATCATACTGAAAGTATTTAGTTGTTCCAGAAGTTTTTGAAAGAAACAAGGAGTCGGACACATGAATTTCTTTTATAAAATAAATATCAGCAATTCTGTCAGAATAAAAATCATTTGCAAGGAAACAGACTGCACATACAGTATCTTGAGCTCAGCCCCAGAAGCCCTGACTTAGTGGGCTTTCTTCATCCATTGCAAACGGCATGACCGTTGTCAAATCATTCTTTGGATGTTGGTTTCCTCCTCCAGGTGCAGGGCAAATAGAATTTACATTCACCATGTGGGATGGATATATGTGTGTATAAAGATATTTAAATACTGTATACTTAAACATATTTTCTTTTACTACTACTTTTAACTAGAGTTTTCAGAAAAAGCTATCGAGGTTCATAGTCACACTTCTAGTAAGTAGCAGAGCAAAAATTCAAACCCACGTCTGTTTGGTTCCAAAGCCTGTGTTCATACTCCATACACTGCCTACCAGTATTAACTGTAAATGAGGCTACCATTTGGTGATGTGAAATACATATACATATGTATATATACATATATATTGTATATGACGTCTGTCCGGAAAAAGTTCAGCCATTGTTAATATAATGAGAACAGTTTGTGCAACATCGATATAGCCTGGCAGCCAAGGAGAGAGGACTGGAATGCACCTTCATGAGCAGTGACGACTTCACTGTACTAATCAGTGGGGGTGGTCGACGCTGTTGAGTGAGCATGTGTGCTGCGTGGCTATCACATTCAAAACAACTGAGCAAGTAGAACAATGAATGTGCTTCATGTTTTGTGTTAAGCTTGAACACTTCTCTGGGGAAATTATTCAGATGATTCAGAAGGCTGCAGCTACGGGCAACTGATGATTGGCAGCTTCATCAGGACAATGTACCTGCTCATGCATCACATCTTGTGCAGAGTTTTTGGCCAAACATCAAACCACCCAGGTTCCTTAGCCCCCTACAGCCCAGATTCAGTGCCATGACATCTGGCTTTTCCCAAAACTAAAGTCACCTTTGAAAGGGAAGCAATTACAGACCATCAATGAGCTTCAGGAAAATATGACAGGGCAGCTGATGGTGACTGGGAGTACGGTGTGAGGTCCCAAGGTGCCTACTTTGAAGGGGACTGAGGCGTCATTGTCCTGGATATAAGGATTTTGTATCTTGTATCTTCTTCAGCAAATGTCTCTTTTTCATATTATGCGACTGGATACCTTCTGGACAGACCTCATATATAGTCTATGGCAGGCACTCTGCAAAGCATTTTATAATCACAGTGTGATGATACAGACAGAAACAAAAGGTACATTCTTTCACAGTATCATGCTAAGTTTCACCAGTACCTCTGAGACGACTGCATTATAAGAGACAGTGCATTATAATGTTTAAAGCAAGGGCTTCAGAGTTAAACAGTTTGGGTTCAAAGCTGGGCTCCACTACTACTGCTGTGTGACCTTGGGTAAGTTACTCAACCTCCCAGCCCCTGAGTCTCTCTCTCTGTATAGTGTGGGCAGTGGTGCTATCTGCCTTATAGGTTGTCATGAGGATTAAATTAGGTAGTACATAAAAAATCTTCCTACCTTTCCTTGCTTACTTGAAGTAGTCAGCTAATGTTAATAATTAATATTAGGTTCTACAACAAACTCTGGGTAAATCTGCCTACTCACGGCATTTGAATTGTGCAAATACTATGTGATATAATAACATTCCGTGCAAATAAGAGTGTGTATTCCCCATCTGCAGCGCATGGTGCCATTGGCACTGTGGCCTCTGTGAAAGCCAGAGGGGACATCAGAATGGGAAAGTGCACACTTCCCGTGAAGGCTTTGTGCGTCTGGCCTTTAAGGAAGGTATTGACCTGCTAGGTGGTCTTCAGAGTTCCCCAAATAAATGTGTCTTTCTTAGAAAGGGTGACTCATTGGGTACCTCTTCATAGTGGTAATCTTTAAATATAGGTCTGAAGTTTATTTAGAGAAGTTCAAGTTCCATGTCTGGGGTCATAGAAAGGACTTATAAATGCCAGGATATATATATATATTAGGGATACTTTTCCTCCTCCTTTCTCTCATATTAAAAAAATTATAAAAATATTGTAAACCACTACCTTTTATAGCTTCAGTTATTAATGGTCAGTAAAATGACCCCAAATAAACATTAAACAAATGTGTGTGTGGAGAGGAACAAGAAAGCTTGAGGAAGTATTTACTTTAATATCAGGAAATAAATATTCCCTCTATATAAAGTTTTAAAGAAAACAATCCTAACTTTAGTGTTTGAGGTATGGGACATGAAGTAATATTCCACAAGGTCTTTATAAACTGTAAAAACACTCTCAATGCCCATTTATTCATATAGTTTGAACAGAGTTTTGTTGACCTACTGATAAGCACCTGAGAAATAGAGAGTTGGACAAGAGAGGGGTGCACAGGTCACAGAAGGTGAAGGGAAAAGAGCAGTAATAGCCCTATGATAGAAAGAAATTTCAGGAGAATATCTAGCATGTAGTCAGCACTAATGATAAGCCAGTCACTCATCTATGTCTTATTACTTAGTGTAATAATAATACATGTAATTACTTATTACACATATTACTTAGTGCTCGCAACAGCACTGCGAGATTGATACTAAAGCACAGTGAGATTAAATGACCTGCCCAAGGTCAAGTAGCAAAGAGACAATGATGGGACTTGAACCCAAGCAGTCTGATTCCAGAGTCCCACCCTTTAATCACCATAGCTTTTTACTTCTCTGGATGTGCTTTCCATGATGCTCTAGGGACTTAGTTCAGGAAGAAGGCATCTCGCTAACTAAGGCAGGGAAGAGAACAGATGTTAAGAAAAGCTTCTTGAAGGAGATAAAGCTTAAGCTGAGGACTCAAGAACAAATTGTAATTAACAGATTGATAAAATGAGTGGAAACAAACTACTTGGCACTGAAGTCAGAAAGAACATAGTGTGTTATAGAAATTGTGATTTCATTGGCCAAAATTAATGGTATATGATGAGGAAGAAATTGATGAGGCTGAATAGAGATGAGTGGAGCTGGAAATAGGAATCCTTCCTTGCTGGCCTTAGGACATTTGTTTATGGCCTGCAGGCAGTTACAATCCTTAACGGATTTCAAATAGAGAAGGAGAATCCTCAAATGCAGTTTAGTTGTGTATTGGTTAGGGTTCTCTGGATGCATGCAACAGAAAATAGCCTCTGATGAAATCAAGCAACAAATAAACTTGCTGGGATTAGCAGGAAGGCAATGGAAAAGGCTTGCAGATAGAAAAGGGACCTGCACATGCCTGGACATCCAGTGAGCAGGAAGTACTAGAGTCTCTCTGATATCTTTTCTCTCTCTCTCTCTCTCTCTCTCTCTCTCTCTCTCTCTCTCTCTCTCTCTCTCTCTCTCTCCATCCTGTGTAACTATTCAAAATTTAAAGTCCCAGCAGAAAGAGTCCAGTTGACTTGCTTGGGTCACACAGCTGCCTCTTAGCTACAGGAGAGTGGAGAACTTTATTTTAAAGCCCTCTCATTCCAAAGCCCCTCACAATGAAGGAGAAGTCATTACCTGTGGCGGACTCTGAGTCCACCTGTTGTGGCTAGAGACAAGAACTAATGCACAGGCCACAGCAATCCTATGGGAGGAAAAGGGACCAGCATGGCTACTCTCTCAAGAGGAAAGTACCTATGAGTGCCTCAACCACTTTCTCAAGAGGAGAGTAGTCCAACCCTTGCCTAAACAGGCTTTTATTGTTTCTCTCAGGTCTTACATCAGTGAAGGATTTATTATCTATTACATAGATTATTATTGTCTACATTTTAGGTACAATCAAGGAAATGAAAATTACATGCAAAGGGCAATGGCAGCAAGTTGATTACCTCTGTCCTTGGGAAGATTCACACAGATTTTGGAAATTACCTTCAAGATAGACAATACACATTTGTTGTTTTAGACCAGGGTGATGGATTTTTAGCAAGAGTAAGCCATAATAGTCTGTATGCATTTTCTAGACCTGATTCCCATGGGAAAACTCAGTTTGAAGGTCTGGCTCCTGCCCACCACCTCGCTTCTGTAGGTTTTCCATAAAGAGCTGAGTCACATTTGCCAGACTAAAACAAAACAGTCCCCTACAGTTACCCCCAAAGAAACTGAGGTCTGTTGAAAATAGAAAAGGGAAAGAATGCTGAGTGTTCAATAATAAATGTCCACTGAACTCAAGCATTGGGTAGAACAGGGTAGAAGACAAAAACTAACAAAGGAGATTCACAGGAGGCACTTATTATGATCTAAGCAATATGTTTTTTCCAACTTTGCATTGTGGAGACCTGAAATAAAGACCATTTATGCTCTGGTACCCTACATATAAGTTTGCACAACACATGCTTATACAGTAATCGGTTCTTAATAAATGCAGGCTACATGATGGGTAATATGAATGAAATGTGATAAGGAGTCTTCATTTTCAACAGAGATGGGAGTTTGGAAATTATAATGATAGGAGCGAAGCATCAGAAGTTAGGCAAGATGGTATAACAAAACATTTTATGACTCTAGGAAAACTTACTGTTGAATATATGAGGTTCAGATCAAACCGTAGGCATGCAATGTGATTGAACTATCTTCCCTGGAAAGGGAATAGGGACATGTCAGTTGAATAGCTAGCTTTTCATGGTTCTGGACCTTGTATTTGATGAGATCCGGCCTGTTCAGGGTGGATGACCTTCCATTTGAACTTGTATTTGAAATCACATAGTTGATATTTTACTTTCATTCTCCTTTAGCATAAGTTGTTTAATTAAATTCATATTTTAGAAAATAAGGAGCTGATACCATTCTGAAATGAAAGTAATTTTTACTAAGTGAATTATATCAGGCAAGAAAAGGAAGTTAAATCACAACTTTAATTTTTTACAAGATTGTAAAATATAGCCAGTTAAAAATTAAGCAACTCAACTGCTTAATATTAGAAAGTAAATTCTAAATATATATATAATTTATATACATACATACATATACCATAATATTGTAGAGGAATAGAGATGTAAAATATTCAAATTAAATCTTTAATTTGTATATATAAAATGTATACACACACACACCATAATATTGTTGAGGGATAGAGATGTAAAATATGCAAATTAAGTCTTTAAAACTAAAACATACATAAAGTTCCAAGTTTATTTTTTAGAATTGTGGATTAATAGCAGAGGATAATTTGTAATTTATGATTAAGTCAGAGAAACCTGCTAATACAGTGTTTTACACATTTCTTCACATGTTTAAGGAAAATTGCTCCAAAACAAATTGTTTTGACAATTATTCACAGTTTTCTTTTACTGATATAATCTATCAAATAAAGGGGGAAGATATGTCTAGAGTTTTTCTGTGAAAATGATATTAAATATGATCCTTAGGAAAGGAAGGAGAGAACAACAGAAGAAGGGAAGGGACAAGAAAGGAAGAAAATCAGAGAGGAAAAGAGAAGAAGGGACAGAGAAATGGAAGAAAGGATGGGCATGAGTGAGAGAGAAAGGCTGAGGAGAGAGTGAAGTGGCCGGCAAATCTGGGGAGATGTTTGTGGCAGTGGAAACCATGTTGTTCTCAACATATAAGATTTAGGTGGCCATGTGACAGCATTAATTTTTATACTATTGGTGTCTGATTGCCTGTGCTAAATAAATTACAGTCTTTTTTCAAGTCATTTTGGCCAGGTGTTCAGAGTAATTCACCACTAAATCAGAACCACAGACACTTGTATTGAATAAAAAACTGAATTGGCAAAGGAGCTTTATTCCCCTAATAAGACCTCTCCAGATTGGGCTTGAGACAAATTGGCCAATCTGGACAAGATGATAATAGCATTGTTCAAGATTAATTTTCACCTACACATTACACTGCTACATGGGAGATTACATTATCCAAAGACTGAATAAGCAGTTTCAGTGGGTACAGTGTATATTTAAATGGGAGATAATGACTTGATGGATTTAAATATTTTATTGATAAGGTCAAAGTCTTTAATAAAAATTCTATGATTATTTTTACATTCTGGCTATCTCTACACAAAGAGCAATTGAAGGACTCCAGTGTCATTCTGATTATTACATTTGTTGGGTAAATTCAACCACCATCTGATGACAAGAGAACTTGTCTAACATGGACCTGGAAGGACTGGTGAAACAATGTGTGGTGAAAATGGCATTGATTATTTAAAAACAAATGAAAAAGAATGATTATTGGTATTACTTCATTACCATAGCATAGCAGAAAAGTGAGTATTACAAATTGCTTCTCTCATGAAACAGATGAGAAAAGTTATGGATAGTTCATCAGCCTAATGTCACTGAGAAATGTAATTGTCCTAACATAAATCCAGACTTCTTGGGAATAGTTTCTTTTTTTTTTCTATGACCTCCTCCCCTTCATAAATATCTCATTTCTCCACCAAAATCATAACAAACTCAACTAAACAGTTTATTTCTTTGGTCACCCAATGGGTTTTACAAGTTGGATGACAGTCATTTTTAGGGTGAGAAGATTGATTTTTTTTTTTTTATTACACAACCATTCTTCCCTCATCATCTCATTTGTTCATTCTGCACAAACCTGTTTAAGAAACACTGTAGCAGAGTGTTTCCACATATAGCATATTTTTTGGACTATAAGACATACTCCCCTCCCCCAAATTTGGGGGAAATAATGGTTGTTAATGCTGCTGTTGAGTTCTGTTCACATTTACATTGGTGAAATATGATATGTTATTAAATATTTTACCACATTTTTTGCTTCAAAATTTTTTCCCCTATTTTCCTCCTCTAAAACTTAGGTGTACCTTATGGTCTGAAAAATACGGGTAAGTGTTTGTTGCGTTCTACAAAGAATAGTGTCTCGGTCTGTTGCACTGAAGATATTTGCAAATTTTGTCCTGCAGTTACCCTGTGACAAATGTACATGTCTCCTGTGGAGAGCTCATAACTCTGCGGATCACTGCTCCACATGCATACAATTTTCTTTCCTTACCTAATGAGAGCCAAGTTCACTGTTACCTTCACTGAAGGATGTACAGATATGCTGGTGTCAGTAATAGGATGCGCATTATACTCTCTGGCCATGATGAAATAAACTCCCCTTATAAAGGTCAGTAAGTTGCAAATACAAAGATATCTGTTTTCTAAGTCTCATAATAACATTTTTATGGAAAATGATACTATACACCTTTTTTTTGCTTAAAGATAAACATAAACTTTATGAGACCATATATTTTAAAGCCTATGAATGGAAATGTGTATGTTACTCTATTTCAGTTCATTTCACCATAAAATTTTCTGTCAAAACCTTATCAAGTAAAACTGAACCATGGTATTTACATGAATTCGGATAAAAACCAGTTTACTGTGTTTTCAGTAAATACCAAGGGATCCTGGTAAGGAA
Organism: Anoura caudifer; assembly: GCA_004027475.1. NCBI lineage: Eukaryota > Metazoa > Chordata > Mammalia > Chiroptera > Phyllostomidae > Anoura > Anoura caudifer. The sequence continues at coordinate 55,296 of PVKU01002988.1, forward strand.
GTTTATGTTTGTCATTGTTTTTAAATAGTGATTTCTATTTGCAAATTCCCTTGCCTGAGTCTCAAATGCAGTTCCATTATATGAAATGACTTTTATTATTTTCATAAAAATACCTATAATCTTGGATCTTCCCTAGCTCTTTTATAAGAAAGCAATATATGAGTTAAGTAATTCAATGTCTTTTCATCTTTTTTAAAGAAATATAATGTTATTATACTCTCAATTTCATTTCCTACCTGCTTTGGGAGCTTTACATTTTTCCATAATTTTGGTTCCTTGAAATATAATTGTAATTACACTGTGTTATAATGCAAGTTCTTATCATTACCCTAGTATTAGCGTAGTATTGGATAGTGTTAATGTGAGGTGCATGGTCTTTTGTTCATTCCTTAGTTCAACAAATTGTCCTTGAAAATCTAGTTACCAAACATGCTAAAGGCAGATAAATGACATTAAAAAAATAGTGAAGCAAAACTTTGGTTTTAATTTAATTTCTTGTGTATGTTAGGAAATTATTGAGAATGAGCTAAAGTAATGGGCACACATCCCTATTAGTGGTTTTGTACATTTAGCCACACTTTTCTGAATGTGATACATATATGTATCTATAGCATTAACATACATATAAAATAGACACATTTAATAGCCTGCAATGAAAGCCAATACTACTATTTTCTTTCCTCCCTCTTTGAAGGCCCCTGCCATGCAGATTATTAAAAATGCATATAGTGACTACCTTTTAAGGACTTTCAGTATAAGACTAAGTTTTTATTTATCTGTTACTTACTAAACATTTGCTGGCAAAAGACATCAGTGAGTATTATCTGCTATGGGGGATTAAACACAGGGAGAATATAGGCTCCAGGTTTAGAGCGTATCTTCCAGTCTAGAGTGTATCTTCAGTTGAGGGAAGCAAAAAAGACAGAGTAGTAACTGACACAAGAGGAAAAATGCTATGGTGATTTCAGTCATATACACATTAGAACAAGCCAATCATTTATATTTTTCCTATGTGCCTTCCTTGCTCATATAGAAGAAAATTAACCTAGACTTCTCTTTCCCAATGCCTTGTGAATTTTTATTTAATAACCTAATGGTGAATTTTTTTTTGCATGATATGGTCTACTGTAGGGGTGTCAAACTCATTTTCACCGGGGGCTGCACCAGCCTTGTGGTTGCCTTCAAAGGGCCAAATGTAACTTTAGGACTGTATAAATGCAATTACTCCTTAACAGTGAAGTGAAAGCTCCAGGCTGCTGCCAGGTAGAAACAAGGTGGAGGGCCGTGTTTGGCCTGCAGACCTTGTGTTTGCTGCCTGTGGTCTACTGTTTCTCAATTTCATAACCTATGCTAATTGATCAGTAAATTTCTAGGATAATCATAGCTGCATTGTTTTTAAGAGAGAAGCAATGAGATCATATGTTATTTGTCTTTTGCCACCTGGCTTATTTCACTTAGCATAATAATCTCCAGTTCTATCCATGCTATCCCAAAGGGTAGGAGCTTCTTCTTTATTTCTCCTGTGAAAAAAAAGAAAGAGAGAGAGAGGCAATGTGGTTGGACTGGGTTTCTGTCATCTCTTATGAATTCATTAAAACTAATACCAGGGTTTCTAGAGTGATTTCAGTCAATTTTTATTCTATTTATAAAAAATGACTTTGAATATAATTTTAATGATTCATAAATCCTTCCAGATTCCCTTATCTCCTTATGTTACATTCTGTGTATACAAATAGCATCATATTCAAAAATTATGCATTTCCCATCATTTACTCAAGGAAGGAATATCTTCTGTAATATTTATCTCAGGAATGGAAATGTTTCAATGTCCCCGACATAGTCTTCCTTCCATTATGGGAGCAGAATAAACTTTGTCATGATACAAGTTACCCTCCCCCAAACAAATTGAATTTATGTTCTGCTCTAGGATTATTTTTAAACCTTACAAGTAGAAATGAGAACAGGGAATGCCATGGGGAAGGTTTGGGGCAGAAGAATATAAATAAATCTCTACTGAAGAAGTGGAGAGGAGAGAATAATTTACACTTAACTCCTCCATGCTCTCCCCCCACAAAATAAAAAGAACGAGATTGTGGTGAGAAGGAAAATAATCTGTAGCAACTCTATGGAGACTAAACTTTGGTGTCATGTCACATTATATGAAAATTAAAAAAAAAAAAAAAACACGCTGCCATAGATAGGACCATAAAAGCCCTTTGAGAAATTTGACACAAAAATCAAAGTGCCACTTTCCCACACTTACCCGGTTCGATTTTACTTTTTTTAAGCTTTATAATAAGTGTTAGGAGTCGAAGTCAGTTATTGGGGGTAAATAATAATAGCAGATGGAATAAATGCAAGCAGACAAGAAGCTATATCTAATGAGATTTTATAGAAAACCTGTTCTCTAAATCAAAATGAGAATGTATTTCATGTTTAGGGTTAGGAAACTTTTTAGATGAGAACTATGCAACGATTTCAAGGTGTGAGTTCTCACCAAATCCAATTACGAAGTAACCACTGACTTAGGGTTCCTTCATACCCCTTAATGTGAGTATAATCATTAGAAATATAGAGTTGAATGGATTGTCAGAGTACCATCAAAGTCTTTACGATCCATCCCTGCCTTCTCTGTGAAATGTGTTTTGATGACTTCATTCTGCATTGGTCTTTTTAATCCACAGCCCACTGAAAAATTATTTTTTCCATTAACAGTATGTGCACTTGTCAGGTTGCTTCTATGGTCTTGATCTTCTCTTTTAAAACATCTGTTCTCATTTGCCTTGTTCCATTTTAGCCCTTGAAATGAGTTTAAATTTCCTTGAAGGCAGGCATCATATTCTCCTTGCTATGGCAGCTAAGGTACACACCAGGTGTTGTATAAATATTGCGGATTTACTTTATTTTCATACATGAGTAGTTGTACTTAGCATGTGGAATTGAACAATCCATGATAGAGTCATATGTGTGTTTATGTTTATCTTAACATTTAAATGCAGCATGATGTATCTTTTTTGGTCAGTTATGAATGAAAGGCTCCTGGAAATTAAATTTACCACATCAAATCAAAGCAATTATCATTTCAGACTCTAAGAATTTTAGAAATTAAAGGATCTTTTTTCTAATTAATACTATTTGCTGCAAGGGACAAAATCCTCACTACATGAACTTATCCAGATAGAAGTTTATTTTTCTCACAGCCAGACCTCCAGATTTGTGTATTCTAGGGTAGGGCCAGCAGCCACAAAATCATATGTCCCTACACCTTCATTAGCCATCCCTACTCATCCTCAGCACATGGCTTTCCCTTCCTGTGGTCTCAGGATGACTACACTGCCCCTCAATACCAGGTCTGTTTTAAAATGGAAAGGGGGGGATGAGGAGAGCAGATGCATGTGCCACATATATCGGCTCCTATTTATACAGAAAAGAAAGCTTTTTGGACATCCCCACATAGAAGAGGGCTGCTTATACCACATTGACCAGAAATGTTTCCCATGTCTGCTCCTAGCTTCAAGGGATCCTAGGATGACAATAAAACTGGTATCCTAATCCTAAAACTTGGATGTTTTGAACAAAATTGGATCTCTTTTAGTTGAAGGAGAGAATGGATATTGGGCAGGCAACTGGCCTTGCCTCATAAGATACTCTTTAACAAATGTATATTTTCTCTTCTTGACTTAAGTTAGCTTTTAATTAGCTAAAATTGATGTGACTGTTTTCCTGTCTTCTTAGTTCTCTCATAACAGAAGTGATCTGGGGTCGGGGGGTAAATATGAAAGAATAACCTTGGTATTAATATTTAGTAGTAGGCATCAATTGTTTTATTTTCCAATCATACCATACAAAAGTGTGTAAATTAAATGGGAACTTGAAAAACATTGTGTTTATATTTCCTTTTCTATTCTCAAGAACTAACTTTCACCCTGGCTGGTGTGCCTCAGTGGACTGAGTGCCAGTCTGTGAACCGAAGGGTCACCATTTCAATTCCCAGTCAGGGCACATGCCTGGGCTGTGGGCCAGGTCCCCAGTAGGGGGTGTGCAAGCGGCAACCACACATTGATGTTTCTCTCCCTCTCTTTCTCCCTCCCTTCCCCTGCCTTTAAAAATAAATAAATAAAATCTTAAAAAGAGAAATAAGTTCCTAATTAGCAATGCATGTTGGCTATGTTTCTCGAAATCTTCGCTGTCCAATACAGTAGCTGCTACCCACATATGGCCATTTAAATATAAACAAATTAAAATGTAAAATCAGTTCTTTAGTCCCATTAGGCACATGAAAATGCAGAATAGCCACATGGGACTATTGCCTACCACCTTTGACAACATAGAAATAGAACATCCCCATCACTATGGAAGTACTGTTGGACCATGCCGTTCCCGACAGGTATAGCACACGTGTACTCTGTTTAACTTTATTTTAAATATCAATAAAATAAAATTATGAAAAGATAGATTGTTCATTCCTATCTTTTTACCTCTAAATATTTTTAAATTAGAGACAGAGAAAGCAGACACCTTTCTAGTAGCTTAAATAGCCTGACAAATTCTGAAGAAGTCCATTAGCATCAAGACAGATAGTATTAGGTCATCAGTTTTCACACTCTGAATTACTAAGACCCAAAAACACTTGTGCAGTACAAGGAAAAGTAGAAGCAATTAAAAGATTACCAGTTGTACAAACAGGTATAAACAACCCATGGACACGGACAACAGGGTGGGGATTGACTGTGGGAGCAGGGTGGGGGGGGTAAGTGGACCAAGGAGAGCAAAAGAGGAAAATTGGGGCAACTGTAACAGAACAACAATTAAAAAAAGAAAAATTAATTCAGCTTCAAGCAGGTACTCAGGAGTAGAATTGGGTCCAAACCCAGCGATCTAACTCTAGAGATCCCTCCCATAAGCATTGTACACAGTGCCTAACCCAGCTTATATTTTCTAATGCATTCTGTAGTAATCACTGTGTTATTAAGGAAGCCACGGGACCACAGGAAGGCTGGTTACTGTGATCACCAGTAGCCTAGAATCATCAGGATACACCCAGCTGCCTCCTTGGCAGCATCCCAAGCTGCCCTTTCTCTTCCTGGGAGTAGCTCAGGTTCAGGCAGAACCTCTAGCTCAACAAGTGCTCATTGTTAGTGTTATGATAAGGAAACAGGAGAATGAAGTCTGTCAGTAGGGCAAAGATGTAGAAGTAATATATTCTTATTAAAACACTATCACAGCCCTGGCTGGTGTGGCTCAGTGGATTGAGTTCTGGCCTGCGAACCAAAGGATCACTGGTTCAATTCCCAGCCAAGCACATGCCTGGGTTGTGGGCCAAGTCCCCAATAGGGGGCATGTGAGAGGCAACCACACATTGATGTTTTTCTCCCTCTCTTTCTCCCCTCCTTCCCCTCTCTAAAAATAAATAAATAAAATTTTTCCAAAACACTATCACATGAATTACTAGTAGAAGTCAAAAAAGTGGCCCTGGCTGGTGTAGCTCAGTGGATTGAGCGCAGGCCTGCGAACCAAAGGATTGTGGTTCGATTCCCAGTCAGGGCACATGCCTGGGTTGAGGCCAGTTCCCAGCAGGGGACGCACAAGAGGCAACCACACATTGATATTTCTCTCCCTCTCTCCTTCCCTTCCCCTCTAAAGATAAATAAATAAAATCTTTAAAAAAAAGAAACACCCATGACCCTAATTCTATTTTTAAAAAGTCAAAAAAGTAAAATAAAAGATTACCAGTTCTAGCATGATGATCAAATAGGAAAATAAGTAATATAGCCCATTTAATATAAAACTTTTTAAAAGATCAAGATTTTCTTACTGGTCTGTGTTGCCTGCCCCCCTTTTTTAAAATCCTCATCCAAGGATATGTTTATTGATTTGAGAGAGAGAGAGAGAGAGAGAGAGAGAGAGAGAGAGAGAGAGAGAGAATCAATTGTGCCTTGTATGGGCCCTGGCCAGGGATTGACCCTGCAACCTTTTCGTGTATGGGACAGTGGTCCAACCAAGTGAGTCACCTGGCCTTGGCTACATTGCCCCTTTCATAACATGTTATAACTCCTTTACATGATCTTTTCAAGCTTTTACCTCAAGTGCCAGCATTTAGTTTAGCATCCATGCTCTCTTCTTTGCAGTACTATCCCAAGACCAAAGTTTCTAGATTTTTCCTTCTTCCTCACCACATGCTTCAACAAGAACAACCATTCTTGCCTCTCAGAATCTCGATTGTCTATTTTCTGCTTTAAAAAACCTGGAAAATAGTGACTGTTAAGATTTGACTCAATATTATTGCTCCTCGTGGGTAGATTATCTCAACATTCCCCATGCAGAGCATTCAGTCCGTCAGATGTTAATAGGTATTCCTCGTGAAAAAGTCACATAGGCTGAGAAATACTTGTGCATGGACTTGGAGAGCATCAGCACCCATCACCATAGCAAAGCCCCGAAAAAAATCCCACAGGAACATTAATACTGTTTGGCTCAGCCTCACTCTCTCATTTTGCCATGGAAATCATCTGTGGGGAACATCTTGAGGAACACAGTGTAGAGAATGTGAACCTTTCTTAGTCAGATGGGCAGGTAGGTCTCTGTGAGTCAATTCTTTACATGCATTTGTTTTTACCAGATTAATCTTTCCAAGCATTTGTGCCTCTCATTATGATATACATACCTACCAGGGATGAAGTAACTAGGCTTTCTCCTGAATGAATAGGCGAGGGAAAGAATTTAACACAGCATTCTATAAAAGCAGTCTTGCCTATAACAGTATCTGCATATATTACATATTGTAATTTATATTTAAAATATTATGAAAATCTGCATGAAAGTTTTAAAGAGAAGCATACATATAGAACAACATTTAAAGGCATTAAAAATTGGGACAACTGTCTTAGAATAAGCAAGAATAACAAAATAAACATATTTTAAAAGAGGCATTCAAATGCCTGCACACATTTGAGCACTTTCCTATATATAGTCTGAAAGACAGAAATCAAACACTTTTCACATTGCATTTGAAACAGAAAGCTTTGTCTCTTCTTTTTAGTGTTCAGTTACAGAGCATCTCAATGGGAATATATAGGAAGAACTGTAAATTCTATGTATATTTATTTTTATGTCATTCTTTTTTGTATTTCTTTCATTTTTTATAATTTCTTTATTGTTGTTCAAGTACACTTGTCTCCATTTCCCCCCACCATGTCCCCCTGCCCCACCTACCCCCACCTCCCACCTTCTAACCTACCCCTGTTGCCTTTGTCCATGTGTCCTTTATACATGTTCCTTGATGGCCCTTCCCCTTCTTTCCCCCACTATCCCTCCCCACTCCCCTCTGGTCACTGTCAGTTTGTTCTTTATTTCCATGTCTCTGCTTCTATTTTGCTTGCTTGTTACTTTTGTTGATTAGGTTCTACTTGTAGGTGAGATCCAATGGTATTTATTTGTCTTACATCCTACTTTTCAAGTTAATATTTTTGTTTTATAAAATACATAATATACTGATAAAGTAGCATGCATATGAAATTTGTATTAAATGTGGATTGCTCTGTTGGCCAGTTTTTTTTTAAATAATAGGTGTGTGCAGTCAAAAAAATTTGGAGCATGCTGCTCCTCAATGTGTCAGCTGTCCTCTGTACCCTGGGCCTATAATAAGGAGCCTTTGATGCACCTGACTGTAGTACTGATTGTGGCCTCCAAGGAACCTATCATGATATGAAAGATCTTACTTCAACTTCACTGATATAAAGGTCTCTCATTTATTTTCTTGAACTCCTCTTTACTGAGTAGAAAACATATTTTTCAATATAAACCAGAGAGACTGCACTCACAGATGTTCCACGAGCCTTTCTCTCTTTAAATATATTGTTTACAAGCAGGAGGCATGTTCTATGTTACTTAAGCTATGGTTTAAACTTTTGCATTAAACTTCTTATCCAGTGCCTAAGGCATATGGGATATGTTACATCTGTTTCTTTAAAAAGAAATACAGATCAATTCCCTTACATTGGAAGATTCTCCAGATGATTTAAGTGGTTGTGATTTTAAGTATTTTGTAAGGACAGGGTGGGGGGGCATTTTTTTAATGTTTTGGCTTTTTTTTTAATGTTTTGGCATTTTGGTCTGTCAGCACACATGTGTTTATTTTAAATAACCTCTAATTATGTGCCAATTCATTGTATGTGATTGTGATACTTACTGGGATTTTTTTCCACCTCCTGTTTTCTCTTTATTTTTGTGTTTGAAGATATGATCCCAGTGCTAAAGCCTTGTTTTGATTCCCTATTTTTCCTCAGTTTTATTTATGTTTTGAAGTCAGGATCATGTGGCCTGGAGTTCTTTCCAGGAGCAGAATATATGACTGACCTGCAAATTCTCCAAATCTGACATGTAATTTCTTTTCACATTATTTTTTTACCATTGTCAGAAACTGCGCAAAAGTCAATTATACTTTTCCTGTTAGAAAGCCATTCTCTTGCTCCAAAATGTTACTACCAAATCATCCCATCACATTATTAAATTCTACTCTTACAAATGAATTTATTTGCTTTCAAGCATTGAGTCTATATATTCTGTGTAGATATGAAAATATCCTACAATAATTTTTTAAAACATTACAGATAATATCCAGTTGAATTGTTTCTCAATTCCCAAAGCACAAGAAATGTCATATGTCTTTGTCTGTTTTTTCTAAACCAAATAAATTTTGGCTCAGAGCCTTTCTTCTAGAGTAGTTGGGAAACCCAGGGTCTTGGACATTTTTCAGGGTTTTCCCTTTTCTTCGGGATGCTTCAAGAGCCTTTGAGATTCTTACAGACATGCAGAAAAGAAATCTGCCAGTAGATGTTACAGTTCTGCCTTTTCTTCTTACCTAGGAGTCTTTGTCATTCTAGATCATTTTCTACAATCTAAGGTTCTCCAAAAATGAAGAGCTTTTAACATATTGAGGATAGGGGTGGGGCAAGAAAATCCAGACTTCAGTGACACAGCCATCTCTACCATCTAGAAGTGAAACAGGAAATATATGTTTTTCATTTTTAAACACAAAACACAATTACTTTCTCAATTAGGTTATCTTGCAACCCTATTCATCACTTCTTAGCAGGTTGCTGGCTCAGAGATTCTGAAAGCATGCAACAATGGGCAGCTAGGATCCTAAGGGGGATGAGATCCACAATGTTAGTTCCTACTGTCTATGAATTTGTCACAGCTAGGACATGTGCTTGTCATTCAGTGCTTATGAAGGGGAAGAACGGGACTGATTTCAAAAATTAGCTTACAGTCCATTATATGATTTATTACTTAAACATACATTTAAGAATTAAAAGGAGTACCTTTATTAGTAATGGAGGACAACAAAAGTTAACTAAGATTGTCCAGGGTAAACTGGATATATAGTTAACTTATTTATAGATAGAGAAAATTAAACAAATATTAACACTTTCCAAACTGAATTATTTGCTGTATGGATGCTTTCTTGGAAAACCTTATTTAAGTTGATATTACTTAAAATCTATTTTAGCCCTGGCTGGTGTGGCTCAGTGGATTGAGTGCCAGCTTACAAACCTAAGGGTTGCCAGTTCAATTCCCAGTCAGGGCATATACCTGGGTGGCAGGTCAGGTCCCCAGTTGGGGGTGTGTGTGAGACAATCAATGAATACTTCTCTCACACATTGGTGTGTCTTTCCCCCTCTTTCTCCTTCTCTTCTCTCTCTAAACATAAGTAAATAAAATATTTTTTAAAAATTTTAAAAATCTATTTTAGAAAACCAAAAAGTAAGCAATTTGAAGTATGATTAAATAGATTTTATGTTTGGGTAAAAACAGAATATTCCTTTAGATTAAAGTTAATAAAAAATGAGCATATCTTTAATTGCAACTAACAGAAAATCCAATTCAAAGTGGCTTAAATAAGAAAGGGAATTTATTGGCTTATATAACAAATATGTGTGGACTTCAGGCATGGCATGTTCAAGGTTCCAGGTTCATTGCTCAGCTTTGTCCTTGAACATTGACATAGCAGTTACAAAATTCATTTTTGCATACCATACTATTTTTAAAAATGAAAGAAAATCTTTCTTTCTTGACCCTCCATGAAAGTTCTGAACTTCTCTCTGATTGGGCTAGCTTAAGTCATAAACCCACATCTGAACCAATCATTGTGGCAAGGAGGATAGTATTTTCCACCCCAATTCTTTGGTTGCTCCACAACAAGATGCTGTGAAAATTACCACCATACCCACTCTAGTCACTACTCCATGTTGAAGGGAGCTGACAGTTACGCATGAAAGTTTTCCCAGAGGAGTTAGCATTTAAACCAAATATAATTCCTTTATAACCAGACTAACACTCTCATACAAATAGTTCAATGTTTTGTTTAATTCTATTTTACTATTTCTCCATAGTGTTACATAAGCGATTGCAGAATTTAAAAGCTGGAAAGTAAAGGACACAATACCATCCCTTTTGTCATTCCAAAGGAATAGAAATGAGTACATATATTCATGTTCTGTCATTAGACATCAAGAGGAATATAATATACTACATAAACATGCATGAACAGGATTTCCAACACTGATAAGCAGTAAATATTTTGCCATTACCTTAGGACATTCCTATTTTCTCATCCTATTTTTCTTTGTCAATTCTTGGATGATCTCTCCAAATATCAGCTTGTGTTCATAACAAAAATTGAGTATCATAGCAAAGAGCACTTGTGATAATTTGGACACTCCACACACTCCTCAAATATAGAGGAGCATGAATAATTTGTGAACAACTGTACTGCTCTTTTCATATTTGTAGAAAGAGCATGAGCTTTTTTGGAGTCAGGCATCTGAAAACCTTGCTTTGTGAGTTATTAGCAAGCCACACAACTTCTCTGGTTCTCGGCTTAGCAGCTGTAAAACTGGCATAGAAAACTCTGTTGCACTGCTGTTATCAGGATTTAAAGCATGTCATAAGGTCTTTGTAAATCAATCTCTACTCAGCAGTTGAATGCGTTCTACCTCTGTGTTACTTCTCTGCACATTTTTATTTCCCTCTGATATAACAGTGGTAGTTTACATCATTCATCAATGTAAATAATTAAAGAAAGTTGCTCTTTAAAAACGAATATTAGTTTTAGATGATTAAATATGTTTGTATTGAGGCTTCTCTTGCTGATCGTAGCAATTATCCTTGGTGAAAAATGATAGATACTTGAAAAACCAATTAATTATGATGGCTATTTTTACTGTATAAATAGATCAAAGTTTCAGATCTGAAAAAGAATCAAAAAAGGTCAGTGGTAGTGTTTCAAAGCCCCTTGCCAGGTGATGCTACAATTTTTTTCTTTTTAAAAAGAGAGAAACTTGTTTCGCTCTAATTGTTTTCCAGGTACTTCTGAAAAATGTGTATTTTCCTAATAGATGAGAATTTTTTTTTCACTTGGCTTAGAAGGAAACCCTTGGTGTATAGTGAAAAGGGCACCTTCTGTTGAAAGAGGCTTTCAGACAAGAGTGAGTGTGCCTCAGGTCAAAGACGATGAGATGAATGCGAGAAACTCCAGGGTTAGAGACAGGTGTGTTTGAGCCTGAAGAGATATGCAGGGGGAGTCCACTCCACTCTCTTGCTTCCCAATCATTCTTATCTTAAGTCCCCAAGTACTTGCTGAATGTGGAAAGAGAAGAAAATGTGCAGGTTATTATAGGAAAGTTTTGCCCCTATGCCTTGTGGACTTTTAGAAAGATAGTGTTATAGAAATTAGTGTCAAATGCCTGGGGTTTATTTACTTAATGATAATGTCACCGCTTGGATTCCTGGGAAACAGACCCAGAAATGCAGGTGAGCATACAGGATGTTTACCTGGGAGTGTTCTTGGGGTCAACAGCAGGGGGTGGAAGGAGAAGTTGGGGTGTGATGCAGCCTCAGGAGAGGCCTCCTGTTACCCTTCAGGGAGTTCTGAAGCTGAAGTTACTCTTCAGGATTGTTACGATTTGGAGAGAGAGGATCAGACCTTTGTAACTCCATGTCCGGTCCCTCATTGAATGTGGGCTTCTTAGGGAAGGAAACATAAACTTGGGCAAGGTGACTCTCTTCGGCCAAGGTAATTCCTGTGAGAGGTTTGACAGATGATGGCTGTCCACCAGCAGCACTCCTAGCAGCGAGGAGAATACGTCCCTCCCTTCTGAAGGGGCATCTGGGCTCAGTATCACAGCTTCTCACTATAGATAGGTTCCTTATTTCAAATAGGGACTACCTGGGAACAGTTCAAATGTCCAAATTGAATAGATTGCTAACATAAATTGTGATGAATGACAAAGCAAGAAGTGCTGAGTAAGGTTGTTTTGTTGCAATGTTTATTATGTACCCAAATACACACATTTTATTTTGTCAAAATACACACCGTATATATTTCTGTGAATATTTACATGCCCATATAGAATGCTATTGAAGCAGATTTATATATAGCAAAAATGTAGTATGATAAGAGTTAGTTACTGCCCCATATCCTCGCTGTCAGGTGTGATGATGTCCAAACTGCTTTTCACAAATTCTTTTCGGCCAGAAAAAAATTTAGGCCAAATAATATGCTATTGTAAAATTCTGCATGCTTATATTTACTATTTGTTATGCTCTACTATGTATGAGGCACATCAAATTTTAATATTTCTAATCCTCTCAAGTGTAGTGTAAACTACTTGGTACCCTACTTGTTTGTAAAGGAGGAGACTCAGAGAGGTTAAGTTACTTGTCCAAGGCAATACCATTTGTAAATATACCTGGATTCTGGTCCAGGCTTATTGGCAAGAAACTATATATACATGTGTGTGCATGTATGTGTGCATGTGTACAGAGTCCAGCAGCAGAAGTAACACCTGCTTGAGTGTGGTCGATAGGGTAATAATATGGGTGTAAAAATTTATAGTTTTAATTTGAGCACATCACCTAAAATGTCCTATGGCGTGCTTGAGTGTGGTATTGTTATGTTACAGATTTACATGCTTATGCTTTTGTAATAAAAGATTTTGTAATAAAAGGGACATTATTTGTGCTAGATCCTGTATACTTGCACACATGCACAAACACATGTGTGTATACATACATGTGTAACATTTGTACATGCACAAATTACATATACAGTATAAATATGCATTTATATTGCAACTTAATAAACTGCATTGAAAATTAGTCTTTAGTGCTTAGCTGGGGAACAAAAAGAGTGGAGATGAAAATGTCTTTGCTTAAGAAAGATGATATATTAAAATAGGCTTTCTTATGATCTTCAAGCATTCTATGAAAAAAAAATATATCCACAGAAGCAATAATAGGGAATCTGAATCTTGAGCAGAAAGGCAACAGAGAACTTGTCAAAAAGCCAAGATAAAAATGTCAGACAAGGATATTCTTGCAGCCCAGATAGGCTCCCATAGGGTCAGAGCAAATGGTCTCACTGCAGTCCTGTATCTGAAGCCCAGGGTTGCATCTCCAGAAACTAATTTCTGTGCTCAGCGATGATCCAGCTCGTTCGTCCTCCCACACACACACAGGCACCACCCCCATGTCAATGTTAAACTGTTATTTTCTTCACTGAACTAGGAGGCCTGGTTACTGTTTGGACTGTGGGACAAAAGCAGTAATACGAGGGGGTACATCAAGATGAAAGGCAAAGGCAAGATTTTGAAAATTATTCAAATGATACAAATACTACACAGAGATGGAATAAAATCTTTAAAGATCTGTTTATTAGAGCATGTTGGACAAATATAGCCATGAGGGAATCAAAAATTTAATGTTTTACTCTGAGAACAAAATCGAAAGTGTTGTTGAATGGAAGGAGGTAAGGATTATGGGAGCAGTTGTTTTTATACTGGTTATACTTCCTGTAAAGTGTGTGGTTGGCATGAGGTTGAGAATTGTTCTGAGTTCATAGTGTTACGAAAGACTGTTAGGTTATTTTCTGTAGAGGAGAGCGGCAGAAACTGCGTATAATATGTCAGGGTTAATTACTCTCCCATACTCCCCCTATCCAGTGTTAGGGTTATAGTTTGTGCCAAAGATTCACTCAAGGCAGATGTGAGAATATTCTAGAATCTAGGGTGAGGATTCAGTTAAAGTCAGAGAGGGTACAGGCGATCAGAATCTTTGGACTCAACGTGAGACAACAGTTTGGACAGCGAATCTTGGGTACCATTTCAAAGACTACAGTCTCCATAGCTTGCTAGGTTTTTATGCTTGGTCCTTATAACGATGAGGAATGTCTCTAAAGTATGTTCACCAAAATATGTAGCTTGAGTAACACCAATGTCACAAGTGAAAATCTATTCCTGACATTCATTTTGTTCATTAGCAAGGCCTCCCGGTGTTGACTGTGGTAAAAAGAGTTAAAATGCTGGCCTTTCTGATTGAAGTCTGACTCCAGCCCCTTTAAGAATTCCCAGTGGGTGCAGCTGGCTACTAACACATCCATACACTCACGTACATAATGTAACACTGAAGTGTGTTAAAGTAAATGACATATAATAAGTATATTTTTTGTTACTAAAAGATAATAGTTTGGTTTTTATTTTACCACAAACCTTTTAACATGTGTCAAGTCCAGTCTGCAATGATTCATAATCTTCAAAGCCAAATTTCTTCAGCTTGTCATCTGTATAGCAATCATCATACACAGTTGAAACGTATACAGGGTGGGCAAAAGTAGGTTTACAGGTGTGCATAGGTGAAGCACAGCATTTCTTATTATTTATTATTTATTAATTAGTGTGTTATTTATTAATTAGTGAATTATTATTTATTAATTAGTGTATTATTTTCCATAGGAACAACTGTCAACCTACTTTTGTGTCACCTTCTATGTAGGTTTGCCCTGATTTAGGATGTTCAGCCTTAAGGATGTATCTGGTGAACAAGCCACGTCTGGGTCAAAAAGCATATTTGACAAGGATTTTATCCATGTTCATAAATATTTCAAGTGAAACCTCTCTTTCTTCTTTAGGTCCAAACTGCATGAGAAATTTAATTATTTGTAGTGGTCCGAGAACAAAACAAAGCACAAAGCCCCCAAATCAGAAACTGTTTGTATGTATTAGGAAGAGGCAACCATTTGGTGTCAGTTCAATCATGAATGAAATGCTATTCTGGGAGAACATCTCCCTGGCTTGTATGGGGGTAATGGGGCATGGGATTCACAGATTCAGCAGGAAGTGAGAGATCGAAGAGATATGTAGCTTTCTCCCACCAACTTTGCTTAATGAAACCCTCACTTTGTGCTGTGAAAGGAGCTTATCATTTCCTTTTGATGCAAATCATCTTAGTTTTTAGCTATTTATTTAATAGTCTGTAATTTGCAGTAATGTATTCTTTTTTTCCGGTGCTGTTGTGAAGTAGCAAGCAGAAAATGCTGTCGGGAAATAGGTTAGCATGGATCCCAGGAATCAGAGTTCTCTCCCTCCCTGTCTCCCTCCCTGTCTCATATCTTCTGCTTTGTCATGGTATAGCCATGGTACAGGCATGTCATAGACTTCCGTGGTAACCTTATATTCTCTCTAACTTTTGTATATCTGAAAAGTTTCACCATTATGTCCCATAAAACAACCCCATTGTGTTTTTTAAAAGCTAGAGTGGATAATGGGAAAGAGGCTATTCATCAGCAAAATTGATCAACATGCTACTTCAGCTCCAAATGTTCACTCTGGATGTTATCACCAACATTTTCTTTCTTTCTTTCTTTCTTTTAAATATTTTATGTATTTAGTTTTAGAGAGAAGGGAAAGGAGGGAGTAAGAGAGAGAGAGAGAAACATTAGTGTGTGGTTGCCTCTCACATGGCCCCCACTGGGGACCTGGCCTGCAAACCAGGCATGTGCCCTGACTGGGAATCGAACTGGTAACCCTTTGGTTCACAGCCTGCAGTCAACCCACTGAGCTACACCAGGCAGGGCGTACATTTTAGATTCATGCTTTTACTGTTTTGCAGTTCCCTTCCTTTAATTATTCTTGTTGGTGTGAGCCTTTCAGCATAATATTTATATACAGCATTTATGCAAGTTTCTTACTAAACATGTGATGAGTTATCGTGATTTGAAAAACTTCATCATTTAAAAATTTCATGGCTTTTTTTTTCAGAATGTCCAAAAGAAATGAAGTATATGTATGATTCATCTCATGAGGATTAGAGTTCATATTATTTCAGGCCCTAATGTTGGTACATCTATGAGTCAGCAATAAATTTTTTCTAGTTTGCAATAAAAAATTCTGGACTAACTAAAATCTCACTGATGTTTCACCACCAGATATTTCCATATTTGAATTTTTCCCACTTTGTTTTCAACTTAAAAAGAGAAAAGAAGAAAGGAGCCTTGTTAATTGCTCTTCCTCTCTGTGTCCCTATAGCACTTCCTATTTTTTAACTTATCATTGGGAAACACTTCACTTATCTCTTCCCTCCACCTGTCTGGTTTAACTACATGATTGTATTCCATCACTTTGGAGAGAATTGTCTTCCCAGATTCCGAAGGTCACTTACCTGTAAAAGACAGCAAGTAGCAGCTATTCAAACTGTGTGGTAATTATCTGTCAGTTATCTTTGTTCAGTACTTTCTTATTTCACAATTGAGGATCTGCTTTCCCACCTGCCTCACACCTCCAAGAACATTATCACAGAGCCTACTGGTTCATTCACATCCTTGGGCTAAATAGGCCACCCCCTGTGTTCCTGTCGTTTTGCGTATGCTAATGAAGAGATTTAACTAGATATTGTTGAAAAGACACAGAGGCTAACTCTCAATTTTCATATGTGGCTCATCCCTTTCCCTCTGTAACCATATCCTTGATGAGAAAATTGCCCTCTCCATGGTAACAATTCCAAAAACAAAAAAAAGCTTCCAGACAGTTGTTTCAGATAAAGAAGTCAAAAGGTGGAAGAGATTTAAAAATGAAAAAAAGAGGAATACAGCTAGGAAGAAAGCTTCATGTGTAGGGGTAGGGGTGGGGATGGCAGAGGAGAGAATGAAGTTGAGTGAGCAAAGCCGAGCCGGGGAAAGCTGGTGTTTCTGTGTCCTGGAAGACAGTACCCCTGCCTTTCCTGTGGGCTGTCACTACCCAGAAGATAAGGGCTTTATTCTGAAATTCTTCCAGGATTCCTTCCTGAAGCCCTGCTTGTCGTGAAACAGCAACACTCTGGTTTCCTCAGGGAGTCACAGTTCATTAATTTTTTTTTAAATGTAACACTTTTGTGAGCTCCCGTTTCTACCTCTTAATAGGGACATTTGAAGGTACTTTGGGTGACAGGGTGAAGGAGACGGGACAGGACCCTTCTCCCACCTCCGAAAGCCTTTGGTTATATACCAAGTCAGCCACCCAGAGCAGCGTTCTCACTGCTCTGTGCCTCTGGTACAGTTTTGCTGCCCTTGTCACCTGCTCTCACATGGTACTGAGCCAGCCCAAACAAGGATGTGTGTTAAGCAGTGTAATGCGAAATGACTGCAGAACCACCGTGGTAGGCTGAATAATAGCTTCCCAAAGAGATCTGAGTCCTAATCCCTGGAAACCGTGAGTGTGTTCTTCTTACACGGTGAAAGAGACCTAGCAGAAGGCTTAAGTTAAGGATTTTGACGTGGGGAGATTTTCATGGATTATCCTGGTGGGACCAATGTAATCACAAAAGTTCTTGTAAGAGAGAAGGCAATGTGCTGATACAAGCCCTATCAGAGAGAAATCAGAAGGTGCTAATGCACTGACTTTGAAGGTAGAGGAAGGGACCACAAGCCAAAGCATGCAGTCAGCTTTTAGAAGCTAGAAAACGCGAGGAAAGGAATTCTCCCCTAGAGACTACAGAAGGAGCACAAGATCCATTGATGCCTCGATTCTAGTCTGTAAGACCCATTTTTGGACTGTGACATCCAGAACTGTAAAATAATAAATTTAGGTTGCTCTAGGACACTAAATTGTGATAATTTGTTACAACAGCCATAGGAAACTAATACAGCCATGAACATCGAATAATAACCAATTTTGCCATTTTAGTATTAGCTATCTCATTGGGGTTTATCTTTTCTTGAGTAAGAGGAAGGAAAAGAGGGCATAGAGAAACTGTCATGAGTCCTCCATTTGAACAGTAGAAGTATGTATTTCCTTGTCTTATAAAAATGGCAAATATCCCAACTAGATGTAAATTTTTTTAGATGACAGATTTGAGTGTAATTGTGTGGAATAACAGCAATAAAGCAGATTGGAAAGCAAAGTGTTCACTTGGACATGAAGTTGGAAGAAAATGAGTAACAAACCAATTGTGCAGTTTTCTCTTCTGCTTTTTTGTTCTGGATGTGTTTAACCCATTGTGCTCCATCTTAGAAAACAAACTGCAGAGAAGTATAGTCACAGGAGCAGGGAAGTGAAGAATGAGTTTGAGAAGAGAGAGTGGAAGAGCTTGCTGAGAGTCCTGGAGCATGCAGACAGGGCTAGGCTTAGGAGTCAGGCAGACCTGAGTCCAAATGCTTTTCTGCTCCTAACTGGCAGGCTGGGTTTGGGAGAAATTATTAATCTCCGAGCCTATTTCCTCACATGTAAAAAATGGGTATAATAATACTCAGCTAGGTAGTTATTATCACGATCAAATAATGATGTTTGTAAAATACCTAGCTCAGTTTCCGCTACATTGTATCCACTTAAGAAATTGTAGCTGTAATATACTGAAGGGAAACAGTGGGAAAGGAGATCTAGGCCATTTTGTTCTGCCTCCACCACCTGTTAGTTTTGTGACCTTGGGCGAGCTATGCAACCTCTCTGTGCCTCATTTTTCTTGTCTAAAAAAGAAAGCAGAAGGACCAGCTCAGGCAGTTCCTGTAAGTTAATATTTGTAAAGTGCGTGAGACAATTTTTAGCATACAGGAAATGCACAATACCTCATTGTTGTTATCCTGTTGTTATTGTTACACTGTAGGAGTTGGAATTGTAAGGCAGCGAACTTTTTCAGGAGTGGACCGACAAGTTTTAGTGGGTATTTCTGGTGAATGCTATATTTAACTGGATCAAGATTATGGACAGATCATTACTATTAAAAGATAGCGAGATGGATATTTATTCAACAGAAACTGCTCCATCAGTTGCATCTCTAGGGTTTCCTGTCTTTCTCATGTTTTTATCTCCCATTTTGTGCCGCCCCTTGTTCAAACCTGTAATACTCTTCACTTCTCTGTAATAACGCATGCACTGTAAGTTGCTTTTGTTATTACTTGTGTATACTATCATCCCTTTTGTGAACCAAAAGCTTGAAATTAGCTTTGCCTTTAGCCTACCTAGCTTTGTGAAGTTTTAGTTGAAGTAATGAGGTCATTCACACCTGCTCTCGCCACTGTCTGAGAGAAAACTTCCCGGAATAGCTAGGCAATTAATAGGAGAGGGGGAATATGGGAATTCAAATTGAGGTAATGGAAACTATAACCAACTAACAATACTGATTTACTTAGTATTATTAGTTTTTGCCTCTGCCTAGCCCTATGCCACTAAGGTATCAGAGACAGCAAAAAGTAAGCCAGTTTGCTCCCCTCATATAAATAAAACAGAGAAGAGTGGCTAGCTACAGAATTCTTAACACAATCAGGAATTACTGCTTCTGTTTAAATTGCTGGAGATTTATTGAAATGGGTGTTAATAACGCAAAACACTCCCAATAAAATAGGAATTAAACTTCACTCTTCCCAGTAATGTCAACAGTGTGGTTAGGTATGCAGCATTACAAACACCATTTAAGAATTGATGATACTCACACTTGGAGCCAATCTCGAAGCTCACAGTTAAGAAGCTGCATGTATTTTCCTATCAAACAGAACATAAAGTTTCCATATTCCTCGGAATCAGCTTCATTTTGAACCATGTGTCTACTGGGAACTATGCTACATAAAGCCATTCCCCCAAGCTGGGCTCTTCTCATGGGGCAGTGCAAGTGTGTGATGTACTAGCACTGTATGCTGCTGTAGACCCGTTTTTATGAGATAAGAACAAGTAGGAGGAGCCAAGATGTTGGCAGAGTGTGTGGGTGTTACACCCACCTCCTCCCAGGACCAAACCAGAATGACAACTAAAACAAAGAGCAATCAACATGAATAACTAACCAATTGGCTGAATTGGGAAGAATCTGAAAATCAGAAGCAGTAATCAAAAAACTCACAGCAAACAAAATTCTTGGCCCGGATGGCTTCACAGGCGAATTTTAGCAAACATTCAAAGAAAAACTAACACCTCTCCTCAAACTATTCCAAAAAATTCAAGAGGAGGGAAGATTTCCAACCTCATTCCTGAATTAAAAAAGCATTTGACATGTACATGATGGATGACTACTACTCAGCCATAAAAAGGAAGGAAATCTTAGCTTTTGCAGCAGCATCGATGGACTTGAAGAATATTATGCTAAGTGAAATAAGCCTGTCAGAGAAAGACAAATGCCATATGATTTCACTCATATGTGGGATCTACTGTACAAAATGAACTAACAAAATAGGAACAGTCTCATAGATACAGAGAACAGACTGACAGCTCTCAGAAGGAAGTGGAGTTGGCGGAAGGGTAAAAACCAGTGAAGGGATTAGACAAAAATGAAACTCTTAGACACAGGCAACAGTATGGTGATGACCAGACGGAAAGAGTGGTCAGAGAGGTAGAAGAGGGTAAAGGGGGAATAAATGTTGATAGAAGAAGACTTGACTTGGGGTAGTAAACACACAATGCAATATACAAATGATGTATTATAGAATTGTACACCTGACACCTATATAATTTTATTAAGCAATAACACCCCCAATAAATATAATTAAAAATAACAATAAAATAAAATTTGAACCAGTACAAATGTGGGAATTGGAAAGTATATCTGAGGTCTTCCCCATAGATTATGCCCCTCCTTTAAAACTGTCACACCACAAGTTTCAATTGAGTGAAAGGCTCTTATACTCCTACAGGGATTACATATTCTATTATAACTTTTATATCCCCCAATACCAGTCTATTCTTTGCTTATTGAAGAGAGCTTTTATGTCATCAAATGCTATTTTTTGACCGAGAGGCAGAATCATTGTTTTATTATAGAAATTTTTCCCTTAACAACAGCCAAAATAAATAGCCCACCTCCCAGGCTCCTCCGGATCAATGTCTCACACCTCCTACCCTCAGCAACACTTCCCCACCAGTGTATTAACACTCCATAATAGCAACTCTACTCACCTACCAAGAAATGATCTTTGCAAATGATTTCCAGCTAAGCCATGGCTTAAACGCATAGCATCCAACCAAAGACACATTTCTACCTTTCCCCCAGTCATATAATTTCTGAGAAGAAATAGATTAATGTCAGTCTCTGAGAATATGCAAAGTTTGTTGTCTGTTTTTAGGCATGAGACCAAATCGTTAAGCTTTTTTCCCCATATATGTGTGTGCAAATGGTACACATCATACCATTTTGATGTAAAAGATAGCGTGGATTTATGCACACCTCTCTTTTGTATTCAGCCCAGAGGGAATGCATGCAGGTGTGCCTGCATGCTCTCTCTGTCTCATTTTAGACTTATTTGTAAATCTCAAAGAGGTCTCCAAGCCATAAAATTCTCCTACCTTTACATGAGCACGTGATTGACTACTGCCCATGTGTTGTCTTCACTCTAGTGCTCAGAACTTGGTGGGGTCACAGGGTTGAGACAGGATAGATTAAATACATTCTACCTATCGGATTCCTCAATGGCTGTTACTATAAAGAATCCTAGACTAGCTCTCTATGACTAGTTTCTACATAAGGTATTTGAATTCTTATACATAGATTTATGGCTCTAATCTCCCCAAGACTGGTCGATATATATGTAATTATCTTCATTCTTACTGAAGAATAAACTGAGTCTGATTCTGTCCCTCTCTGTGAAACCTGAATTGAACAGCTGTGCCAATTATTTTGATAATTCAAGTCTTAACATCCGCCAGTTGAAGACAGCGAAAGAGCCTTTGGGGGCTTGGATTCTACCAATTGATTGTGTACAGAAATTGAATTGCCTCTAGAGAGTCGCTCATTTCCCCACTTCACTTGCCACATGCAGTTAGTGTCGCAGAACAGTAAGATCTCTTGCTCTGCCTCAATTTATTGATGGCTGCAGTTGACAAAACCAAGGTTCAAAAACCAAGGTTCTTGTCTCCGTACTTAAGTAAGAGGCCTCTGTAAAATGTTTTGAAAACATGAAGAGGTTGAATGCATTTTTAGCATAGCCTTTCATTTGCTTCAACTTCATTCTGGTAGGGATCAGTATGGTGCTTGTTAAATCACAGGCTCCTCCTTCCCTACAAACAGGTCGCATTATCCAAAAGCTCATTTTCCAAAGGAAATACCATAGGTCTTGTGCAGTAATGGCTCAAAAAGGACATAGACAGTTAGGTTTGTAAAATATGGCATCCTGATATATTCATAGTCCTTATTACCCTGGTAATGATCTTCGAAGTTATACTTCTGGAGAGATGCAGTTCTCCCCCATATTCTGAAAATTTCTGTTTCTTCTTGACAGGAATGGAAGGATTTGACACAATATTTTGAATGTTTACTTTTTTATATAACTGAAACTATAGTCCTTCTCTCCCCCACCCAATTTAATATAATATTACAAATGGGACCAGAAAAGCTATTTAGTAATTCTCTGAGGCACTTTTTTTTATAATCAATGGGGTTAGTTACATTTACTTTGCTTACATGCAGCAGAGTTCTTTCCTCCTGAAAAAAGTGATGCATGAGGTTAAATTAGAAATGCTTTTGCATGTTCTTATGATGGCAAGTTGAATCAAAGGGGATGGATGAGGTTTTTATTGGATTTTTGAAATTTGGTTTTCCAGCCCCCTCTTTTTAATGACTTTGGATGCAAGAGTGCAGAGTTAATGTTTCTAAAATGCCACTTTTACTGGGGTATTCCTCTGTTCTACAACCCCCAGTGACTCCCCATTGCCTTCAACGTAATATTCATTCATCTGCTATTCAGAGCCCCCAGTCTGTCTTGCCAACTTCATCACAGTCATCATACTTCTGTTCACTACAGACCTGCCCTCCCCACTGTTTCCAGTGTATTCAGGCCTCCCTACATTGGATTAAGCTCCATCCATGTCCTAGAATCCCCTCTTTCTCTTTCCTGGGTCATTATTAATCCTATCCATCCTCCAAGTAATAGTTCAGGTTTCTGGTCCTTTGTGGCACTTTCCCGGAGCATGCTCATATTAAAATTCCATTCTTCAGAAGGTCATTAGCATAGTCTGCAGTCTATAGACTGTTCCATTTGTCATTTGCATATTGTCTTCTGTTATTGCCTAACTGCATGTGTGCATATGCATGGGTAGGCCTGAAGGTCATCTCCTTACAAGTTCATTGTAAGTTCATTGAATTCATTGAGGAGGCTCTTTCATGCCATCCTCTATCACCCATAAGGCACACTCCCTCCTGTAGTGTACTGTGCCAATAAATATTTTCTACTCATTTGATAGATCAGTGCTCAATTACTTGTCAGCTCTAGCCTCATTTATCTGGGATTTCTGCAGACTTTGGGTGACATCTTTAGGATGCAAAAATCAGGATGCTCTATTCCAGGAAAGATAATATAAATAATGCCCTCAGATAATTATATTTCACTACTCATGTCATACAATTTTACCCTCCATTTTATTAATTTGGTTCACTTATAATTCAGTTTGCTGAATAGGGTACTCTGATTTAATAGAAGGAAATTCATCTTGATCAGTTGAAGTTAGAATAGTCCAAAATGATGTTATTCAAGATAGAGTAAGAAATCAATAATGGAAAATTTGAGGAGACATAATCCCAAAATATGTATATCATAAAATGATTTCAGTTTTTCCCTTTCCTCAAATACATGTAGGGAGAAAATTATTTCACTTATTTCATTGGGTCATACTATTGAAAGCCTGAAAATATGATGCATGTGACAAAAATTCATCTTAAAACTGCCACAATTATCCTTTGTCAATATGCTAAATTTACAGAACAATAGAGTTTCAAGAAATGTGAACAATGTAGAATAACTAACAGATTTAATGTTCAATAGCCAAAAATATCAGTGCCTTTTCTATCAGCTTAGAAATGTATTTGTAAATCATTATCCAAAATTGTAGCCTAAAATTTTTCTTTCTTCTTGACTTTGAAATTGTATATCAAGATCCCCAATTTAGACCACATTATTTACTCACTGGCTTATGCAACTGAATGGAGTTTTCATTTTTGCATGCTAAGAGTTTCATGAAATGGCAAGCAAATCAATCCTTTAAGTTTTCTGTGACAGGATAATTTGAAAATGGCCATCATAATCTCTTTTTCAACAAAGGGAAAGAATTTACTTTGAAAATAACATACTAATAGTAGATTAGTTTTCTATTACAAGAAAAGCCTTGAACTTGTGAGGTTTAAGATACATTTTTAAGCCCATAAGAATACCAACAAATAGGAAATACATTATGATGGGTAGAGAAATACTTTTCACAGACTATCTTATTGAGTTTGAGTTTTATAAGAATTTCTTTCTTTTTGATTTTTTTTTTGAAGATTTTATTTATTTATTTTTAGAGAGAGGAGGAGAAGGAAAAAGAAAGGGACAGAAACATCAATGTGTGGTTGCCACTCATGCATGCCCCACTGGGGACCTGGCCCACAACCCATGTGCCTGACTGGGAATTAAACCAGTGACCCTTTGGTTCACAGGCCCACACTCAATCCACTGAGTCATACCAGCCAGGGTTGTTTCTTTCTTTACCATTTGCTTTGGTACTTTTGCTGGATACTTTCTCAGATCCGCTATCTAACTTCCCATTCTACCCTGAGAGGCAGGATAATATGGGCAATGCTGACTCATTGGTTGAGTCCTTCTAATGGAAGGCACCCACAGAGCAGCACATAAAAGGACAGTGACTCAGGACAGCTGGGTCCCTTTCCTGACAGACAGCTGTGGTGCCTGTCAAGCAGTCCTCTCCCTGCAGCTACTTCTCAGATTCTATTAACTGCACCCTCTACTTAACCTTTCAGGCCTTGAGAAGGAAAGGCTCCCAGTTCCCATTTGAATGAGTCATTTGTGTATTGCAGGGGCCCTGATTGAGTCAGTATTTGGTCAGTTACATAGTTAATTTCCAGTTTCTGGCTTCCCATTTATTCACACCTGTGTTATAATTATATCCTGCTATATCATAACCAGACTATGCTACAGGATAGCCTAGGTACTTTGTAACTGTATCATAGCTCTTAAGTGTGTGGGCTCTGGAGCCAAATTGTCTGTGTTAGAAGTTCTGTCACTTATTAACCCATGATCCTGGACAAATTGCTGGACTTCTTTTTCTTTCATTGACTTTAACTGTGAGATGGGGATAATAATAGTTCCTATCTCATGGAATGTAGTAAGAATTAAATTGATCATTTTTTAAATTTAAAACTTTCATCATTCTTATTAAGTGACAGGAAATGGTCCAAGCATTTTACAAATATTAACCCTATTCTCATAACAAACTCAAGAGGTAGATAGTCTTATTATCCTTATTTACAGTGGTGGAAATGAGGAAGAAAGCAGTGAAGTGACTTGGTTAAAACAATAAAGCAGGTAAATGGCAGCCAGGATGCAAACCCGGGTGTGACTCCAGAGTCCATTCTCTTACCTATTACTTTATGTTACATTCTTCTGGCACATGTAAGTGCTCAGTAAGTAACTATGCTGTTGTTAATATTATTTTATTCTGTATTTGTTGTTTTGAGTCTTTATTGTTTGCTAAATTATGAGTTTATTTTGAGGAAAGAAGCCAAGTTTTATTTGTCTTATGTGTATTAGCCAAGTGCTGGTCATGTAGTGGCAGGTATGTTATTGTGGAATTAATTATTAGTTGTTTCCCACATAAATTTCCTAAGGTCTCCCTAGCCGTGGGAACAACTAATGTTTAGGTAAAACTGGAAATGAACTTGACATCCCAGCAGCCATTCTTGTTGCCAGAACCATACGTTTGCCTTTTAATCCCAAATTCTTTCCTCAGAGAGTTCACTCTCTTTGCAGGTCCCCTGCCTTCCTTCTACTGCTACTGAATGACTTTGCTTCTCCAAGAAGCAATAGTTTGATAGGGTCCCATCTCAGATGACTACCAACTGTCCTGTTCTGCTTTCCCCAAAGCATGTACTTTTCAGCTTCATGACTGCTACTTCAGAAATTTAAAATACATTCTCAGGAACTCAGCAAGAGGCATGTGATTAATGTAATTTAATTCAGTTTCAAATGTGTTTTTCCTCATCACTGATTAACTAGTGTTTCGGGCAGGGTACACAACTTTTATTCTCTGCTAACTTCAGGATTGAGGTCAGGATCAGCTACATAATTTACGGGGTCCAACTACAAATAAAAATTCAGGTCCCCACATTTAAAAACTCATAAGGAATAGCAAGGGCAGGGGCAGTGCAGAAAACCAGGCATGGAGCCCTTCCATGTCTGGAGCCCTTCCATGTCCCGGGCCCAGGGCACGGTGTAGGCTGCACCCCCATGAAGTTGACCATGATCAAGGTCTCTGCCTGCTCAGGGCACTTCTCACTCAGACAGTATGAAATATGTTTCCTGTCTTAGCTTTGCTATCTGCCATATCTGAAAACTGGCCCAAAGTTCTTTTTGCATTTCTTCCAGGAATCCTAGTGGCTATTACACATAAAGAATTCCTGGTGGCTTGTTTCAATACCCTAGTGTACTTGAGCTATATGTGTACCATGGAACCACGCCATTACTGTGTGAATCACCTAGATAATCTTCTTTTCCTCCTATCAAATTCTAGGCTCATTGAAACTAATGGCCATGCCCATTTTTTAGCAGAAGTTTTTTTACTGTCATCTTTCAGTTTTATTATTTTTTCCATTTTAGTGAATTTGTTGGGGTAACACTGGTTAACAAAATTATACAGGTTTCAGGTGCAGAATTCTGTAACACATCACCTGCACATCATATTGTGTGTTCACTACCCTCAGTCAAGTCTCCTTCCATCACCATTTACCTCCTCTATACCCTCTTCTACCTCTCTCTACCTCCCTACCCTTATTGTGGGAGGGACGGGGATTGGAGGGATTAATTTAAAAAGGGGAAAAAACAGTAACTGTTTTTAATAGAGCAAATTTAAAATATTAATTCACTTGAATGGAATCTTAAGAGTTGTGTTAACAATGTCCAGTAATTGGGAGTTACACATCTACTTGGTAATATCATGGAATCATCATATTACATGGATATGAAGAGGCTTAGGGCCCTGGCTGGTGTGGCCCAGTGAATTGAATGCTGGCCTGTGAGTCAAGGGTTCACTGGCTCGATTCCCAGTCAAGACACATGCCTGGGTTGTGGGCCAGGTCCCCAGTACGGGGTGCATGAGAGACAACCACACATTGGTGTTTCTCTCCCTCTCTTCTCACCCCTTTTCCTCTGTCTAAAAATAAGTAACTAAAATCTTTAACACAAAAGAGGCTTAGGTTTTAGAAGGGCAAAAGTGGGTGTATTGGTTGGGGCCCAAGATGAAATGTTCCAAGGCAAGTTTAAACAGGAAATGATTTTATTAGAGAAAATATCTATGAACACATGAAAGGAAACAAGAAGCAAGCCAGGGAAGGTGGAAGAGTCCTTGGACCAAAATGCAACTCTGCCCCAAATTCAGGAAAGAGTAATAGAAGGTTAGATAGAAGGTTGGATACAAGCATCCCTGTCTGCAGTCTCAGGGAGGTTCCCCAAAGCTGCTGGGGAGTCACTGAGCCCAAGTCAGCCAGAGGAACTCCACGTCTCCAAAGGAGGCTCTGTTGTAATGTCTCGGTGACATTGAGGTACTGGTGGGGAGGAAGGGGTGGCTCCTGTTTGGTGTAGTGAGGGCTTTCCCAGGGCAGCAGCTGGGGTCCATGGTCAGTTGGGTCCCTCCTATAAAAGTCTTGCATGCACTCATGGCTGTCGCAGTGGGTGTTAGCAGTAGTGGTGTGTGAGGACCCGAGAGCACAAAACTACTAGAAGAAAACATAGGGGGAAGCTTACCTTTAGTCTGGCAATGATGTTTTGGATCCAACACCAAAATCACAGGCAACAAAAGCAAAAATAGATTAGTGGGATTGTATCAGACTTAAAAAAAAAATCCTTCACAGCAAAAGATAAAATAAACAGAATGAAAGGGCAACGTGTGGAATGGGAGAAAGTATTTGCACACCATATATCTGATAAAGGTTTAAGATTTGAAATATATAAGGAACTCATGCAACTCAGTAGCCAAAAAAAGCAAATAATCCCATTTCAAAATGGGCAGAGGACGTGAATAAACACTTTTCAAAAGAAGACATTCACATGACCAGCAGGTACGAGAAGGAGCTCAACATCACTCATCATCTGGGAAACGCAAATCTGAACCACAATGAGGCATCTCCTCATACTTATTACAATGGCTATCATGAAAAAGACAAGAAATAACAAGTGCTGGCAGAGGTGTGTGGAGATGGAAACCCTTGTACATTGTTGGGAATGTAAATTGATGCAACCATATGGAAATCAGTATGGAGGTTCCACAAAAAATGAAAAATACAACTACTGTGTAATCCAGCAATTTCACTTCTGGGTATCTTTCCAAAGGAAGCAAAACAAGGACCTTGAAGAGGTATGTGCATCCCCATGTTCACTGCAGCGCTATTCCCAATAGTCAAGATATGGAAACAACCTAAATGTCTTTAAGGAAGAGGGAAATCCTGTCATTTATGATAACATAGACAATATACTAAGTGAAATGAGCCAGACTCAGAGAGACAAATCAAAAAGAATTCAACCTCAGAGAAACAGACTAAAATGATGGTTACCAGGGCCTGGAAGGGGGGATGGAGAGAGGGAAGTGGGAAGGCAGTGGGCATTGAGTACAAACTTTCAGTTATC
Source organism: Anoura caudifer (assembly GCA_004027475.1). Classification (NCBI taxonomy): domain Eukaryota; kingdom Metazoa; phylum Chordata; class Mammalia; order Chiroptera; family Phyllostomidae; genus Anoura; species Anoura caudifer. The sequence goes on from PVKU01002988.1 coordinate 84,190, forward strand.
AGATGAAGAAGTTCTAGACTGCTATTGTACACCATGGTAACTAGAGTTAATGATAACATATTATATACTTAAAATTTGCTAAGACAGTAGGTTGTAAGTGTTGATATCACACACATACACACACACAGAGGTAACTATGTAAGATAATGGATATGTTAGCTAGTTTGTGGTGATTATTTCACATCAAATGGTACATCTTTATATACAATTTTAATTGGCCAAATCAACCCAAATAAAGTCTTTAAAAAACTTTAAAAAACTGAATCCGAGAGACAATTAAAAAAAGCATTTTGTATGATTTAGACAAAGAAGTGCTGAAGCTCCACTTCTTTTAGAAGATGCTCTTTGACCCCTGTATTTGGTTAAATATCTCTGCTGCATCATTTGATAACTCCCCATGCTTCCCCTACCATAACACTCTCCTCAGTTTGTTGTAATGGCTTATTTACTGCCTGTCCTCACTACTAGTTAATTTTCTCCTTGAGAATAGTGACTTTCTCTTCCTTTACTGCTGTATCCCCTGTACCTAGTGCAGTGACTGACACAATGTAAGTACTAAAAACTAGTTGCTGAAACCCAATTTGGAGGACATTCTGCAAAATACCTGACCTGTATTCTTCAAGCCAATCAATGATGGGAAGTTCAAAGAAAGGCAAAGATCTAGTTCAGATTAAAGAGACTAAGGGCATATGACAATTTAAATACAATGCACGAGCCCAGATCAGTAAATGAAATGCAATTAAGGGGATAATTGCCATCCTATGAATAAAGAACGTGGATTAAAGTACTAAAACTATGTTAAGTTTCATGACTTTTAAATTGAGCTGAAGTTTTGTAAGAGAATGTCTTTGTTCTTAAGAAATAAACACTACAGTATCTAAGGGTAAAGGGTATGATATCTACAGATTATTCTTCAATGGTTCAAAAAATGCTATCTGTAATATTACATATAGAGGTATTATATAAACACAGAGAGAATGATAGAATGATTGGTAATGAATGTGGCAAAATGTTAACAATTGGTAAATCTAAGTGAAAGGATACGTGGGCTTCTTTGACCAGTCTTGTAAGCTTTCTGTCATTTTAAAATCATATAAAAATAAAATGCATGTTAAAAACGTATTTTTGAATGAACAAAGGATGAAAGGATAGCCAACTGTAGTTAGGAAGTTTTTATGGAGACATTACCAACAGAGGTGCTGGTAGAACTTTCAGAGAAGTCGAGAAATCATGCCAAGCAGGAAATATCCAAGCCAGTTTAAAATGTAAATGAGAAATGAGGAAGTGGACAATAAAGATAACTTTGGATTTGGCCAATCTATTTGGAAAGGCAGCCAAGTGCAAAAGCAGAAGCCAGAATGAAGGTGCTCAGTGAAGCAGTTGAAAGCTAGACAGATAGATGATCAGCATCCGCACAGGTAAAACTCTCTCAGTTACTAGAAAGGCTACAGTTAGGATCTACCTGGCTTAAATGCTTACTGCATTACTTACATAAAGTGGTTCTATAAGCTATTCACCTTGTCAGTCTTCCATGTTAATTGTTAAAGTTATAAATAAAGGAGTATATGGTCTACATGTTTACATTACATGTACACTTAATTCCTATTTATCTTCTGAAAATGGCAGCAACTGCAATTCACCACGGGCCTTTGTTGCAAATGTAATTATGTGAACATTGTGGAGTTTTGAAGAAAAATATAAAATATATGGACAGATTGTTGTTAAGGTCTTTTCTTAGACATCTCAATACTAAGTATTCAAGGAAACATAGCATTTTCTCTTTTACTATTAGGTAAAATTCCATTTTAACAAATACAATAACAGAGTGTAATTCTTCCTAAGAGCCTAAAATGACCTACTTATAGTATGTATGGCTTCATTGTTAACTCCCTTTTTCATAAGATTGCTATTTATATCCACTTCCTTAAACCCTTGGGGGACTTAGTAGGATTAATGACTTATGATTCACTTTGTATTTGAAGTTTTTTTATTTTTTCCTTCCATCTTTGCTCAGCTAGTGGAATCCATGATGAATTCTCATCTCCAAGGGGTAAGCTGTTTTTAGTAAAGCCCCCTAGCTGGCTTATGATTCTTTAGAAAGAGCTCTTTCTTACCTCTCTTGCATTTGCTCCTTGTAGAATGATAGACTCCATGTAGACATGCTCAATTATCATGCTTATTTGCAGTTAAGCATGTAATGCTTCTAGTCTTGTTCACTTCAGTTATATGTGCACTGAGTATCTGGGCTCACATCAGAAAAATAAATCAGCATAATTAGCATTCCACTTGTTTAGCATGACACATAGAGACAGCTTAAGTCAGAATGAAGAAGCTGAAGAATAGAAGAGGATTGGAGGTCCTATGAGGATGGAGATTAGAGATGAAACATAGGTTTGGAGACAGTAGCATCTGCAAAGAGCACCAGATTGGGGGCAGAGAACAGAATTTCATAGATGGATAATTGGGTGGTAGGTAGGTGTTTCATCATCTGTGGGCAGTTTAGTGGAACAGAGATGCAAGTCACTGTATTTGAGAAGTTATTGGATTATAAAGCTCAGTTGTCAGGTCAAAGAAATTGTAATAGCAAATAAATAGAATATGCTCCAAAGAAAACTGAATGAAAAAAAATGGTTTTCTCACAGCATGCATGGGTTCTGTTCATTAGCGGGAAGGTCTTTCATTGGCTATTTTTATAATACCTTAAAGAAAACAACACTTAAATGTATGCCGTATTCAAAGTCTTCTCTTTATTTCTAGGAGAAAAAAAATCAAAGAAGAAAATGCCCATTCTGCTCTACTTAAAAACCACTATTTACTGAGTATATTGGTGTCTTATAAATTCCACAGCAATATGTATCATTTTTGTACCATTTCCTTTTTGAAATGGATGTTTTCTTTGGTTGACTAAAGAGTGGTATAAAGAGTTATGATTTTGTTTTGAAGTACTTTGGAAAGCATAGTTTCATTGCAATTATGAATCTCCTTAAATTTTTAAGGAGGCTACTTCAAAGGATGTCATTAATAATCTCAGGTGCTTACAAACCATGTGTCTGTCAGCAGAATTAGAGAATCACCCAACTAGAGAACAGATTTCATGATACCTTGAGACTCCTTTGTTCATTAGAGAGGAAAATGGCTTGTTTTAAGTCTAAACTGACATGCTTGCTAATTTCAATAGTGAAAGCTTTTCAGTGTGGTCAAGTTTAATATTTAGAGCCTGGTAAGGTTCAGATTAAAGTTGGTCAAGTTACTTCCACAACATACTTCTTAAACTTTGTAATCCTAAAGAAGGGAATTACTCAATGTAGTATAGCCCACCACATCGAGTAATGTATCCAGAAATGAGAAGCAAAGACTAGCCTGGTTGTTTGAGGGTGAATTAATATTAAATCAAAGGAAAATAATAAAGGTAATCTTTGTTATATAAAAATGTCCAGGTATCAAAAAACACAAATTTTCATTGAAATTATAGAAAGCATTCCTAAGATTTTCGTTCTCTACTATAGTCGCAACACATAGAAGAGTGCCTGGGAGTTGATATTTATAAAATGGAAGAATGAGTTAGTGAATAAATGAATGTGTACTCTTTGCTAGCTATGTGTATTTAGAGTTCTTTGTTCAATTTGAAGGGAAGATTTGACTTTATATGAGGCGTCTGGCTAAGTCTGTTTTTTTTTTTTTTAGTCTGTTGTATTAAACATTTAATAGCCATGAATTCCAAAGCACCCTTTCAGCTTGCTATGTCACAGATGACCAGAGTTTAATATTCTAACCCTGGAAAACATCTTATTTCATAAAATCTACTGCTATATATGGTTCCTACTTTAAAATTTGTTCAGTACTCTCCAACTGACTTATGCCACTTACCTCAATAGCTGTCTTTGGCAATTTGTTCCATATTTCAAACACCCTTTTGTGTAAAGAAACCATAAAACTTAGAAACCTGAAAATTGGATTTTTCTTCTGAGCAATCACAGCTTACAAATGTGGAAAATTTGTTAAAAGTTAGCCCCTCCAATTTTTCAATACTGAGAAAGGAAAATGTTCAAAATAGATGTGCAATGTTTGGATAAGTTCTTCCCATTATTTTAATGCTACCAAAAGCAATTGAGCTTAAATCACAAGGTCTGTCTTCCCACCTCTTCACCAAAGAAGCACTCCAGAATGATCAAAATTTGGCTTTTCCAGGAACAAAAATTCTTAGAAAAATCTGTAGCAGGCAAAGGGTGTAGCAGATGACTAAGTTTCAGAAACTGTACTATCTGTCACATTTCATCTCTTCACTTTCATCAGCCCTATGTGGTGGTAGGAAGACTATTAGATTTAAAACCATGACAAATTCTGGCTTGGTTATTAGTGTAGTTATTAGAATAAAAATGAGAAAACTTGTGTAAATCATCTGTTACATAGTGATTATAAACTAACAACAAATATTCATTATACTTCCAAAACTAAAATATATTTAGTTCTAGAATAAGAACAAGGGAGATAGGTTTTTTTCCCCAAAACTTCTTGGTAAATATCACTGGGATTTTGGCCCTTTATGTAAAGGGATTAAGATAACAGAGATAATAGATGGACACTTGAAGGAGGGAGGGATTTCTTAATGATTAATACACTATCTATGAATACAAGACATCTATTTCTTGGCTTCATTCTATTTGGTACTTTTATCTAAAGTGTATTAAATTAAAGTCAGGTGTAATACAGCATATGAATACTTTCAAACTTGCCTAGTCCTAAAAATTAAGTGGAGAATTTGTTAGAAATACAGATTCCCAGCCCTCCTCCCCACTAATTCATTCATTATGGGAGGGGTTGAGGCAAAGGAGTTAGGTGATTCTTATTGGAGGCGACTTTGAAGAAAGACTAATTTAGCTCATTTGTCTCTCATCCTTTATAGGTAAAGAATCTCAGGTGCAAAGAAGTTAAATCATTTATATCTCTTAAATCAATTCTGTGCTTTTTCTGTTTCTAACATACACCTTAATTTTGACACCACACAGAATGAGATTACAAGTATAAATACCTATCTCTTAAATACATGGTCATATTTCAAAATTACATTTCTAAGTCATGGCACTCATATATTGGGTTGAGTAAAACGAGGTACTTGGGAATGACTGTCTCAGCTCTTAAAATAGTGGAGCAAATCTATAATCAAGATTTTCATTTGAAATATGTTCGGTATCTAAGAATGAAACACATCTCTTGTTAAATTGTTCTCTATAAAGAAATTTATATCCCGTAACATCTTCTTTATTTCTAAAAAGTGCTCTGTTTGGTTTGAAAATCATACTTTACTTTGAATTACATGACAGGAACGCATGATACTGGAGAATCTCATATTGTTATATTTGTTCCTTCAGGCCACACTGCAGGATTTGGAGCAGAGGCGCCCCCAGTTGGAAGAACTCATTACTGCCGCCCAGAATTTGAAAAACAAGACCAGCAATCAAGAGGCTAGAACAATCATTACTGATCGAAGTAAGTTTTTTAACAGGCATGTGAAATTTAAGGAAAAATGTATGAAAAGTTTCAATAATGACTTAAGTCCATGCACCTTCATCGCGTTGATAAAAGAATGCCAATTTGTCAATTACCACTGTTACACTAGGATTTTCAGTCCATTATGTTGTCTTTCCATGACAATGTAATTTCACAGAATGGAGGAAACAGAAGTTTCATCACTGCAGACTTACATAGTTGCGAAGCATGGTGTGGTGCACACAGTAAGCACAGTGGGGCAGAGCATCTGCTCCTCAGTTGTCATTTCATAGGACCTGGCGTCCGTGGAGATGTCAGTCTCCCCCTCATGTCCTTGGTTGTTGGTCCACACAGGCACTTGCTTCCTGGACCAGCTTTTATACCCATCTACAGTGGCACTTTCAGATCTGGGCAGTTCTCTGCGACTTTGATGCCCCTCACTGTGTAATACAGAAATCACTCTACGTACGGCCCCTTAGGCCAGACTGGGGTGGGTGGTGACTTTGGGAGGCTGTAGAAGACCCATCTGCCTAGATATTGCACATGCTCTTTTCTTTTTCACAGAGTGATTCAAAGTGACTGTGCATGAGGTCAGGCAGAGCGGAATGAGGGCAGAGTAGGGGAGACTATTGCCCATGGTGTTCTGTCAGAGGCTGTGCTCAGGAATGAGGAGGCCAGGCTTACCTCTGCGCTCAGATCCTCTTGGGTCTCCCTGGGTTTCTTCCCTCTTTTTGACATGCCTTCCTCCCCAGGGACACAAATCCATAGTGAATTTTCATCATTCCCCTGCAGCCCCTCCCCCTGTTTCCCTCCCCACTATCTAAGGAATTTTCTCTGGTGCAGGAGTAAGGAAAACCTTCCTTGAAATGTCTTTTTTCCTTCTGAACTTTTGGTGGTAGACTAGGTCTAGGCTTTTGAAACTCAAAAATCAAGAATCTCTATTCTGTTTTATCAGCACTTCCCTCAGGACGTGGAAGCTGAATGAATGCCTGGCTACCTTGTGTGTGTGTGTGTGTGTGTGTGTGTGTGTGTGCACGTGTGTGTGTGTGTATAAAATCTTTGCAAAATCCTGTCCACTAAATTTCATAATTCCCATTTTATAGAGAAGAAATGGTTTCTGAGAAAGGTTAATCAAACTGCTCAAGCTTACAGAATAAGCAAATAACAGAGCATGGAATTTGCAAATGTCTCCTTCTGGCTTGAAAGTCTGTGTTCCTTCTAGTCCGCTTACTCTTACACGACTTCCCATCTTCTTTTGTTGTTTTTGTTAATGACCTCAATCACCAGGAGTAGGATTAAACACTCTTTCTATTTGCAATTATGATGTCTTTCCTCATTTCCTAAGACATTTCCTCTTTCAGTGGCAGTGATTGTTAATTAAAATAGACTTTTCTTGATTTTGGAATTTTAACTCTTTATTGATGCACAGTGTATTTGGATCTATGGTGATGTATTCGTTGGATAGCCCTGGCCACTGTAACGGGTTAGCTCCTAAATTTTGGTGGCTCACCACAGTAGAAGTTTACTTCATGTTCTAGTGCCTTCCAAAATAAGGAGCCCTCTATGAAGCCTTTCAAGGACCCCAGCCCCCTCCATCTTTTGTGGCAAGAACATCAGCTTCCTGTGCACTTAATGGGCAGATGAGCAATGAGGAGTACTCATTGGAATTCATTATGAGCCAGGCCTGGAAGTGGTGCGTGTTTATTCCACTCAAAGTCTGTTAGCTGAACCTTGTCACATGGCCACACCTAAACATCCAGGGAAGCTAGAAAATATTGTCCAGTGTTGAACCCAGGAAGAAGAGGACCTAGTTTGGTAAGGAGCTAGTTGGTCTCTTCCACAGCTGATTTGGACAGGAAGAATGCATGGAAGTTCTAGAGGTATGTGTAAGTTTCAGGATGTGATTTCTCTAACCAACAGGGCAAGAGCAAAAATTGCCTTGTGAAGATCAACTTAGAGAGAGCTAGCTGTTCAGTTGGTATTGATAGTATAGTGTTTCCTCCCCCAAACTGGAACCATGAGGCTTCTCCACCAGTTTGCAACACACGGGCCCTAAAGAGTGAATCTGACTTGAGTGTGAGACTGCATTCCCTTTACACCGTTAAGTCTTCTGTTTCTTGCCCGAGAAATATGGAAATCTGGCAAAGATCTTCCTGCAAATCTGAACTTATTAATATATAGAAAGTCATTTGTTATTTTAGTAATGAAAAACAACTTTTTTTTCCCTAAGAGGGAAATAACACTTGATTTATTTTATAGTATCCATTCGACATCATCTAAATATTTTTCATTATCTGTTGCAATCTTTTTTGGATATTGTATTGACTTTTTTTCCTGATGTGGATTAAAATTAAGTGACTATAGGGCAGGTTTGCATCTCTCTGCTAATATGAAGTGATTTGAATAATTCTGCTTTTTGAGCTTTTTGTCTTTTAGGAATGAATACCTTTATGAATCTTTGCAGCACAGTGGAAAGATTCCAATCCAAATGGTCCAAAAGAACATTTTTAAAAAAAAGCAAGTGGTTGTTGAGACGTCATGTTGCCTATTAAGAGCCTAAACCAGAATCTTAGTTTAAAATATGCCTGGAGCCTCCAGTGCTTGTACCCAGATAATTCTGACAAGATAATGCTTATTGAAACAATGCCATTTGCAGCCCTGCTATGCTTCAGCTTCCCTCTCCATTTGTAATCTATGAAATGGGATGGAAATTCAATACTTGTAAAGTTTCATTCATGTGCAAAATAGAAATTTTTTAGTATAGATTTGGTTTTCAGGGAATGAGCAGAAATAAAATACTTGCTCGTAAAATTGTTTTTTCTTATTTAATGATTTCAGTATTCCTTTTTATTGTCCTGAAACTTCTAGAATACTTAAGAAGGAATCAGCTAAATAAAGAAGTATATTCAATAGGTATATCATACTATATTGCAACATGTTTTCCTCCCAGTTCATAGGTAAATCCCAGTTCATAACTTGGAACAGTTGGGGAAATCTATACATAATTACTACATTATGTCAGGAGAAAGGTCCAGTGAAAAGCAATTCCTCTGTACTGGTAATATCCATGGTTACTATCTCAATAGGTCTACAAAATACCAACATATTTCACTGTGTAAAACTATTTTCATGCTATCTGTTTTCAAGTGATTGTACTGAAGGAAATCATGTTGTAATAATCTAGGTGAGAGAGTAAATTTCATTCTAGATGTATTCAAATGAGAAATTCTCATTGCTATTTCTGATGTTTGGTCTACTCATTTTCCTTCAATTCATTGGTTGCTTGAATGTGTCAACCATTCCTGGTCATTTTCTTCTCCAAAATGAGTAGATCAGGGGTCCAAAACCAGATGAGATAAGAAGGACGTAAAGTTGCATCTTTGTTCTGAATTATGCAAAATTCTTGTTCATGTTCATTACTACTGTATGTCACAGTACCATAATATCTCACATAGCAGTGAGGAGGATATGGAAAGAAAGAATTGTCCTGGCTGGTGTGGCTCAGTGGACTGAGTGCGGGCCTGCAAACCAAAGGGTTGCGGGTTTGATTACCGCTCAGGGCACATGCCTGGGTTGCAGGCCAGGTCCCCAGTTAGGAGCATGCGAGAGGCAACTGATCCCTGTGTCTCTGGCACACTGCTGTTTCTCTCACTGTCATTCTCCCTCCCTTTCCCTCTCTCTAAAAGTAAATAAATAAAATCTTTTTTTTAAAGGAAAGAAAGAACTGCTCTCTCTTATAGCTCTGTTTGTTCCACAAATAATATTGGTGAAAATGGCTCATGTGGCATTTGCATTTGAGAGCCTTCCTTCTGTAGCTCCTACCTCCATAATACCCACCATTAGCATTTTAAAGATCTGCAGCACAAAAGGGTTTTCAGAGCAAGTCGCCCAGGCTGGCCACTTACCAGTTTTGTGACCCTGAACAAACAGCCTCAGTAAACTGATTTCAGTTTCCTCGGATATTAAATAAGATTACCGGTACTTGTGTCTACCTCAAGATTGGGAGAATTAGATAATACATAAAGAGCACTTAGGTCAGAGCCACAGTAAGAGCTCAATGAATGTTAACTCTTGTTATTTTAATTATAATTTAATTGGGTTGTTTGAGTGCTTAGTGGGTAAGCATTTAATAAGGTCTTTGGTAGCTACCTGGTTTTTCCCCTGAAAGAGAGGGAGGGAGGGGGAGAGAGAGAGAGAAAAAAAGAGGGAGAGAGAGAGAAATAAGAATGAATGAATATGAGAATGAATGAATGAGGAGGACAAGGTTGCTTCAAAAAAGATAGAATAAGATATAGAAATGGAATGATATATTTGGAAAAGCCTTTATGTGAGTGATACTACAAAAAGCAAGTAATTCATTTAAAATATTTACTATAACCTCAGGAGGTGTAGATATTATTCTCATTTTAGAGACAAAAGACTGAAGCTCAGAGAGCTTATGTAATGTGCTCAGGGTCCTAGTAAGAGGTCAGGAAAGGAACTGAGATTGAAGCTCATGTCCGTGTGATTCTACAGCCTGATATACATCAAGTGGAAAGGGCTAAAATATTTTGACTAGTTTTTAGTCAAAAATAGGAAGGAATACTAATTTCAGAACTTAAAATATTAGGAATAACCTCAGTTTACTAACATCTAGGTATAATTTTTTGCTGCTCCCATTTATAGTTTTGTCTTCTATGCATTTATGTGGCTAATTATAGGCTTGTCTTTCTATGTGTTGGGGATGTACTGGATAGTGGACTTTGGTAAGCTGCTGCACACTCATTAAATAGTGCATACCATCAAGACAAGATGAATTGGGTACATAGAAACTGGCAATGGGAGAATATACAGGAGCTATAGTGTACAGAATCCAGCAGAAGTAACGCCTGCTTGAGTGTGGTTGGTAGGGTAATAACATCGGTGTGATAATTTGTAGTTTTAATTTGAACACTCCACCTAAAATGCCATATGGTGTGCTTGAGTGGGATATTGTTATGTTATAGAATGGCATGCTATGATTTTGTAATAAATGAGTTTGTAATAAAAAGGCATTATTTTTTCCGGACCCTGTATGGCCTTTTATCAGCTGAACCAGAGGAGGAACTTCTGAAACAGAATGCCAAGTCTTAAGACAGAAGTGTGCCTTGTGGAACCATTTTTTTTTTAGCTAAGGCTGTTTCAAACCAGTTTGGAATTCTTTGAGAAATTTGGTGGTGAGTTATAAATTTTAAGAGAATAAATTCATATCCTACTACTTAAAGAGCTGGTGTACAGGGCTCTAGAAGGGAATGGTTCTGTTGTATGAGAATAAAGACACTCTCACAGGATTTTTTAATTAACTGGCAGTTTTATAGCAGCTTTGTCAACCTATCATTCATTGCTGCAACCAAATGTATGAAACCCGTCATGGTGAAATAGCAACACTTTGTTGTTCTTCACATTTTAATGACATACCTCTTGCTAATGAAATGCCAGCCAATATCTTCCTCACAGGCATTGTGTACTAGAGAGTTGCTTATTTTAGAGTAAGCAGAGTCAACCATATAAATTCCCTTCTTTTGACATCTAACACCAGCTGTCAACCTGTTATAACTAGGAGCTGCTCTCAAAAGTGACATCCACCAGGATGCCCCTCGCTGGTAAACAAAGAGTTCAGTTCAGTAAATATTTGAATATTTAATCTCTGCTGGTTAATACCAGAGGCGATGCAGGGGGGCACCAGGAGGAATAAGATTCAGCCTTGGCCATTAAAAAAGAACTCACCACCATCAAATTTATTTGGACAAGTATATTCGGGCAAGGCAGTCTAGGATAAACACTTCAGTCGAGCCATATTTAAAAATGTTGAGAGAGATCAAGAAGCGGGGAGATTGGCTCTGAATGAGGGGTCCTAGAATGCTCCCAGGAGGTTCAATTTCTTGTGGTTGTGGATAGGATTTTGAAAAGCAGAAGGAGGCTGGAGAAGGAAAGATATTTCATGAAAGGATGACAGGAGGACACGTAATTAGACCTGAGTTAGCAGTGTACAATGGATGAATGTGCAGGAGTGGTGGGGGAGAGAGGGAGGAAGTGGGAGGTGGAGAAAGAGATGGAGTAAATGGAGTCAGTGAGACCATTTGGGAGGCAAGAGAGCCCCGGCTAGAGCAGTAGCAGTGGAGTGAAAAGAAAAAACTGAACTAAAATAGGCAGGGGCGCTACCATTAACAGGATTTGGACATTGACTGGATGTGTGGAATTGAAGATCTAAGAGAGAGCTTGCCTCTTAAGATTTTGACATTCAGTGGCTTGGAAGATAGTGCCGTCATAACCAGAGACAAACTCAGGCCAAGGAGCTAATTACGTGTGATCAAATGTGGTTAAGATACAGCCAGTGAGCATGATGGAAAATGGTTGCAAACACAAGTAGAGATTACAGGACCAAAGTCACCTCTCTACACATTGGGAATTTACCCGGAGTGGATGAGCTTGCACACAGAGACAGGTGAAAAACAAAAGTAGGCCTAGGGAAGAGACTACATTTAAGGAATTTCAGAAGAGTTAGCACTACGCCTCCCAGTGGCAACTTGCAGTATAGGTGCATTAGGACAAACACACACTGAACAATGAGTTTATAGGTATTGCACTGTGTTCTGTTTTCTATCTTCTGCTGTGCAACCAGTCTAATAAGTTTCTTCCTCATTCTTAGTGATACTTGAAATATGATAAGGAGGCATAGAAACCCTTTAGCTGAAAGTGTGAGATTGCTGTGTTTATGTATATTAAAACCTCATTATACCAGGGCAGAAGGTCATTGCCATTTGCCATTTAGCTCTAATGAACTGTTTGCTTTTTTTCTTACATGTTGAAGTTATTTTTCAAATACTTTGCAGAAGTAAGCGTAAAGAAATAGTAAAAAAACAACTGTATTAGAAATTTTAATAAGAATTTAAGCACGGCAAACTTCTGTGGATCAAATAAATTTTACAATAAATTATAAATGATTAGCATCCCACATCATTTTAGCAAAACACAATGGTTCAAATTCTTCAAGCAAAATATTAGGCGATGAAGTCTTTCCTGTTGAATGACTAACTAGATTAAAATACCATTTTTTCTCTCTGTCTTGATAAATATATTGTTAGCTCATCAATCCTTGTGTTTGGGAAAAATCTATCTAGGTTATTACCATTTGAAGACTGACAGTCTGAAATTTCACCTATATGATCAATTTCGCCATCATCATTAGAGTCCAAAATGCTGGTTTCTGTCTCTCTGCATTTATCTTCCATTATGTATAATAATTGTGAAATGTCTTCTGCTGGCAATTTTCTTATCATTGACATTATGAGAGTAAACTGGAAAGAATTTTCAACTGTGTTCAAGGAAAGCAAAAAGCAGACTCCAAAGATGTTGTCTCCAGTATTATTTTATATCTTCTTAAAATAGGATGCAGTTTTTTAGGCAATGAAATAAAAGACTAAAGGGTGAAGGTCTATTTCACAATTGTATTGTCTTTCTAATAATTCTATCATGTTTCCATTTATCAGTCATTTTTGCATAGTTAAGATAATTTGAGTAATGATGAAATAGCAGACTGCTTCCAAATATAGTGAAAATATATGATAACTAAGACAACACAGTGTAACTTAGGTTTATGAACGAGTTCACCAGACCCACATATGGTAATTGGAAAATAAAATGGCTTTATTTCAACAATAAGTAAAATATTTTGTTTTTGATACACCATGAGGAAAAAAAGTCACAAAATTAAAATGTTTACAGATAGTTAGAACTTCTCAAAAACGAAACTCAAAAACTAAACTTGGGTGCAGTGGACCTTGAAGGCATATCAAAGGTTAAACAGAACATCCCTTGTCCAACCCTACTACAAAAATCAGAGTTTTATTAGTCAGCATTCTCCACATACATACACAGCCATGCGCTACACAACAAGGTTTTGGTCACCAGCAGACTGCATCTATGATTGTGGCTCTATAAGTTAATAATGGGTGGAAACTTCCTACTGCCTAATGACACCATAGCCATTGTAATGTCACAGCATAACGCATTACTCATGTGTTTGTGGTGATACTGGTGTAAATGAACCTATTTAGCAAGAGTCACGTAAAAATATAGCACGTACAGTTGCGCACAGTACATGATACTTGATAATGAGCATGAACGACTATGTTACTGGCTTAAGTATTTACTCTACTATATTTGCTATTGTTATTTTAGGGTGCACTCTTTCTACTCATAAAAAAGTTGGCTATAAAACAGTGTGCTGCACTGGCTGGTGTGGCTCCGTGGATTGAGCATCAGCCTGCAAACCAAAGGGTCCCTGGTTCGATATCCTGTCAGGGCACATGCCTGGGTTGCAGGCCAGGTCCCCAGTAAGGGGTGCACAAGAGGCAACTGCACATTGATGTTTCTCTCCCTCTCTTTCTCCCTCCCTTCCCCTCTCTAAAAATAAATAGATAAAATAATTGTAAAAAGCAGTGTGCCTTGTTATGCTAGCAGCAGCCTCATACCTCTCATGTTTACTACATCTCTTGATCACATCATTTTCCCTTGCACTTGATTTAATCTTGTGTTGTTTTGTACAGTAATTTGCTGTACAAGGTGGTAGCCTAGGAGCAACAGGCCATACCATACAGCCTGGGTGTGCAGTAGGCTATACTGTGTAGGGATATGTAAATGCACCCTATGATGTTTGCACAGCGACTATGTCACATAAAGATGCATTTCATAGAATGTATCCCTCCTGTGAAGTGCTGCATGACTGGATAGATGAGAGAGAGGGGAAGACAGAAGAGAGGGAGAGAGACAAGAAGAGAGAAAGAGAGAGAGTTCATTTTAAGGAATTGGCTTATAGACTTTGGGGACAGGCAAGTCTGGTACCTTCCAGGCAGGCCAGCATGGCAGATCCTCGGGAAGAGGTGATGCCGCAGTCTTGAGACCAAAGGCAGTCTGGAGGCAGTAATCCTTCTTCTTCTGGGGACCTCAGTTTTTTTCTTGGAAGGCCTTGAACTGACGGGATGAGGGGTATCCACATTACGGAGGCAAATCTACCTTACTCAAAGCCTACTGACTTACGTTAATCACATCTTAGAAACACCTTTATGACAACATCTAAGTGGTAGTTAAAAAACTAGGCATCATTGCCCAGCCAAGTTGACACGTAAAATTTACCATCACAGTGAGGTTCAGAGTAGCATACATCTCTTCATGGATGTTTCATGATTTCTTTAATTTTCATCAGCATCCAATTAATAGGGTACCTGGAAATATATATTAAACATTAGAAATGATCTTTAGTATCTTAATGAATTTCAGAGCTCCATCAGAGTAATTATAACTTATACATAAAAATTACCCACAAAAAATAACTCTGTATGTTTTTCTTTCTTTACAGAATTTTACTTATGTTGTGTTAAATTAACATTGAACGTATATCATGAAATAATGCTGATTTAATGTATCTCATTCTTTAATTCTATAAGAGGATTAAATCAAATCATATTTGAATAAGATTTAAGATCTAAATTAGCTGTCATGATTATATTAAATTAATTTTTCATACACATGTATAACAGGAAAATAAATATAATTTATTTAAAGTAATATATATATAATTATGAACATAAATAGAGATTGCTACTAATAGCTTACTTTTTCATTTCATTTCTTTTAAGGGAAATATAGGGATTAGCAAGTGTTCTACTCATCTACTTTAAAAACCAAACATAATGAACAAAGCTATCAAAAAATTAATGAACATCATTTTTTTCTTTTTCAGTATGATAAAGATGCTGATGAATAAATGTAAAGAACCTTACAATCAGACAAAATGAGCTGATAAGACAAATACAAAATAGGAAGAGATATGCCCAAAGGGAGAATTCCAGATATTCATAGGCTATCGTTTTTGTCTTATGGGCTAATAGGGCATTGCAACTAAAGACCTGAATTTCTGGTATATTTCGGTGCCTCTAGGCATAAAGAGGAATATTACTGCCTCCTGGCGATACCATGCAGTTCAGATGAAGCTAAGCCATGGACTTCCAAAAGATTCTCTCAGCTCTACTCCAGTGTTGGAAATGGGATTATTTCGGATCTACCATTTCTTTCTTTACCAAAATTTCCTCATTAATAATTTGAATCAACATAATACATTGCTTGCCACCAGTCTTTACCTGCCTTGAGGGAAGTGTTTATAAATGAGCAGGGAGGATTAATACATTGTGACCTTTCTATACAAGCCAAGTTCATGTAGTCAGGAAAAGGAACTTGTAGTTACCTAGTGCTGCAAAGCAAATTGCCCCAAGATTTAGTGCCTTAAAACATCAATAAACATGTGTGTGTTCTTTCTCACAGGTTTTGTAGGTCAGGCCATCACTTGGTTGAGTGGTTCCTTCTTGCAGTCAGTAGTCAACTGCAGCTACAGTGATGTGGGAACTCGACAAGGTAGCTCACTCGAACGGCATGTGAGGCAGTGCTGTCTACTGGGTATCTCCCTACACGAGCCTCTCTGCAGGACAGTGTGAATGTCTCCATGACTTTGTGGCTGGCTTCCCCCAGAACAAGTAAACCATGAGTATAAGGCAGAAGCTGTAATGCCGTTTTGGATCCAGACTTAGCATTTATACTATCATTCCTTCAATTGTGACAACTATTTGTCACATAGGTCAGCCCTAGTGCAGTGACATGGTTAGAACAAAAGATGCCAACAGGACATAAATACCAGCAGGGAAAGCTCACTGTGACCACCTGGGACCCGACTACCATGGTATTTACCAAGTCTCCATAGGAAAGTTTTCTGAAACATGACCCCATGTCGCTTTGACTGTCTCCATCAGACACCCCAGCAAAAGTCAATGTCGCTCTTCCCCTGAAAATGTTAGGCTGCCGGTGTGTGCCCTTTTTCCTGTGTGTGCACATTGAAAGGGACAAGAGCCCACCAAGCCCTTTTCCATGGCTGCTGGGCATGTTAATATTCATTGCAGGTCTATTCAGCCTAGCTCCTCATGGGGAAGTATGGGTTTTGGAAAGAGTTTTTTTTTGAGTTTTGGAGGCCTAACAGAAAGACCTAGGTAGCAAATAGTTGGTTATGGGATAATGATAGCAAAAGTGACCATCATTACTTTTTTTAAAGGATTTTATTTACTTATCCTTAGACAGAGAGGAAGGGAGGGAGAAACAGGGAGAGAAACATCAATGTGTGGTTGCCTCTTGCGCTCCCCCTACTGGGGACCTGGCCTGCAACCCAGGCATGTGCTCTACTGGGAATCGAACCAGCAACCCTTTGGTTCGCAGGCTGGTGCTCAGTCCACAGAGCCACACCAGCCAGGGCATGATCATTCTTTTTATGTTAGTGAGACAAGCACATAAGAACATCTTTTCTTATTTTTATTCTAAGAATAATGCACTACCAAAAGCCATGAATCTAAAATGAGAAGTCACGGTTTAAGTCTTGGCTCTGCCCTTTAGTGACAACAGAACCCTTGGCAAATAATTTAATCCCTCTGACCCTTTGTCTTTTCATCTGTTAAACTGGGCTCCTGATGCATTCCATACCAGACTGCTGTTAGGATTAAATGGAATGACATATGGCAAAACCCTTTCAAATGGTAAATCTCTACACAAATATCAGTGTCTTAGTCATCTCGGGCTGCCATAACCAAAATACCATAGACTGGGTGGCTTAAACCATGGGCATTTATTTCTCAGAGTTCTGGAGGCTGGCAAGTTCAAGATCAAGGTGCCAGCAGGTTTGGTTTCTGGTCAGTGCCCCCTTCCTGGCTTGCAGAGGGCTACCTCCCTGTGTCCGCACATGGTGCACAGAAAGAAGTCTCTGCTCTCTCCCTCTTCTTATAAAGACATCAATCCCATCATGGGGCCTTATTCTGTGAATGGGGTGGTGCACACAGTCATTCCATAATAATCAGCTCTCCTCATTATTGAAAGCTCCACTAGGTCTTCTGGATATCAACAATGATAGAATCGTGGTATGAGGGTAAGAGGTTTCCACATCTAGACAATGGGTATATGAAGGTTGGGAATTACTCTTATGTCTATACACAAAACTTCTATTACTTGCTCAAGAAATTTGTTTCCTCTGAGAGTGTTGATTCTCTTAAATTCTAGTCTAGGGCCTTGGGAAAAAAAATAGGTCCTCTGCTCAGATTTTCTGAATGAATGAATAAAATCCTTTATAATATTTCTTCAAAATTAAGATAAAAGCAAAAATATATGTGCAGAATATTCTACTTTCAGGATTTTCACTGCTGCAAAGTCTGTTTTATTACCATCTATAAGTGTAACCCTGGTTCAAAAGAGTGAAGCCACTGTGAATCACCCACAAAGTCTGTAGGGTAGTGATGGAAACAGTAAGCCTGACCACTGGGGTCAGATTCTTCTCTTTCGTACAGGAGCCATAGACCTGCTGCCTTGGGCTACAGCTGGATTTCAGGAAAACCAAATTAGTGGCAGGAAGGAAAGGCAAAGAGTCATATATAAGCTCTAGTCACTTGTTATCACAAAAATGTATATTAACCAACAGGATATTTGAAAAGATAAAATTAAGTCCCAAATTCACAGAATAAAAATGAGATGAAAATACTTTTCCGTAATTAAACAGAAAATGATGTTGTGAATTGATAAAATCCAATAAACCTGAAAATACAAACATTGGGGACCAGGGACGGGCACCACCGTGTGGAGTAACCAAGATGGCAACAATACATAATACTATTTAGGTGGACACTTTAGCATCAAGAAAATTTTATGCAGTTGAGAATTCCCAAATTTAAGGGACAGCCTTAAGTGTGCTGGGACTTATCTGAAACCTTATCCTGGGATATTAAAGTGAAGTTGAAGACTCCCGGTCAAGATGGCGATGTAGGCAGACATGGCTCACCTCTTCGAACAACCACATCCAAATTACAACTAAAATATAGAACAACCATCACTCAGAAACATCAGAAATTGAGTTGAATGGAAGTCTGGCAACTACAGAATTAAAGAAACCACATCCTCCAACCACTGGTAGGAGGGGCACAGACACTGAACAGGCTGATTCCACACCACGTGTGTCAGATAAAAGTTTGGGAGGGATATCAAGGGAATGAGGGAGCCCAGTTCCACACTAGGCCCCCAGCCCAGGGTTCCAGTGCCAGAAAAATAATCCCCACAACTTCTAGCTACAAAAACCAGTGGGGATTGAGTCATTGGAGGAAACTGCTAGAGCCCCAAGCAGTTCCTCTTAAAGAAGCCACACACAGACTCACCCACTCAGACTCACTCCCTCTGAGCTCCATTGCCAGGTAGCAGCTAGAAAGGCACCAGTGGCATACAGGGAGGAACTGAAGTGTCTGGCATCAAGGCAAGCAGAGACCATTGTTCTTTTTCTAAATCCTCCCCCCACAAAGCCACAGAGCCAGCAAGCTGGCTAACACTGTTTGAACCACCATAGAGATCCTCAGTGACTTCACACCAACCAACTTATCGGCCCACCTAAGCTGCTTTTACATAAGAATGGCTGGTCTTAGCCCCTGCTGCACAATTTCCTAGATCCTCTCAAACAAGCAACAGCTGGCCTCAGTGAGCCCCAGGCCCAGCACTAGCAGCAGCCAGCCTAGATTCACAGCTTGGCTTCATCTGGGAATCTCCAAGCCCAGCACAACAGAGACATCTCAAATTGCTTTATAGCTCAGTCAGGGTGGCCCCATGCAAAACACAGGTGGGGGCTGACCTTGGCCTGCACCACCCAGGAAACCCCAGGGCCTGTGAGCCCAGTGGACAGCTACAGACCACATTGGAGTGCCACCACCCTGCTCCTGCACAGCTGATCCTCCACAGAGAGCAAAAGTTGGTGGTCAGCGGTCATAGTCAATCCTTGCAGCTGACTGACCTGGGTAAATCCCTCCCATTGACCTGCCAACAGCAATTAAGGCTCAACTACAAGAGGAGGTTGTACTCAGCCTACATGAAGGATACACCTCTAGTACCCAGCTTGGGTGATAAGGGAGGCTGTACCACTAGGCCCTACAGAACACCTACTATATTAGGCTACATGGCCAAGACACAGAGTCAAAGAAGCTCTACCTAATACATAGAAACAAACAAAGGGAAGCTGCCAAAGTGAGGAGACAAAGAAACATAGCCCAAATGAAAGAACAGGTCAAAACTCCAGAAAAAGAGCTAAACAAAATGGAGGTAAACAACCTATGAGATGCAGAGTTCAAAACACTGTTCATAAGAAGCTCAAAGAACTTAGTGAGGATCTCAACAGCATAAAAAGATCCCATCAGAAACGAAGGACACACTAATTGAAATAAAGGACAATTTACAGGGAAACAACAGTAGAGTGGATGAAGCTAAGAATCAAATCCATGATTTGGAACATAAGAAAGCAAAAAACAACCAATCACAACATCAAGAAGAAAAAAGGATCCAAAAAAATGAGGATAGTGTAAGTAGCCTCTGGAACAAATTCAAGTGTTCCAATTTTCGCATCATAGGAGTGCCAGAAGGAGAAGAGAAAGAGCAAGAAATTTCTATTTGAAAAAATAATGAAAGGAAACTTCCCTAATTTAGTGAAGGAAATAGACATGCAAGTCCAGAAAGCACAGAGAGTCCCAAACAAGATGGATGCAAAGAGGACCACTCCAAGACACATCATAATTAAAAGGCCAAAGTTTAAAGATAAAGAGAGAATCTTAAAAGCAACAAGAGAAAAGCAGTTAGTTACCTACAGAGGAGTTCCCATAAGACTGTCAGCTGATTTCTCAAAAGAAGCTTTGCAGGCTAGATGGGACTGGCAAGAAATATTCAAAGTCATGAAAAGCAGAGACCTACAGCCAATATTGCTCTACCCAGAAAAGCTGTCATTTAGAATCAAAGGGTAGATAAATAGCTTCCCAGACAAGGAAAATTAAAGGAGTTCATCATCACCACACCATTGTTATATGAAATGTTAAAGGGACTTATTTAAGAAAAAGAAAAGCAAAACTATGAACAATAAAATGGCAACAAATACATATCTATCAACAATTGAATCTCAAAATCAAACTAAGCAAACAAGAAGAACAGAAACAGAATCATGGATACAAAGAGCATTTTCATAGTTGCCAGATGGGAAGGGGGTATGGGGGAATGAGTGAAGAGGAGAGAGGATTAAGAAGTATAAATAAGTAGTTACAGAATAGCCATGGGGGTGTAAAGTACAGTATAGGAAATCAAGTAGCCAAAGAATGTATATGCATGGCCCATGGACATGAACTATGGTGGAAGGATTGCCTGAGGGAGGAGGGTTCTGGGTGGATGAGGACAAAAGGGAAAAAATCAGGACAACTGTAATAGCATAACCAGTAAAATATAATTAAAATAAATAAAAAGAAAATGCAAACATCAAGTGTAATTGTGTAATTGTAATGTTTGCAAGATAAGGTAATGCAAACAACCTAGGAAAACATACGCTCCTATCATCCTATTGAAACAATGGCACTTCACCTACTCTTCATTAAGGGTTTGGTTTAGTCTTATATGTTCTGGCACCAATAAAAAGGGGAAGTCACAGCCATGTTGGACTATAAAAAGGGAGACTTCTCTTGCTTATTAGCAGGACTTATAAATTCCTCAGATTTGTAGAACATCAGGTTATGTGTCTCTCCATGGTGGGTACCATGCCAAATATAGCATCCATGCACATAGGGAGCATAGTACCATAGGGAGAGCGTAGCAAGAAATGGGATGGAAGTGATTGTTTTCTTAGCATCTGGCAGGGCACGCAAAATTGCCCACATTCCTCTCTCAGCAGCAAGGTGTTTCAGTAACTGAAAACATCTGGAGAATTCCACAATGCATGAAACGTCTCAGGCAATATGGAGGCATCAACATTTTTTACTTACTCATTTGACAAAATCAAATATTATTCAGATTCTAAAATATCTCATTTGATAAATGGTAATACTTGAGATCTGTGTTATGTTTTACATGAGTTAGACCAATGCCTCTAATACATATAGGAGTTGATTTGCTTTCCACAACATCACCTAGAATTAGTGAGAATTAAATCGTCATTAAATAAATGAAGGAACCAAGGATCATAGTTATTAATACTTTGCTCTAAGTCACACAGGTAGCAAATGCTGGATGGACCCACGATTTAGCTCATGCATTCTGATTCTAAAACAGGTGCATTGGATGGAGGTTCTTTTCCAAACCCTATGCTGAAAGGAGGCAGCATTTGAGAGTCAGTTACTGAAAGTTTATATATATATATACTCATGAACATATATATATTTATATGTAAATCATATATATTCTGATACATTTATATAAATTATTTACTAACTTATGATAGTTTACTTCAATTAAATTAAAATATATCAGGTATTTATTGAATCGTGGGACTTAAAGATCCTCAGAGGAATTTATTCTTACGCATTAAGCAAAGTCACTTTTCCTTCTTTTTTTAAGATTTTATTTATTTTTATTTTTAGACAGAGGGGAAGGGAGGGAGAAAGTGAGGTAGAGAAACATCAATGTGTGGTTGTCTCTCACACACCCTCACTGGAGACCTGGCCCACAACTCAGGCATGTGCCCTGACTGGGAATCAAACCAGCAACCCTTTGGTTCACAGGCCAGCGCTCAATCCACTGAGCCACACCAGCCAGGGCTGCAAAGTCATTTTTCAACCATTTTAGAAAAATGTGTGTTTAAAAAACAAAGAAGAAAAACTTAGCAGCAGGAGACTCCATTACACTATTCCATAAATAGTCCAGGTAGGACTATGGGGGTGGAGCAAACAGGTGTCTTTCTGATTATGTTCCCACAGTTCTAAGTTATGAAATGCCAGAGGTTAAGAATTCCAAGCCTTGTTGTGTCTCTCTGAGACATTTTATCCCCCTGACTGAACTGTAAGCTTTAAACCCTTACTCCTTTATATTTGAATTCCTATAATTCTAACATTTTATTCCAAAAGTAGCAGGCATGCCGTAAGTGCTTACTGATTGAATGAAGCATCTCGCAGGGTAGCTGGAAATAGTGTAGGGCTACAAGCTACATCATCATCTCCATCACCCTTAGAAAGAATTAGTGTGAAGAGACTAATAATAATGCCTTGCTTACACAGCAAACCAAACAAACAAGCCTAACAACCCACAGCAAACATACCTAGACTTTGGAACAGTGAGTGATTTTTTTCAACTTTAAGAGACTGAGAATCTTTTTTGTGCAATCTCTTATAAACCGAACAGATTTAAAAAGGACCTCGGCTCAATTTCAGTTCACATCCTTCATTCTAGCAGAAAACAAATGTACCCAGCCATCTGAAATGTTCTTCAGTTCACTTTCTGAGGCTGTTCGATTTGAGCAAAATGGAAATGAAATGTAAATACAAAGAGCTCTTAATCTTCAGAAGCTCAAGTACCTCCTTCTAATCTTGAAAGTAGACATTTGGATTAGGATTCTCTTTATCTCTCTTTTTTTTTTTAAGGAAAATTTCTTTTCCCTTTCATCATGGTGTCTGTTCAGAGGGTTCAAAGAACTCACATCAGGAAGTCACATTATAGCTTACGACAAAATAGGAATGTGAATTTGTATTATATAAAGAAAACAGTATACAACTAAGCAACCTGTTGTCCCTAGGCAAGGGTGAATACATGTTAATGCAGGGCAAACTGTGCTGCAGGCATTACAAATGTTATGTTCACTTGGCTTTGCCCTTCATTATGTAGGTAAAGAGTTGCACATATTTTAAGATTAAAACCACCAGACTGACCATGATAGTTTGCACCAGTACCAAAATCTGGGACAGGCACTTGGGCATTACTTTATTTTCGCAGTACTGGTAACATCTTGTTTATGTGTTGATTACCTGGTAACATTGCATTATTTTTGTGTCCTGGATCTAAATATACATACCAACAAGTTGCATGACTATTCAAAAACAGGTTAACTTTGTGCTTTGACTTAGAGACTAGGCACTGGGTCTTTATTACAAGCTTGGGGCTTCACTACTATGCCCAGGTGCCTGCCTGGAACCTGCATTTGGAATCCATGCAGATGCCAGCTGCATGTCTGCTAGATCGCATGGTTACTATGGAGAGAATGCACAAATGGATGGAGCCAGCTCATATGCCCTGAGAAAGAGAGAGAGATTGATTATTCGTTAAGCTGGGTTATATTGTCTCAGGCTTGGGACAGGCTAGGGGCTTTTTCAAAATAGCCAACTTCCCAAGCTTTCGCAGGCTTCTAATGGATCCACTCCCAAACCAATTGATCCCTTTCCCAAGTTAGACTGACAAGCTACTGGGTTCAATCATTTCCCCCTAGGCCAGGAATGTCAAACTCATTTTCACCAGGGGCCACATCAGCCTCGAGGTTGCCTTCAAAGGGCCAAATGTAATTTCAGCTCCTTAACAGTTAGGCAGTAGTTGCATTTATTCAGTTCTAAAGTTATATTAGGCTGATTTGGCCCCCAGTGAAAAGTTTGACACCCCTGCCCCATGCCATTTTGACTTCTATTGCCCATGTGCTTACCTCCTCTTCCTCCCCTCCAACAATCTGTTTGCAGAGAAGAAAAAGGAGGGGTATTAATCCTTGGCAGGGCAACGCTGTGACCCCCAGAGTGTGTGAAGCTGTAACTTTGTGGTGAAGCTTCCCTGGTTGATTATGCTCAACAATGTCTGATTCCCTTTGCTTCCTTCCTTTATTAATAACCAGGTAACTGCCTATGATAACAGTCCCTTCCATGATCTAGATTAAGAATAGTACCCGAAAAACAGGCAGTCATTAAATGCTATCTGAGGAAGTTTTCACCTTGAAGCTTATAGAAGCAAATTAAATGTAGATTGACCCTCTTCTAAAAAGAAACAGAACTGATGAGGCTGAGGACTTTCTTTTGTAAATGTGTAAGTCTGCAAATATTTAGCAAGGACCCAATTTACACAAAGAAATCAATCTGGAATGAAAGATTATTTTACTCATTTCCAAAAAGCTATAGCTGAATTATATTTTAAACTTGGCCTAATCTCTTGTACTTAAAATTTGCATTAATATTAAAATTATGTGAAGATCAGAAATAAGTTTAAAATGTTGACATTTTTATTTACAGATTTATTTATCTAATGTGCTTCTAGTGTGCAAGGTATCAGGCTAGGAATTATACATTATTTTAAGAAAACAATAATGTAGTTTCCTCCATTAAGGTACATGTTACTAAGTAGAAGAAGTAAAAATATTATAATAATATTAAGCATAATATATGTCATAGAATAAATATAAATAACATTTTTATAAACAGTACATAATTTTATGATTTTTTTCATTTAGGATTTACCCCTCTATACATCCTTGCATTTACTACATCATTACTTCATTTAATAATAATTATTTAGTGAACATTGAGGGAGAACAATATAGAAAAGTGAATAAAATGTGAATCCTATTGTAAAACAGTTGATAATCTAGGGGAATACAAATATGTAGACACATTATGTACTTTTTAAAAAATAGTTTATTTATTTATTTTTAGAGAGTGGAAGGGAAGGAGAAAGAGAGAGAGAGAAACATCAATGTGTGGTTACCTCTCGCATGCCCCCTACTGTGGACCTGGCCCACAACCCAGGCATGTGCCCTGATTGGGAATTGAACCCACAATCCTTTGGTTTGCAGGCCGGTGCTCAGTCCACTGAGCCACACCAGCCAGGACAAGATTTAGGACAGTAAACGAAAGAGCACCAGTGATTATCAAGTCTAGAAAAGCTTCATGAGACCCCTCAGTGATATTTAACCTCAGCCAGACCCAAATAGCCAAAAGTCACATGCTAACTGTGACAGCATTGGTGAAATAAGAACCTTCTGCTCTCCTTTCCTCTTCTCCTTCACTGTCATCCAACCCTGTTAGGGTGAGAAAGAACAGTTGATCAATGAGAGAGGGGAAGAATGTTGAGAGAGAGAGAAAGCGCAGGCGCTCACCATCCCCATTACTCAAGGCCATAAGGGACCCAGCCCATTCGCAACCTCTCCTAGTTGGGAGAGAAGTCATATACGTGGATTACGTTTGAAGTATTCATACATGTATTATACCAGAAATACTAATTTTGGTATTTTAAAATGACAACAGGACCTTGTATTACCTTACCATAGCCAGAAAGGACATGGGACCTGCCCATATTTTTACCCAGGGACAGAGGAAGAACTATCCCCTTTAGTAGACTTAAAGGAAGAAAGGAAGGCAGATAATGTTGCCTTTATGCTCACATGCCAGAAGTCCTGATTATTCAACATACAAGCTATGCCTTTTATGGATGTTTTTTAAAGGGAAAGGAAAACAATGTAAAGGGATTTGAGTCAAAATAAACATGAAGGTAACACAATTTTTTTGTAGTGGAACCAATATTACAATCAATTGCCACTTAAGTAGATTATTTAACTGGATGACTGTAGAAATTGATATAATACCAAAATTAATCATTAGTCAAAGACATGGAATTTTGAAAGTGTGTGGTAACCTCAGAGCCATAAGCAATATAGCTGGTACATCGCCTTTTATGGATTATCCAAAAGGAAGGCTGGCCATCCAGTAGGATAGTAGTGGTGGAAGAGCAAGACTGCTGCATTATAGAACGACAGAGGGTGACATTCTATTCTATCTAGCTATGGGACACTATTCATGTAAGATGATTATAACGTGGTGGGCTGAAAGAGCCTCCCAAGAAGCCACACCAGTGCTTAATTATCTTGAGTTTCTTTCCTGTCCCATCAAAATGCCATGGTCAAACCCACAACCATGCATATATTATTGGGTCATTTTAACATCTTTATACTTCTCCAAGATCCATTCCCATCCTCCCCCTTTACTTAAAAATAATTTTTAGATAATTTCAGTCTTTTTCACCCTCCTATACATTTGAACTATATATATATATATATATATATATATATATATATATATACACACACACACACACACACACACACATACACAGTCATTGACATTCCAGAGGAATATTCCTCAAGACCAAGTGAATCAACACATTTTCTAATGCTATTATAGTGTATGGGAAGCATGTATTTTCCCCAAAATGCATACTTTAGAGTCCTCATAATAAATATTTTACAGATGAGGAAAATGGGACCCAGAAATGTGCAATAAAGTAGATAACAGGTGTTCCAATGAATATCCAGCTGATTCCAGAGTATGCATTCTTAAGTCTTTTCTCTCTATTTGTTTTCCATTTGAACTACGCATTGCTATATGAGTTGCCTACGGGCTTCCTTTTTAGGGCCTACCTAATACTTAAGTCCCAGGTAAAATGAGCACTTTCTTTGAATCTGAAATCCATTAGGCCAAGAAAAACAACTTGGCAATAAACTGTAGGCATTAACTCCATGCTGAGTAATTATCAGAAGGCTTCATGCTTTGAGACCTCACAAGTATGATTTATTTCATGTTTGTTTAAATTGTTTTTGTTTTGCAATTACAGTTAACATACAATAGTATATTAGTTTCAGGCATAGACCCTACAGACTAGGCATGACATCAGTTACTAAGTGATCATTCTGATGAATCTCGCACCCACCTGACACCGTGCATAGTTATTCAATTTTAAGATAACAGAGTGAGACTTGCATTGGGAACCTTCTTGATGCTTTACATTGTGAGCTGCTCCATGGATTGGCTGCCTAGGAAAAGATTTGCAAAGCATTCTGGGAAGGTCTGCCAATTAAAAACCAGAGATTGGCTGAAGGCTCCACAGCAGTCAGATTTTGAATACAGATGGTGTCAAATCAAATGTTTCCATAGCGACAGACTTTTCCTTAATAACTTTTAGATGGTAGTGGGAACATAAAAGGAAACCATCTTTCAGCAGATGTTTGTTCCTCCAGCATGTGTTTCGATTGATTTTGGAACCTAATTTGTACTTAACTAGTGATTGTTTTAAGTGAATCAGAATCTTACTAAATTCTCCGGAGGAAATATTTTGAGAATAAGGGAAATAAATTCTAGGCACCTTATAAGCAAATACAAAGGGCATTGTTTTGAAAAGTATTTCTGGGTCTGTAGCCAGTCAACCAGGGTTTTATATTGATTATCACTGATTATCACTGGTCAAAGATTTCTGGATTCTGAATGTCTGTCTGGATCAAAAGTTTAGAATATAAGTAGAGTCAAAGTGTCAAACACATACACTTTGGGTTCATGGACTACTTTTTCATTATCTGTTGCTTGAAGATTCTTTAAATTGTGAATTATAGAAATAATTGCAGGAAGACCCTTGTAAGGAGCTCTATTCATATCA
Source organism: Anoura caudifer (assembly GCA_004027475.1). Classification (NCBI taxonomy): domain Eukaryota; kingdom Metazoa; phylum Chordata; class Mammalia; order Chiroptera; family Phyllostomidae; genus Anoura; species Anoura caudifer. The sequence goes on from PVKU01002988.1 coordinate 111,949, forward strand.
TGTGGCATATCCTCATGGATCTAATGTCTGCTCTTCAGCTTTGCATACATTTTAATAGTTCACCTACAGCACAGGTAGCAAACACAAGGCCCGCGGGCCAAGTCCAGCCCTCTACCTTGTTTCATCCAGCCCCGCACCTTGTTTCTACCTGGTGGCAGCGCCAAGCTCCTGCTTCACTGTTAAGGAATAGTTACATTTCTACAGTCCTAAAGTTACATTCGGCCCTTTGAAGGCAACTGCAAGGCTGATATGGCCCCCAATGAAAATGAGTTTGACACCCCAGAACTAGAGGTAATCAGGCTCTGGGGGGACTGACCCATGCTGCATAAACTCACGAAAGACTGATTTATAAATCATTTGAAAGGGGAGAAAAGGCTATTATTTTATAACACAGCATAAGGCTGTCAGAAAAAGTAATAATGAAAATTTGTTCAGGGTGCCCTCCACAATGAGGCCTATGCAGAAGGCCAAGTTACAGATTGCAAGGTTTGATGCTGACCCAAAGAACTGGAAGAAGAGTAATAAGGCATTATTAAAGGACAGTGTATTAAGCAAGGCAAGCTGGGTTAACTGCCCACCTTTGCTATTCTTAGAGTAATAGATCATTCCTCTCAGAAATAGATCATTCCTGGTACCCAGGCACGCTTGGATTTTCTTTTTGATTTCATGTAACAGGTCCCACACACATACACACATATGTAGATTTACCTCCTGCCTCCCCACTATTGTCTGTTCCAGAGCAATATAAAACTAAGGTATGTTAAGTAGATGTAAATCAATAGTTGGAGCTTTGTAAATGTCAGTCACATTACTACTCATCACTCACTTGATTGAGCTGGCATACTTCATCACCAAAAAAAACCCTTCCAAAGCAATTCCTTTCACAAAGATTTCCAGCCCTACTGGCAACTCTTGGGCTCCCACACAGGAAATTCTACACTTTTAAGAAGTTACCCAAGGCTCAGCCAGGTTATTTTTTGCAGTTGGCTAATATTATCTACCACCTCTTTTTTGAATTTTAATTTCAGAGGAAAATCTTTTTTTCCCCTGGCTTTTTTTTTCTAATTTATGGAAATTTAGTACTCAGAGCCTCTAGGAACTTGTGCATGGAAAGAAAACCTTAAAGAGATAGAGAGTCAGAGAGAGAGAGAGAGAGAGAGAGAGATTAATAGGTACCTAGACATATACACAAAGTAGAAAAATACATGGATACATATAAATAGAGATAAAAAATATTGTTTAAACCTGTAAAGAAAGATACACATTCTTTTTTAAAACTATTTTTATTGTTGTTCCATTACAGTTGTCCCCATTTTCCCCCCACTGCTCACCCCTGCCCTGCCCACCAGCCTGCCACATTCAATCTCCCCCGTGCCTGCCCCATTGTCCTTGTCCGTGGACACTTTACATACATGTTCCTTGACTTGACCCTTTTGCTATCAATTTAAAATAGCATGATAAACTTGAATGAAATAAGGACCCTGAAAGCAAATTCCCTTTCCCTCTCTCTCTCTCCTCTCTCTCTCTCTCTCTCTCTCTGTCACACACACACACACACACAAAAAAAAAAAAAAAAAACCACAAAAAAAAACCACACACATGAAGCTCTACCACTTAGCACAGAGTTATAATTATAACATAAAAACCAACTCCTGACCCAAGTAAATAAAACAAAACTTTCATGTTCTTTCTCAATCTTGAATTATTTTCCCTGGATTAATTTGCAATGGTAATCACATGTAAGAACAAGTATTATTGCCCTGTAAACAAAGCAGTGTAAAGAATCAGATGAGAATTCAGTAAAAATAAAGGGCACACCTTCATGAAAGAACCAGATCTCATGGCTTAGTCCCAAATCCTTTGTCCTCTGCCCTCACCCTGTGATTTTACTGTCTTTAGAGCTGCAAAGATAGGCAAATGGCTCACATACAGACATCCCAGAAGGTTTGTCTTGAAAGACCTCCTCAAAATTGAGGCAGAAAACCTGAGATGTAGAGAGAAGAGAAAAGGTAAACTGGTATTGTGTGAGCATAGATGGAAACCGAATAGTGCTTTTGTTTACTAACCACTTCAGAGTATAGCTTTCATTTTATTTAAGCTTGTAATGTGGTTATTCACCACAGGAAAATGATTAATAATCTAAAATAAATATTTTCATAATACTAGCTAATACTCTAAAGATATTAATTTAATGATTAGAGAAGTTTGTTATTAATGGTTGGTTCATACTTACAGCAGATTTTCACGACGGTTATTAGAAGTAGTTTCAAGCAGTACTTAATGACATAGGCAATGAATGATTACAACATCAGTGCTAAGGTTTTTATTTTTTAAAGAAGGACATGAAATTATTTATGCCATGAGAACCCCATTTTGTGGGACAAAAAGAAAAAGTAAAAGGGAGAGCCAGCAAGACAAATTATAATTGAAAGTATGTAACTCAAAATGGTTATGTGCTATCACTGGTAGAACTTATAGGTGAGCTTAATTTTTGCCTGTTACCCCTCTATGTTTTCCTAATTCCATGCAACAAAATGCATTCCTTTTAAATACAGAAAAATGTTTTAAATTGTTATACTAGTATGTTGTTTCTGAACCTTATATTCTTCATCACCCCCTAAGAGGCCTTCTTAGACTTTTCTTGCTAATCACCACCCACTACATTCTAATACCACAGATATACTCTATATCTGTTTATATTGTGGCCCTTCGGAGGGTCACAGACCATAGAGCTCCTTAGATATATCTCAAAATTTTTGACCTTCAGGAGCAAATTTTCACCCCCTTGGGACACTGTTGCCCCTGCTGAGAATGTGTGCAACTAGCCCAAGAGCCAGAAGATTGTATTCAGCAAGTTTGGGGTAGGAACAAAGTAAGTACATTTTTAAATAGAGCTCAGCTGTTTCAAAAGCAATATGTAAATGCATATATTTAATGTCATTCCAGTTTTTCTCAGAAACCTGAAATATAAGCACCTATGTATTTGTAGAAATAATACTAATGATGGAACATTTTTACATATTTATGAGCCTTTGAGAGCTGACCTTTTCCCTCTCCTGTCAGGAACATCTACCTTTGAACACAGTTTAGAACAACTGTCATAAAATCCAGTTTCTTCCTCATCTCTCTTCTGGACCTAAAGGACCACTTTTCTACCATCTACTTCCATGTAGGTCTTTCATTTTAATCATTGTTTATCCCATTAATTTTTCTGTCACATAAAACTGAGGGGAGACATGGGCTCACAGTTCCCACTGGGAAAAGTCACAGTTCTGTTGTCACTACTAAAATGTGAACTAAAACTTTGCGAGCATGTGGTACCTTGTAGATAATTTTCTCCAACCAAACAAGAATACACAGGCCTCTGAGGAGTCCAGGATCACTGTTGAAGCTATTTTTAAAAATTCTTTAGCCTCTTATTATTGTTGGTTAGTTTTCACAACAGAGAAATTTTCATTTTTAAGGTTAAAAAAAAACCTGTGATGAGTAGAAGAACTATTCAGCACAGCAGGTTATAAACCAATTAGGATGATGAAGTCCTGGATGGAGATTTTCATGAACCTCTCACATTAGCTATTTCAGGTCTGTTTACTTTTCTAAATGTTCAAAATGAATAGAATAATGAAGAGATAATATAGGAAGGTTTAGACTCAGGGGGGAAGGGGAAACCCTTTCATTAGGTTCCAAATAACAGCTAGCTTATTAAGCAGCAAGAGACAGAGATTTCATGTAAAAACATAATAAAAGGATGAAAAAATAAAACAATGAAATTAGAAGTTCCCTAATACCATTGGGACGGTAGCATGGCAGTTTCATATTGCATATCTTTTGTCTTGGGAAATAATGATACTAACTTTGTTTTCAACCTCTAGCTAATGCCTTTCTTGAGAAAATTTAACATACTTTATGTGTGTGTGCAAAAATGCCTGAGGACAGGCCTGGCTGGTGTGGCTCAGTGGATTGAGCACTGGACTGCAAAGCAAGGGGTCACTGGTTCCATTCCCAGTCAGGGCACATGCCTGGCCTGGGACCAGGCCCCCAGTAGGGGGTGCATGTGAGGCAACCACACGTTGATGTTTCTCTCCCTCTCTTTCTCTCTTCCTTCCCCTCTCTCTAAAAACAAGTAAATAAAATCTTTAAACACAAATGCCTAAGGCCAAAGCTATTCCCTATCAAATTGAGGGAATCTGTATACAGATTTGCAGTTAACGTATGAGCCAGCATACTTTCTCCTAGCTTATACCACAACTATTTCTAATTATCAAGAATAATATAGTAATCTCTCACCAGCCAAGAGAAAGGCATGGGAGCATGCTTATCATTGGAGCCACCATTAGTTCTCCTGCCATGTAAGGTAAAGATAAGTTTGTTCCAAAGCTGGAACTTTGTACTGGCAATAGTGACCTGTAGTAAGTAAATGCTTTCTATTGGACACTGGAAAACAGGAAAACCATAGAGTCTGAGGTAGCCAAGCAATATATTGATGAAGTCAAAGATAGCATAAGAGAGGAGGAGAGTCATTTTGGTGGAAATACTTGAAAAGCAGGAAAGATTACAGAATTTGTGGAAAAGGAAACTTCAGAGATTTCATAAGTAATGAGCTCCTTTAAATAATCATATGAAGATTATAAGTATGCAGTGATGGGTACAGATCTGTGTTCTAACCTGACCAATGAGTAGAATCTTCTGGTCCAGTCATTTTTCAACATTTTTCATTTTAGCATGCATTTGTATTGTAAATTAAATTTCAAGCAGAAGTCTTCTACCTTTTTTGACCCACTGGGCTCTGGGGTATATTGCCAACTTTTCTACTTTCTTGTACCCTTCTTCTTCCACGTCTTTGCTCCCACAATGAGGCAACTCACATCATTTAACTTTCCTATCTGATTTTGCTTCATTAACTGCCAAAGTGAAGTCTACAAACATTTCCATCATTTTTTTTACACCAAATCTCTTGTGGTCCACACACTAACCACTTCACCGAAGCTACCAGGGACCACCCAAGACATTCGCTCTGCTTAGTCTGTGGACCACTTTTCCAGCTCCATCTCCAAAGCCTTTGCCTTGAACACAGGGATAATAAAACTTTGCCCAAATCTCTCATTTCAGTTTCCTGCATTCAGTTTGCCTCTCTCCAGAACATTCCCAAGGCTTTGCATTAGTCCCTCTACTCATGGCTTCAGTCATTTATCGCTACACGGATGACAGTTCTCATATTGACACCTCAGACCGCTTGCCTGTTTTATCCATTCCACATGGCAAACTGTCCCTGCTACTTTTCCTCTTGCGGATCACTATAGCCTCACATTTGACGTGGAACTGCGGTCCGCATCAGTGTCCAACAGCAACCTCTTTCACCATTGGGTAATACAAAGAAGGTCCGCTTTTCTCTCCCATTCATTTATTTCCAAATTACTCAAAAGTCCAGCCAAAAAGAACAAAACCTCAAGCAAGTAACATTTCCTAATAAAAGGGCTTGAAGGTAAGAATTTGCCAATATTACATGTAGCCTGTATTCTGGAAGGGACTTTACTGAACCACAGTGGCTGCCATCTATCAGTTCCATCTTTTCCTGTGAGAGAGAAAAGTCATTCTATGACTGCACCAGAGCTTCTAAAACCCCTTTAAAGAGCTGCAAGATTTTTGTGACCCCATTCATTTTCCATCAGAAGTGTCCACAGAGCACCTATCAAGTACCAGGAAATGCATTCTATGCAGAGAAAAAAATTAGGAAAAGTCCTATACATGTCGTCTTCTAAATAACAGATGGCAGACTACAGACATAGTGCAGAAGATCCAGTCTCAGAGAATGGTCTGCTTCCCACTTGGCCCTGAGATTACTTGGAAATTTCCTAGAACATTCAAAGCTTCAATACTTCCAAGTCCTGGTAAAAAAACTATTTGTTAAATCCTTTAAGATACAGGTGGCAAACACAAGGCCCACAGGCCAAACCCAGCCTTCCACCTTGTTTTATCCAGCCTGGCACCTTGTTTCTACCCAGCAGCAGCACCGAGCTCTTGCTTCACTGTTAAGGAGTAGTTACATTTATACAGTCTTAAAGTTACATTCGGCCCTTTGAAGGCAACCGCAAGGCTGGTGAGGCCCCCGGTGAAAATGAGTTTGACATCTTTGTTAAATCTTTTACTAATCTGGTTCTTATCTTTCAGTCTCCCAGTCACCATCAGGTTTTACTTGAACTGTCCTACCAGCTTACCCTGTGTTTCTGTATCCTTTCTTGCCTTCCTCTCCAATCTGTTCTCCAATGAGTGGCAGGACTCATCTTTATAAACCGAGATCAGCTTGTGCCGCTCCCCTGCATGAAACTTTTTGGCCGATTACTGTTGACAAAGACCAAACTCCTTACCATAAATCACACAGCCAGTGGCAGATATGACAGTCCCTCTTTCAGCTTTTCTTTATTGTGAGTGATGCATTCAAATAAGTGGATTCTGTCTTAAAGACATAGATTCAAAATGCATATCAATATTGAATTAGGTAGTTTCCTTATGAAATGTTTATTACCCCTTATGCAGCTTTGATTTTTGTACACATTTCAACTCACCCTCAATGCATAGTACATTATCAAGAAAAAAGTTTTTAGTTAGTGAATGGATAGGCAATGGAACAAATAAATGTATAAAGACAAATCATTATCGGAAAATCAAATGGTTCTTTATTTATAACAACTTATTGGAACCAAAGCGTACCTTGTTTGAGCCTAAGTGCAGGCAATGCATTCATGTCCTTCCTTTTGTTTTGGTTAAAATGCATCAGTTTTATATGGTTTTAAATTATTGTTACCTGACTGGAAATAGTATAGGCACGGTGCTATTCTATATCTCATTTTAAATAAAATAATAATAATACCTTATGTTTGCTGACAGCTTTGCAACTTATAAAGCACTTTTCACACAGATTACCTCATTTAAAATTTTTCTATTTCTTCTTTCATTGTGGAAGTTCCGTTTAAGAAGAATTTCCATTTAAAATTAAGGCAGTTATACTATTCTGTTCCTGGATTTCTTAGCCATACATTTCACCAAGGTGTTGTCTCTCTCCCGGCTCTTTCTTCTCTGATCTGTATTTATGATTTACCCAGCGGTAAATGGAAATATTGGGAGCCATACACAAAACCTTTTGTTGTTCCTAATAAGCTCAAGCATTTCACTATAGGAGCTTCTACCCTATTTTAGGAGTTGCTGTACTAATGTTCAAAGTTGATTTACATATTTTGTATGAAAGGATTTTCTTTCCTTTGAATTGGGATCATTAGGATAGGGAAGGAGTTGCTTTTTATCTTCCCCATATTTCACATCATTTACTATGACATGTGTGAGTTGCTGAGGTTTAAATAAGCAAAGATTATCTCAAAATGTGGCCTGGGAACAGCAGCTCAAGTCTTTCATACACTTTCCTTTCTGGCTCTTCAGACAACATTCTAGTCTAAAATATGTTTTAGTTCACTGAGCTTGTGTTTGTCTTAATAACAGTACATATGTCAAATGGACCAGAATTGATTGATCTATATTTATTTTTAATCTTACATGTTACTCTTCTGGAGAAGCATTTAAAGGAATTCATTGAAGCTATACTCTATTAATTCATTTGTTCCTTTTGCCCTTAGGACAGAAGCCCCATTTTCACAAAGTTTTAAAAAATTTGACTGTGTACTTTTTGTATAACATTGACTAACTGCATATATTTGTTTCCTTTCTTTATTGCATGTTCGCGATGATTTCTGTTTTTGCAGTAGCCTGGGAATTCTTGTTTGTGATCTGAGTTGTGTTTACCTTTTCTATGCATTTCTTGACACCCTCCTACATGCCAAACTTGTGCTGGATCCTGAGTATAAAAACACATTCTCTACCCTCAATTAATTACCATTCAATGGGTAAAGCAGACAGTAAAGTGACAGCAGCCAAATAGTGAGATCAGTGCGTTCAGAGGTAAGGCAAGAGCAGAGTGCCGTGGAAACCATAAGGCATGGTCCCCTACCCAAGCCCCTGAAGTAAGGCATGGGTAGGATGGAAGAAAATGTTTGGGAACAATATGGCTTGTGGTGCTGCCGAGTGAAAATGGGGAGAGAGTATTCTGGCCAGAGTATAATTAGAGATACACATGAGATGGGCTAGCATCTCATGCATAGAGGACTCTTGTGCAGCTTTAAAGCTGGAGTATAGAGTTTACAACAGGCAATGAAAATTGAGAAGTTGGAAAAGTAGACAAGGGGTACATTCTGAAAGATCCTGTAAGGTCAGGAGTTTTGATTTTATCCTGACAGCAACAAAAGGGTCACTTATTAAAGGAATTTCAGAAGTGATGGCAGACTCAGATTTGCATCTTTAAAAGCCTTCTCTAATCAGAGTCTTAGATGAATGGGGAGGGCAAAAGGTAGTATTAGAACAGTGGTTCTCAGTCCTGGCTGCATAGTAGAATCACTAGCGGGGAGCTTTCAAAAAATGCCAGTGCCTGCCCTGGGTGGTATGGCTCAGTTGGTTGGAACATTATCCCATAACTGAAAGGTTGCAGGTTCGAGTCCCAGTCAGGGCACATACCTAGGTTATAGGTTCGATACCTGGTTCAGGCACATATGACAGACAACCATTGAATGTGAAACATCTCTTTTGCATTGATGTTTCTTTTTCCTTTACTCTCTCTATAAAAGCAATGAAAAAAACTATACTCAGGTCCACACCTGAGTACACTTTTTAAAAAAAGCCAGTGAACCAAAGGGTCACGTTTCGATTCCCAGTCAGGGCATATGCCTGGGTTGCATGCTGGGTCCCCAGTGGGAGCCATGTGAGAGGCAACCACACATTGATGTTTCTCTCCCTCTCCTTCTCCTTCCCTTCCCCCGTCTCTAAAACTAAAGAAATAAAATACATTTTTTAAAAAAGCCAGTACCTGGACTCCAATCCAACTGACCTAAATCAAAATCTTTGGGAATAGGGCCCAGACATTGGTATCTTTTAAAAATTTGAGTGAAATAAGCCAGGCAGTGAAAGACAAATACCATATTCTCTCACCTATAAGTGGAACCTAATCATCGAAACAAACAAGCCAGCAAAATTAGGACCAGAGACATGGAAATAAAAAACAAACTGGCCGTAAGCAGAGGGAATGGGGGAAGAGGCATAACGGGGGAAAGAAGGGGAAGGGTCAAGTCAAGGAACAAGTTTAAAGGACCCATGGACAAAGCCAGAAGGAGGGGAGGATTGAATGTGGGAGGCTGGGGTGGGTGGGGCAGGGAAGAGTAATGGGGGGGAAATGGTGACAACTGTAATTGAACAATAAAAAATTTAAAATTAAAAATTAAAAACAAAGATATAAAATACTTTAGTTGGTTCAAATATGCAGGCAAGTTTGTGATTCATTAAATAAGAGAGGACATTGGAAAGCTTTTAAATGAAACAGTCTAGGGAAGACAACTGGGTTATAGAAAAAGTAGATGAGCAATTAAAGAGGTTGAATGAATGACTTGGCACCTTGGCTAAAGGATAAGGAAGAAAGAGGAATCAAGTATAATTTTTAGGTTTCTCCTAGAATGACTAGTTAGAGGAATTGATGTTTGTCAGTGATTGAGAAGAAGGGTGAAGATGATCTGATCAATTTTGGAGACATTGAATATTTAATAGAGATTTAGTAGGGGGTTGGGAATGTGGACAGGGAACTCAGAAGCGAGTTATTCAGCTTAAAATACGGATTTGGAGCCAAGATGGATCCATAGGTGGACACACTGTGCCTCCTCACGCAACCAAAATTAAGGACAACAAAGATTTAGAAACAAGAAAACAACCAGAACTGATAGAAAAGTGAACTGTATGGAACTCCAACTGTTCATCTAGACTGGTAAGAGGGGCGGAGTTGCGGCAGGAGAAAATGGAGGTTGGCGGACCTGGGCACACATCCAGCAGCGGCTGGCAGATCCCAGTCATGCAGGCGGCGGCTAGCAGACCCCAGGCGCCAGGTGGCAACGGTGTAGACCCAGTGAGGCTGCACAAGGCAGCTGGCTGACTAGGCAGTCCTACATTTGTGCACAGATAATCCAGGTGAAGGGGAAGTGGTGGAAGGGACTGGAATCCGAGAGAGAACAGAGCAAGCACCATTGTTCCCTCTCAGACCCTGCCCCCACATACAGCATCACTACCCAGCAACTGGGCTGCCCCACCCTGGGGAACACCTAAGGCTCCACCCCTCACCACATAACAGCTGCGACCAGACAAAAAAACCAAAAAAACAAAAATGGCTCAAATGGGGGAACAAATCAAAGCCCCAGAGCCAATTCATCTAAGTGATCAAGAGATAGCTAACCTATCAGATGCACAGTTGAAAGCACTGGTGATCGGGATGCTCACAGAATTGGTTGATTTTGGTCACAAATTAGATGAACAAATGAAGACTACACTAAGTGAAATGAAGGAAAACACACAGGGAACCAATAGAGATGGGAGGAAAACTGGGACTCAAATCAATGGAGTGGACCAGAAGGAAGAAAGAAACAACCAAACAGGAAAGAAAGAAGAAACCAGAATTCAAAAAAATGAGGAGAGGCTTAGGAACCTCCAGGACATCTTTAAACATCCCAACATCCTAATTATAGGAGTACCAGAAGGGGAAGAGGAAGAGCAACAAGTGGAAAACTTATTTGAACAAATAATAAAGGAGAACTTCCCCAATCTGGCAAAGGAAATAGACTTCCAGGAATTCCAGGAAGCTTAGAGAGTCCCAAAGAAGTTGGACCCAAGGAGGAACACACCAAGGCACATCATAATTACATTAGCCAAGATTAAAATGAAGGAGAGAATTCTAGAAGCAGCAAGGGATAAGGGGACAGTCCCCTCCAAAGGAGTTCTCATTAGACTGTCAGCTGATTTCTCAAAAGAGACCTTACAGGCAAGAAGGGGCTGGAAAGAAGTATTCCAAGTCATGAAGGGCAAGGACCTACATCCAAGATTCCTCTATCCAGCGAAGCTTTCATCTAGAATGGAAGGGAAGATAAAGTGCTTCTCAGATAAGGTCAAGCTAAAGGAGTTCATCATCACCAAGCCCTTATTATATGAAATGTTAAAGGGACTTATCTAAGAAACAGAAGATAAAAAACATGAACGGTAAAATGACAGCAAACCCACAGATATTAACAACCTCAGCTAAAACAAAAACAAAAGCAAACTAAGCCAACAGCTAGAACAGGAACAGAACCACAGAAATGGAGATCACATGGAGGGTTAGCAACAGGGGAGTGGGAGGAGGAGAGAGGGGGACAAGGTATAGAGAATAAGTAGCATAGATGGTAGGTAGAAAATAGGGGGAGGGCAAGAATAGTGTGGGAAGAGTAGAAGCTAAAGAACTTATGACACATGGACATGAATTAAAGGGGGGAATGTGGGTGGGAGGGGGAGTGCTGGGTGGAGGGGAATGATGGGGGAAAAATGGGACAACTGTAATAGCATAATCAATAAAATATATTTTTAAAAATATGGATTTGACTCTGATCGCTGTAAAGGTAGTAAATGAAGCAGTATTAACAAGTGAACTTCCCAGAGAGAATATGTGAAGTGAAAAGAAAAGGTCAGAAGGAGACCCTGAGGGAATAGTAACATTTAAGAGCTGAGCAGGGGAGGCTGAGGAGTAGCCAAAGAGGCAGAATAAAATCTAAAACAAATCTTGCCATGGCGATCAAAAGGAGAAAGCCTCAAGGAAGGCTCATCAGTGCGGGAAAATACTGAAGGGAGGTCTGGAAAAATAAAGACTTTTGAATCTTCAATGCTGGAGTAGCTTGAAAGTCATTGTTATCATCTTCATGACTAATTTCAGTGGCAGAAGTCAAAATGCAGTCATTTGAGATGGATATGTGAGGTGTGAAAATGGAAATAATGAGTGTGGACCAGTGCTTCTCAAATTTTAATGTTCGTACAAATCATCTCTGGAATCCTGTTTAAAAATGCAGGTTCCAATTCAGTGGGTCTGGGCTGGAGCCTGAGATACCAAGTTTTAGGCAAACTCCCATGTCATGCTGACGCTACTGGGACACAAGCCATTTTCTAAGCAGCGCAGTGAGGAACCAATTCCATGAAGAAGAAAGACATGCATTGGCCAGAGGGGGTGTAGGGCCCAAAGAAAGAATTTGTTTAGTTCCTTGGTTTGTTTTTTTTTTTTTTCCACATGAGGTTCTAAACTGAGATAGGAGATGCAGGATGGACAGAAAGCAGAATCACTTCTTTTAGGCAGTAGAAGGAGTTGGAATACTGAGTTAGGGAAGGAATTAGGTGTGGGCAGGAGAGACACCTAACCCTGGAGAGAGGAGGGTAAGGAAGAGTAGAAATACGGAGAAGTCTATCGAAACATTGTACCTGGCATTTTGCTTCTTAGCCCATAGTTTCTGTCCAAGGAATTGTGTGTGTGTGTGTGTGTGTGGGTGTGTGTAGAGAGAGAGAGAGCAAGCCCATTTTGATTTTGATTTTCAGGTACATCTTGTTCTTTAATAAAGATTTTATTTATTTATTTTTAGAGAGAGGAAGGGAGGGAGAAAGAGGCAGAAACACATCAGTGTGTGGTTGCCTCTCATGCACCCCCTACTGGGGACCTGGCCCACAACCCAGGCATATACCCTGCCTGGGAATCGAACTGGTGACCCTTTGGTTCACAGGCGGGGGCTCAATCCACTGAGCCATACCAGCCAGGGCTCAGGTAGCACTCTAGTGTTCAGTGCCTATCAATAAAACTTTGAGTGACAAAGTGTAGGGATGAAATTTAATGTGTGTTCAGGGAGAAAAAATAGTGCCTTTTTCAGATATTTATATTCCAAATAAAATACATCAATTTTTGATGCACAAATTTACAGTGATGAGTGAATTTTATTGTCTGCATCCCATGCTGGTGACACCATAGTAAATCTATGGTGCTGGAATTGTAGTGGTACTCTTTAGTTCCAATTAACATTTTGGGGGTTTTTTTCCAATTCTTTTTTTAAAAAGTTTTCTTTCAATTACAGTTAGCTTACGATATTATATTAGTTTCAGATGTACGACATAGTGATGAATCATCTATGTAACGTAGGATGTGATCACCAGGATCAGTCTAGTACCCACTCGACAGCACCCTTAGCTCCAATTTGATGAACTCTTGCCGAACCCTTTACAGCAGTGAGCACTGTATTTTCTACATTTGGCATTAGGTTAGTTGATGGCTGAGGCAGGCCACACAGATGGATGATCCAGCAATATGTTGTATCTATATTGTATCTAGGTAGCTTCTTTTCTGGGTCTTGTGAGCAACCTAGGATTATAAACTGCAATATTGTTTGCACAAAAGTAGGTCAAGCATTTCCCCCAACTTCAAGCTCTCCTTTTAAGCAATAGCTTGCCCCCGCCAAAGGAAGCCATTATTTGTTTCCAAATGTGTTCATTTTATTTTATTTTATTTTATTTTATTTTATTTTATTTTATTTTATTTTATTTTTTAATGATCACAGTGTACATTTCAAAAGTGGCCTCTTTGTGTAATTAATAAAGTAGCTTACGTGTTTCATTGTGACCGGATGTTGGCATTTGCTCAGAATCTCTGACTCTCCAACCAGGGGCAACCATGCAGGCCTCCTTTTACTGTAATTCATCTCTCATTGTGGGAACAGATGCACATTCTCCCATGCGTTCTAACCCAAACAGGAGAATGAGCTTTCTTCAGAGGACTCACTCCTGTTCTCTATTAGCATAGTCAGCATATTTTAAAGGAGGTGGTACGGTTTTTGACAGTCTGTTGATTAGGAAATGTAGAGATCTTCCTGAATTCCATTTTTAACTCCTCTTCATACACATTGGGTACAACTTAGAATAAAACATTTTGTCATTTCCACTCCTGTAAATTCTGTTTACTAGCTTTTAAACTTCCATATTCCACAGATGGTATTGTTTTCTTAATTGGAAAGTGATCTTAGTGACTTAGGAAGCTGCTTAAGTAAATCCTGCTACGCGCTGGCTGCGAGAGAGCATTGTATCTAACACTGTATTATGAAAAATTCAAATGCACAGAAAAACTGAAAGAATTATACAGTGAATGTCCATGAACTCAGCATCTAGATTCTGCTGTATCATTCTATCCATTTATCTGCCTATCAATCTCTATTACTTTCAGATGCATTTCAAAGTAAGTCTGGAAACATCCACACTCTACTCCTAAACACTTCAGCATGCACATCATTAATGAGAGCTCAATATTCATTCACAGTTATTCTTGTTTATTTGCTTGTGGCAGAATTTACATAGTGTCAAATGCACAAGTCCTATATCAACTGTAGGGAAGGAAAGCATTTCCCTTCCCTTCTGGGTTTTGTGTCAGGCTTAGTAATTAAAATGATATAACACAGATGAATAAGAGAAAAACAAATTTAATTCTATGCATACAGGAGCTCAAAGAAATATGAGACTTGAAGAAGAGACCAAAGCCGGCAGTGTTTATACCTTTTAGACAAAGAAACAATACACTTGTGAAGAATTGACAAGACAAAGGAGGTTGGGTGTGGGCTAGTAAATTTAGGGTGACAAGGATGCCCCCCACTCTCCAGGTAACAGGCAGGGCACCTTCCACATGAGGGATTCATTTCCTGCTTTCAAGGGGACAGAGGGGATCAGCGTGTCCTCCTTATACTGGCTGGTTTTAAAGTAACTAATTCAAAATTATCATTATGCCAAAATGGCATCTTTTGGGATGGCAAATTCTGTTCCTCTTCAGTACCATTCAGCAAGTATTCCTGAGTGGGTACACCTGCGTGATGCACAGTCCTCTCAAGATACAGAAAAATGTTATTACCCCAGAAAGGAAAGAACTTTTGGGTGTTAGTTGGACTTCTTATGGCGATCATTTCATAAAACTGTATGTACAAATATCAAATAATTCTCTTTTACACATGAAACTAAAATAATGTCATATGTCAATTGTGCCTTAATTAAAAAATAATGGAAAAAGGAACTTTTTATTGGATTGACTTGAGTTTATTTTAACTGAATTTTAGCAGAACTGAATATAAGATTGCCAAGATGAATCATCCCAATGGTCCATCCAGGGGAAACGTACATGGCTGTTGCTACGCTATCTATTCATCCAGGCATTGGGCTGATAGTTCTTCCCAAGAACCTTGCAAAGTGTACCTCTATCTCTGACAGAAACATCAGGGAACATGTATTTCACAGACTGTTAGAGCCGGGAAGCACCACAGGAATTATCCAATCTACCCCCCACTTTTGCTTTATAGCTTAGGATTTGGGAAGTCTGGTGGGTTATGAAAGTATTTGACTGCCCATCTTTACCCCTATAAACAAGGGAAAGCTAGCAGCCAGATGCCCTGCTCAGGGCCCTGTGTCCATTGTTTCTTTCATCTTCTTGTCATTATTACCCCCATTTTACAGAGAGTAAACTGAGTGTGGAAACAGCATGAAATGACTGATCTTTGTCATCTCAAATTAACCATAACTGTTAGATTAATATCATAAAATATTTTTAACTTAGTCATTGATTCTCAGTCTGCTTTCCATGAATTTAAACTAAATGCTTGAGTATTCCTGAATCCTAGCTTTTCAGGGTTTAGAGAAAAAGCAGATATCAAAATTGGTCATAGTGGCTAGCATTTAATCACATGCCTATAACTGCCCTCTGATGTCAGTACTTTGGTCCCAAATGTCTCAGACATTTCATTCTGTGTTTGCTCAGCAGCCATGTGCCTCCTGTCCTGTTCCTAAATAAAGCGAATGTCCGTTCCCACCAGCTAACTTTGACTTCATGGTTAGCGTATCTATTTCTTTCTCTTCCTAATAGGTTGAACTTGAGACTTCTCTTTGCAGAGCTTAACTATAACTGAGTCTTCTCTAGAACCATGTTTAAATGCCATTGGGGAAGTAAGAGGAACAACTCAATATTCCCTATAATTTTGGTTATTATTGCTTTCACTTTCCTTGGCTCCTTGTAAGTCTCTTCTTTAAAAGATTTTATTTATTTTTACACAGAGGGGAAGGGAGGGAGAAAGAGAGGGAGAGGAACATCAATGTGTGGTTACCTCTCGTGTGCCCCCTACTGGGGACTTGACCCACACCCAGGCACGTGCCCTGACTGGGAATTGAACCAGCGACCCTTTGGTTCGCAAGCCAATGCTCATTCCACTGAGCCACACCAGCCAGGGTTCCTTGTGAGTCTTTTACTGTCAGACTTTGAAATAGGCTCCCATTGCTCAAGGTATAGTTTCATCGTAACTTTGTACAAGAGTAGGATAATGGTGGTTTCTTGGATTCCAGTTCCCTTCTTGATCATGCCTAACATTTTGCTGACTATTTTAGCCTCAGGGAACAGTGTGTTGTGAGTCACACATCTTTTTTCTGATTCTAACAAATAGTTCAGAGCTCCCAGTCTTAATTTCTTTTGGGATCATTTTCCTTACAGTTGACCATAATTAAATACAGGGTCTGGCACAAATAACACCCCTTTTTGATTGCAAAATCATAAGCATGCAATTCTGTAACATAACACTATCACAATCAAGCACATCATATGACATCTTAGGTGCAATGTTCAAATGAAAACTATAAATTATTACACCCAAATTATCACCCTGCCAACTACACTCAAGCACATGTTACCTCTGCTGGACCATGTATATGCTACTCTTCATGTCTTCATATGACCCCAAAAGGTTTCCCAGCAATTTAACTCTTCCAGCTCAAGCTATTCTACCTTGAACTCTTCTGTACTCTGGGGAATCCCTGAGATCCACAGTGTGCTCCCCTTAGCAGATCACACATCTTTGCTGATGACCATAATGCATTGTTGAAGCTTCTCTATATAGAGAAGCAATAACACCTCGCTTTAGTGTGGTTCTTGATGCTTTTATTCATTATTGAACTTTACCTTCACAACAATCCTTTGGTTGCACAGCTATCATTATTTCAGTGTTTCAGTGGAGGCAATTAAAGCCGTGGTGAACCCACATTTGCAAAATTGAATTGTCAAGGTGTGCCTCTAAAACCTAATCACAGTAACTTCTAATTCTCAGACCATAACTTCAGTGCAGAAATTGCAACAGAGCTGTTGTTTGTTCTGTTGCAATGTACATTCAAAATGCAATCATTTCATTTTCGAAAATAACATTTTTCCCTAGGAGAGATGTTGTGGGGATTTACATCAAAATAATGTATATCAATAATCAAACATAGGTAGCTTAAAAACCTGAGGTGATAGATCGGTGAGTGCTCAGTCATCGGAACTGTCTCCTTCTCCGCAGTATTTTGGTTCTCTACATGATTGCTGTGTTTCCACTTTGACACTTTGGGAAATCCATCAGTCAGGACACATGCTGAGCTCCAGTCTGTCATCCTGAGTCTGAGCAACAGTTATTTATTTCCCTTCATTATCCAGCATCTACTTACTGCACAGATCAGTTGAGAAGCTTTTCATGATGGACCTCGGAGAGAAGAAATGCACACACTTGGATAGCTCTTCAATTACCATCATGCGCAGATTGCCCGAGTTTATATGCATATATTTTATTATTATTTCCCTTTTGTATGTCAGATGAATCTAGTATAAATGTACATCTAACAGTATGGGCATATCTATATCTTTGTTCTATCATGAATATCCTGGATGAAAACTAATAATAATATCTTGGATGAAGGGTTGTAAGTGCGGTCAAACTCTGGCATTTGAATTGTTGTCCAATTATGGACAATTATAGTGTCTATTTGAAGTCCAACCACCACAGCGGTCCAGTTCCAAGATATCAGCTTCTCTTTGATGATCTTCAGATATTGTGTTTCCTTTCCATTTCGTGACAAAATGGAACATGTATCAAACTTCTAAATTTTTTTATATACATTTCTGCAGGTTCCACTCTTGGGACACTATTTTGCTTCTTTTATTAAGTCACTGAATAGCTGTTTCATTATTCTCTGCGTGCTGACTTGTCTCTCTGAACCTTGTCCGGTTCACTGTCCAATGAGTATTTCTAAAATGTTCTCTGTCCCACAAATCTCCCCTCTACATTGTATCATGTCCTTAGCCAAGCCTTGTATCTTTTACTGTCATGCATATCTGCCACCGTGATGCATATTTCACAGGTTGCAACCCTTTTGAAAAAGATGAATTTTCTAAAGTTATATTAGAACACGTTTTACAAGTCAAATAATATTTTATTAAATTTTTATTGAAGGACAGTATGCATAAGGAAAAGGGTGCACATCATAAATGTCCAGCTTGGTGAATTTGCACAAACACAATACATCTGTGTGATCATCACCCAAATCAAAAAATGCCCAGAACGTGAGAAGCCCCCATCATATCTCTTTTGGTGACTGCCAGTCCCCCAAGAGTAACCGCTGTTGTGACTTCTAGAGTGTTCTTACTTTTCCCAGGTCTTGTACATCATGCACACAGAATGAAACGGTACATCCTCATTTTCAGCTGGCATCTTTCCCTTAACAGCATGTTTGTGATATTAATATTAATTATTGCATATAGTTGTAGATATTTCATTCCTGTTGCTAGATAGTATTCTATTGAAAAATATACCACAAAGTATTTATCTGTTTTACAGTACCTAGGAATTTTGGTAGTTTCCTATTTGGGGACTCTTCCAATGTAGTACATGTCTTTTGGTGACTGTAAGCATGGATTTCTGTGAGAGTGCACTGGAAGTATGCAATACATGGGGATGAGGTGCAAGTCAAATGATATTTGACATACACTTGATAAGTTGACTATATGGGGAAATCTTATGGTGAATCCTTTTGCAAAGGAAATAATCTCTCCATAATTTCTGCTGTGCAAAATGGATGCTCACATATGGTTGGTTATTTCACAAGGGGAGGTACATCTGCTCACTGTCTTTCTAGTATCCATCTAATTGTACTTCTGTTAACAGCAATGTGATATTTTTATTGTTGTTATTATCCTCTAGAGCTCAGTATGTTTCAGAATTTGAAAATGCCCATAAAAATATCCTTACCCAATATATACATGTACTTTTCAATACTATTCCATCTAAAATTTCATTTAAAAGACAAGCTCAAGCAACAAGACATGGCGTGTGAACCAAAGGATCACCAGTTCAGTTACCAGTCATCAGGGCTCATGCCTGGGTTGCGGGCCAGGTCCCCAGTAGGAGGTGTGTGAGAGGCAACCACGCATTGATGTTTCTCTCCCTCTCTTTCTCCCTCCCTTCCCCTCTCTCGAGAAATAAATAAATAAAAATAATTTTTTAAAAAGAAATGCTTTTTTAAAAAAGAATGTTAGAGATCATTGATTAATTTAGCTCACAGGATTCACCTTCCATGCCTTTTAATTTATCTATTTTTTACCAAATGAGAATATTCTCCCAGTAAACGTGACAGCAAAGATGTTTTATACAAAAAGGGGGGGATGCAAAGTATTAGAAACAAAGGATGTCCAGAAAATATTTATTTCTAATGGGGATCATGAAAAATAAAGAGGAAATAAAGAGGAAAATGTAAATAACTTAAGGCAGTGTTCAAATTATGTAAACCTGAAATGCAACCAAGGGGCTATGACTGCTTTTCAGTAGGAAAGACTTCAGGTGACCGGCAAGGGTTAACTTTGGAAGTGGTATTTTTACATCTCTATAAAGAGGAAGCATGAGTGATTGAAATAGTCTACACGCATGAGTCCTTTGATAGTTATTGCTATCAAACACTGGATTGTACACTAGGATTTTTTTTTTACTAGAACTCTAACTTAGACTAGGTTCTCCCAGAAACAGACCTTCACCCAAATGATTGGTGTGAAGGTGCTTAGGGAAGTGGCCCAGTGAAACAGGGAAAGGAAAGAAGCCAGTACTGGAGCCAGTGATTGAGCAGGTTCTTGGTGTGTGCTGCTGCTGTTCAACCCTGCTGAGTGAAGTCTGAGAGATACAGAAAAATACACCTCACAGTTGTCACCCACAAGGGGTGATTGTCTTCCAACTCTTATCCGTCATTGGCTGATTCATTTTTCCACTCCCTATAGTCAGATTTCTAGCACTCCACCCAAATCATTTTCTGTGTGGTCTCCAAGGAATCCTGTGTGGTCAAAGCCAATGGATACTTTGAGCATGGGCTTTGCTGAGTCTGACTGCTTGGGTACAAGTGCTGGCTCTGCCCCTCACTGTCTATATGACCTTAAAGCAGCTCTTTAACATCGTCTGTGTTTCCTCATATGTTCAATGCAGAGAGCAGCAACAACAGACACGGTGATACTTAACTCTAAAAGTCATCATGATGATTAAATGAAATAATACATGCAAAGAGCTTAAAACAGAGTAGGTATTCAAATAAATGTTCTTTAATCTGAATTTCATCATCTCTTGTGATATCTGAGGCATTTAAAAGTGTTTTTGAAATTCATTCTTGCCCATGTTTCTATGAAAGTACACTTTCAAAATAGTCTTATTGGCTACTTTTGCTATAGTCTGTCTTTATGCGTTGTATTTTCTAGGGCTCTATTTTTCATATTCTGTTCTGCTTCATCAATACACCATGCCGATGAGAATGCATTCACATTAATGGCTTCTGTTACTCTTCAGTCACAATTTCTAATCCTGGATTTGTCTCTCTCTCTCAAAATATACAGGGAGAGACAAATTAGGTTTACAGTTGTGAGTATGCAAACCACAGAGTTTATTCTTGTATTATGATTTGTTAATTATTGTGTTATTTTCCATGAGCACAAGTGTAAACCTACTTTTGCCCCACCTTGTACAGCTCTGTGATAGCACGGCAAGTCCATCTGACTGCACTGATAGTCCTGTGTAGAATGTGCTCAAAACCTCCCATTGATTAGGTCCAAGAATGAACTTTTCCCTGGAGCTGCTCATCCTGGATTCTTTGAGTAGAGAATGAATAATACCTCCATCTAATAGGCACCAAACAGAAGGTGGGGAATCTTAGACTCCTTTGTTTACCCAGTGCTTTGCATGATGCCTGTTATCTAGTAGGTGGTAAAGAAAATGGGGACCCACAGGCTAGATGGGTGAATTGATGAGTAGCAGGACTTAAAGGAGTAGATGGATTGCTGAGTGAGTCTGTAGCCTATAAGTTTATCCACTGAAGTATTATCTGATGATCATGTACAGTTAAAGGTCAAGGATGCAAAAGTACATTCTTCGTAGGATGCATACCGCCAATGAACTTATTTATCTCACTGCATTACACACACTTACCCACTTTGGGATGAGAACTTTAATTGGATGTTTGTCTGAAATAATGGTCTAGGCTATAAAAGTTCCTTCATTTTTCCACAATTAAATATCTACCCACATAATAGGAAAAACTACTTCTTCATATCAAGAATGGCCATTTTAAAAAATATGGTTTATATCTACCCTGGTTGAAATGGACCATAGGATGTATAAAAAATTCACTGGCATGAATATGAATGGCTCACCATTTTGATATAAGAAATACTAGTCATTCTAAAAATGTTGTTAGGATAATGTAATGTCACTAATTAACTCTGATTTAGGCACAGGCAACTTGGAATCAAAGATTTTTTAAGGGAAGTTAATTTTATTATTTTCAGTTACACATAGTATATGACAATAGGCTACAAAACAGTGCCAATTAGGCATAATAAAGTAGCCTCCTATGATAGGTTGAAGAAGTGGTTTGTAATTAGAATCACTTCTGTGTTGTTCTATGCTAGAAAAATATTTCCGAACACTTACCGGCATTTTTATAGTTTAAACAGTTCCTTACAATACCATTGACACTATTCATTTTGTAAACTCAAGATTAAGTGGAATGATCAAGAACTATAAATCTCAGCTATAACGGGTACTGCACTACCCAGTAGGCTCCACCACGATCATGAAACAAACAGAAAAAATAATAGTGCTCAACAATTGTAATGAGAGGCTGGCATTACACACAGGTCTGGCCATGTTAACTGAAGTTGGAATACAAAACGTTGATTGGCTTTGCAACACATCTCAAACGCCCAGACAGAAATAAACCCGATAAAAGGAATGAGTGCCACTTACTTGGTTTCACATATTCCAAGTACCCAATTCTTGATTTCATGTCACAATCCCTCATCTGGTAGCGTGTATCTAGTCCTGATGCTCATTTACCAAACACCTCAAGTCCTCATTTAAGTCCTAATTCATAAAACTTTATGGCAGCAGTGATAGGGTTAATGAAGAAGACCTAAACTGACATGATAAAGGAAGAGTTGGGATTTTATAAAGCTGTGCTGTGTACATTTTCCTTGTCCACTCACAGCCAGTCTTTGCCCTTCGCTCCCCTGCTGTGTACTCTGGGAGGCTTCTCTGTGTCATTGCAGATCTCCCATGCCCTTTGGCTTCCAGTGGCTTTGGCCACTGGGGAGCCCTAGCAGGAAATTGAAGAGAGCAGGCAGAGTGAGGTCAGGATATTTATTCTCCTGGTTGCCTCCCCATGAAGCTGCCTCCGGCTGACTGTGTCCCTTGACAGAAGGTTACTGCTCTTCTGAAGGTGTTTTTTCCTCATGACTCTCAGCTCCTGGCCGCTTCTCCCTCCCGTCATTTCTTGTGCCTGGATGTAGTAGCAGCAGCGCCACTGCTGTGAGGCCTGGTTCTTGTATTACCTTTGGTGCGTTTGTTGCACCCTGAATGTGTTATCAGTTGTTCTTTTGTAAATAAGCCTCTCAGACTCTTTGGGCCAGACCACAGAGGAACATGTGTATCGAGCTAAGATACTCCAAAGGATGGTGGAGAGACATTGAACGGTTTAAATAGGAGAGTGGGAGATCAGACCTATATTAGGTACTACTGTCTAAAGTATAGACAGCCCTGCTGGTATGGCTCAGTGGATTGAGCACAGGCCTGTGAACCAAAGGGTCACCGGTTCGATTCCCAATCAGGGCACATGCCTGGGCTGCACCCCAGTTTGGGAAGTGCAACTGATTGATGCATCTCTCACACATCGATGTTTTTCTCCCTCTCTTCCTCCCTTCCTCTCTCTCTAAAAGTAAACAAATAAAATATGTTTAAAAAAGTGTAGACATTACAGTGAAAAACAGAGACTTGAGGTGGGAGACTATAGGGAGTCTATTTCACACATGCAGACGAAGTAAAATAGAGCTTTGCCATGGTAATATGTGGAAAGAGGGAAGTTCTAGATTAGAGAAATTAGTAAACAAATTACATATGGTAGTCAGTGGGGCTTAGGGAAGATTTAGAATGCCTGTCAGGTGTCTTTCCTAAAGGGATAAAATAGATGGTGGTTGATTACTTGTTTCCTATGGCTTTATTTCCATTTCATGCAACCAGCATAAAGAAAAGGTGGTGTAGCCCTGGCTGGTGTGGCTCAGTGGAGTGCCAGCCTGCAAACCAAAGGGTCACTGGTTTGATTCCCAGTCAGGGCACATGCCTGGCTTGTGGGCCAGGTCGCCAGTTGGGAGCACATGAGGGGAAATGACACATTGATGTTTCTCTCCCTCTCTTTCTCCTTCCCTTCCCCTCTCTCTAAAAAGTAAATAAATAAAAGTAAATAAAAAAGTAAGTAAATAAATAAAAGTAAATAAAAAAGTAAGTAAATAAATAAAAAATCTTTAAAAAATTTTTTCTCAAAGAAAAAAGAAAAGATGGTGTGGACATTAATGGAAAAGACAAAATAGTGTGGTCATATTTATTTTTAACCTTCCAAAATGAAGTATTTCAGAGCATAATCTATAGACCATCCATCTTCCGTCTTTGACTCACAATGAAACAAAAAAATAACCTCAGTATAAGCCTGTCACACTTACCAAATAGAATCGGCATGGATTTTTAGATATCATTACCAGAAGTTTCCAGAATGCCTGTCTGCTCTTGAGTTGCCCCAGAAGAAGACCCTAGGAAAAGGTTTTGAGAGCAAGTGGTTTATTTGGGAGCTGAGGAACATATCAGTAGGGGAGTGACGAAGTGAGGCAGGTATGGCAAGACAGCCAGTAAAGGATGGTGCAATATCAAGCAGGTCGCCCCGGTGGGCAGCTGGGGCTTTATGTCCCTGGGAGAGCTCTGGAACCCTTGAAAAACACATGCCTCACCATTCCCTCCCTTAGCACTAAGGGGGCTAGAATATTCATACCCCAGCACCTACTACCATCCGTCATTGTTTATAGGCTGCTTCTGGGAGGGGGAGAGGGAAGAGGGGAACTGCCAGCTCTATGGTGTATCTAGCCCACCACTTAGGTGGCAAAGCAAGCTCTTTGTGGCAACACACAGCCTTCAAGGAATGAAACATGAGTGATGGCATTGGAAGTCAGACTTCTGGGTATTGAAGTGGCATGGGCGAGGTGTCTGGTGTATTCTGGTATAGAACCTTTCTAGAAGTTTATTCATATTTGGTTCTAGAAATTGAAACTAAACTGAGTGAAATGTTTACATACACTATTGATGTTCTAGGTGACCTTCAGGAAGATAATTTCACAGAAGCTCATGTTTGCCATTGAAAAGCAAGTAAGGAATGCACTTGTCCATCACCCTAGCTCTAACAAAGTGAACAGTTTTTAATGAGTAATAGAAAACATGAGCTATGTGGATGTTAACTTGAAAATGTTTTCTGAAGACTAGCATTGAATCCTGTGTATTTTTCCCCCTTTTATTCCAGTTGAGAGAATTCAGAATCAGTGGGATGAAGTACAGGAACATCTTCAGAACCGGAGGCAACAGTTGAATGAAATGTTAAAGGATTCAACACAATGGCTGGAAGCAAAGGATGAAGCTGAGCAGGTCTTGGGGCAGGCCAGAGCCAGGCTGGACTCCTGGAAGGAGGGGCCCTACACAACGGATGCAATCCAAAAGAAAATCAAAGAAACCAAGGTTAGTAGAATCAAAGATCCGTTGTTCAAATTAAATGCTGGGTACATTGGATACAATTCTATCAAAAATGAAAATGTAATGGCTTTTCATGTAAACTTTTGAAAAGAAAATTACATTTAAGCTGAAATGAAAGGCCAAGTAAAGTAGAGATTAAAGGAAAATGGATGGCTAATATAGATCTTAAAATTAATTGAGTTTAGTGGCTCAGTGGACTGAGTACCCACCTGCGAACCAAAGGGTCGCTGGTTCAATTCCTAGTCAGGGCACATGCCTGGGTTGCAGGCCAGGTCCCCATTAGAGGGAACGTAAGAGGCAACCACACTCTGATGTTCCTCTCCCTCTCTTTCTCCCTCCCTTCCCCTCTCTCTAAAAATAAAATAATTAAAAATAAATAAATAAAGTGAGTTGAGTTTAATAATCTGTATATAATGCAATTTAATAATCTGCATATAACAGGCTTGTTTTTACACTGCACCATCTTTTAAAACTGCTTCACAGTTGGTAGACATACTTAAGTAGGAAAGTAAAGTCAATCCGTTACTTTCTTCCTAGAAAAAGTAACAGGTCTACTTTTTGCTCCTTGATTTGAGGGCCCTGAGTGGAAAAGGGAAGGGTGGGAGGAAGTGTACAGCAGAGATGAGCTCTGTGCTCCCATGCTCTGCCCTCCAGCCCAGCCTTTCTTCCTTCTCTTCCTTCTCTTCCTTCTCTTCTCTCTCCTCTGTCCCCCAAACCTGCACCATATTTTTGTCCGCCTACTAGACTGCAACTCTTCAGAATAAAAGAAAGAAAAATGGGCAAGGAAATAAAATTTGTTTGACTATGTTTTATCAAGCATTATGCAGAGCACTTTACATGCATTTCATTCTTTCAAACCTTGTATTTATGGGTCAGTTCAGAAAGCCCTTCAATGTTAACCAAAGGGGAGCCTTTAGGAAATTTTAAACAAGGGAGCACATTGGTGGGAACTTGATCAAATTGAGTATTTGATCAAAATCCTCTATAGATATTTTTTCCTGGCAGAAAAGGGCCTTCTGCTAAACAGACATCTGAATCTCAAATTAGCTGTGTCCTCTGAGAAAAAAGTCATATCTTTTTTTTTTTGGATGAAGTGGCTTCCGCTTCTAAATTAGGCAGTGTTAAGCTATGCTAAGCTTTATAGAGTATGTACTTACACTAAGTTCATTTGAACAAGAAATCCTGAAGTCTCAATAGCTTAATACAATAAAGGTTAATTGCTTGGTAGTCTCGTAGTCCAATAGAGGTTGAAGAGCTCTTCTCGGGAGCTGTCCTGCAAATGGTGATGTGGAGATCCAGGCTGCTCCAGTTTTATGAAACTAGCTTTCTAAACTCACAGCTGCCCAAGGTCAATAGAGGAGAAGAAGAGAAATTGTGGAATCCATGGGGTTGTATGACCAGGGCTGGAGATTGTGTACATCACTCCCACCCATATCCTGTTGAGCAAAAGTGGTTCCCAATTTACCTTCAGGATGAGTAAATGGGAATCATGAGCTAGTGAATTTTTAGTCTCTGCCATATCTACTTCTCCAAAGGACCTGAACTACTATGAGGACAAGGTATTTATTTATATGGCAAGAATGCTAGAAAGTCACATAGGATTTTATAGACTTGTCATTACTTCATTTGGAGGCAACATGTAGACAAATAAAAATGTATTCTTTCATGAGACACTAGTTACCACTAAGATTTTCTCACTTGGATGAACATAGATGAATTAGGAATATCCTATGATGATTTTCCCAATTCCTGGTCTGACTATGTGAAGTATAGAACCTATATGGTTACTCTTAAAGGTTCTGCTCTTATCCATAAGGTTCTCAGTATGTTATTCTATCCCTTTCCCCTCTCAAAAAATGCAGGAGTCTATGAATCTAGCAAATTACAGAATAAGATGGATAACAGGTGAGGAGGAATTAATAAGGGAAAGGAGTTTGCCCTGGACCGTTGAGTTAGATGAGGGGAAGAAGAGATGAGAGGCATACAGTGACAGATTTGATTAGGGGAAGAAGACTCTGGAAGTTGGCAATGAGGAATAATCATCTTTAAACCTATGAAAATCCTAAAGCAATAGCAAGAATGATTAGGATCTAGTAGCTCTCAGAAATGCAAGGAGCTTTAAATAAGAGACAGAAGGAATTGCAAAAGAAAATATGGAAGGAGAAGAACCCAATTTCACTGTCAAAGCAAGCAAGATGTCTTAAACATCTAAAACAAAGACAAGATTGTATTATAATTGCTATCTTTGTGAAACTTTTGAGTTTAAAAAATTGCTTCTGAATAGTCAGGCTGAACTACATCATAAAAGTGGCTCAGCCATTATCTATGGAAACTGATGTTTTTGTTTGTGTGAGGAATTTAATCATACATATTGCTGCAATTTCAATGTAAGTTCATAATACAGATAAGGATGACCAAAGATGTAATTTTCCTATCATTTCCTCAATGACATATGCTAAATCTAAGAGTAATTCTATTGCGAATACTAACATTTAGTGAGTACTTGCTTGCTATTTGTCAAAAACCTCTAGTCACTTTACATAAATTGGCTTATTTCATGCTCTCACAAACCTTCCATGAAAAATACTATTATTTTTCCCAGTTTACAGGTAAGAAAGTTGAAGCCTGGAGAAGTTCGGTAACACCTCTCACAAGTACCAGAGTTCAGATGTGAACTGAATGTAGCAGTTACTCTTGGAAATGACCTCACAGATAGTCTCTTCTACCCATTGTCCACATGGGTAAAACAAATCAGGAAACACCATGAGAATTAGAAAGGGAGACACCTGTAATTATGAATTGGCAAATAAGATTATATTACTGATAAGACAAGAGGTGGAAAAGAAAAGCAATGAAATATACTGGGGAGAAGTTTTCATATTCTGTTTTAGTATGCAAAACTGAAAAGCTCATTAAAATTGGATTCCATTTTTCGTGAAACTACTACTTTTAATTCTTATAAAAGTCAGAGTGCCTATAAAATGGAGGTCTGGACTTTGTGTCTAAAATGTTGTCACTGTGAAGTGATATTAGCTGGCTTATCACTCACAATCTTCTTTTAGAAGAAAATGTGAAAATGGACATAAAGGGGCTTCGATTGAGTTGAATACAGATCTTTTTGCTCCATAAATTTTTTCTGAGTCTTTGTGCATGTGATTAGCAAGAGAGCCAGTGACCCTGGTAAGGCTATCATCTGCTCTGTCTACAGAGTCAAGGAGCTGTGATTACAGCAGCCAGCCTCCCCTGAGTCACTGATGACGGTCCTCAATGTCACCATGAAATGTTTTTTATAACTTTATTTTTATTTTTCATGCTCCTTCTTTCTTTTTTTTTATATTTTATTTATTTATTGTTAGAGGGGAAGAGAGGGAGAAAGAGAACAGCAATGTGTGGTTGCCTCTCATGTGCCCCCTACCGGGGACCTGGCCCAGCAACCCAGGCATGTGCCCTGACTGGGAATCGAACTGGCGACCCTTTGGTTTGCAGGCTGGCATGCAATCCACTGAGTCACACCAACCAGGGCTCTTTTTTTTTTATTGTTTTTCAGTTATGGTTGACCCACTCCCCACCTCTCACTTTCAGTCTTCCCCACCTTGTTTTTGTCCATGAGTCGTTTATGCATTTCTTGAGCTGACCCTTCCCCTTCTTTTTCCATTACCTGCCTCCCCCCTCCCCTCTGGTCACTGTCAGTTTGTTCTTTATTTCAATGTCTCTGGTTCTATTTTGCTTGCTTGTTTGTCTTGTTGATTAGGGTCCACTTATAGGTGAGATCACACGGTATTTGTCTTTCACCGCCTGGCTTATCTCACTCAGCATAATGCTCTCCAGCTCCATCCATGCTGTCTCGAAAGGCAACCACCAGCCATGTTATAGTCTTTGAAAATTTAAACCAGTCATCTAACCTGAAATAAAGAAAAAAATCACCTACAATTCTGATATTTATTGTTCATAATTGCTAATATTTATCTCTAACTGCTTCTATTTCTTATCTACATATTTTAATTGTCTTCACGAATATAGATAAAATTTGGATTTCTGATTTTGAAGGATTATTGCCAAAGTATTTATAAATGTTGCTGTATAACTTTTAAGTTATCATTTTTAATTTTTGTAATATTTTATAAGTCCCATCTTTAACCATTTCTTATTGATTGACATTTAGAAAACCTCCTCTCTGGGTTCAAAAAAATAGTGGAGAAAAAAAGGAAACAGTAACAAACTCTCCACAAATTAAAAATCAAATCTGAAATGGCATCTGAGAAAAGTCTATTTTGAAAGTATGGAAAGGATGCCCTGGTCAGGTAGCTCAATTGGTTGGAGCATAATCCTCATACACTAAGGTTGCAGGTTGTATCCCCAGTCAGGGCACATATAAGAATCAACCAAAGAATGTACAAATAAGTGAAATAGCAAATAGATGTGTTTCTCTCTCACACTCTCTCTTTCAAATAAATAAATAATATAAATTTTAAAGAATTATTTTTAAAAAGAGAAAGTATGGGAAAGGTGGAAGGAGATGACAACTGGAGAATTTAGATTTGGTCAAAGAACAGACTCTCGATGGCCTGTTGTATCAATGATTAATGAGCAGATCATTAAAAGGTGCCCATAATATATGTTTACTTTCTTTCTAATATAGCCCTTAGTTTTTTGGAAACAAAAGCATAAAGTAAGTAGTTGATTTTGTCAATCACATGGCTTTAGTTGATCTTATCTGTGACCCTGGTAAACCGGTAATGTTCTTTTGCAATGGAAAGGCACAAATGAGGGAAAGTCACACAGGATTTCTATCCTAATCGAAATCCCTGCCAACGACTCTGACAGAATCCTATGAGATATGATGCCACTTAACCTTCATAAGGGGCATGGTGACAGAGCGTTGGCACCTAAAACCCCCAGCAGTGGCCCTCACTGGGCTGTACCTTGGTTGACTCCACAACCTCTTCCCCAGGCTAGTAAGATTGCTCCAAACTTAGCGATGAATTCTTTGGAAAAATTATTTCTTGGTGATTTTAAAGTTTTTCCAGTGTCAGGAGAGATTTACCAAGGCTTGGTATTTTCATCTCTTTTTTTCCCTTTGAGCTTTTGAAAGAGAAATTCCTTTTTGTCTGCTTTGTGATTGCTTTTGTGTCAAATTCAGCATAAAAGCTTTTCAAACGTGACAGCATTACTTCCTGTGTGCTTGACCGGGCTAAGAGTACGTGAATTCAATAGAGAGGGCAAATCTTCTCTGAGCCTTGCTGATTTGGCTATATCACACTTGAAGCTATCTGAGGCAAGAACTCCAATAATTCATCCAATTATTAAATAAACATACCCCAGACTACAAAACAGCTGAGTTTTGAAGACACTCTTTAGGGAATTGGAAACCTAGATACACTGTCATCACATAACTAATTAAAGAAGCTGAACTTGTTGTATATAAATAAATACAGTAGCTATATGAGTATCTCAAATTATTTTACCAGGAAGGAACTAATCAGAGAAAGTCCTTTTTCAAATATGGAAGTAGAGCCTTATGTTTGAATTATTGGGGGGGTGAGTGGTATGAGATAATACCCTTATCTGCCATAAGGATATGTACAGTTACGGAAGCTGAATTCTTCTTTCACATGTTTGTTTACTTTCAGACTACACAAAATTCGATCAGCAAATTGACCCACACTGGCAGTTCAAGTTTTGCATTTCTGATACAATAATGAGTGCAGTATCAGAAATCTTCTTGCTGGGACCTGCCATTTCTTCATGCATTTTCTTTATTCCCTTTTGTTTTCCCCTAAAGCTCCTACATGATTAAGGAGAAAGAATCAATAACCTAATAGCACTTTTCCTCCTGAAGCAGGTAGAAAGCTATTCAACTTCTCAAAGTATACAGAGTGCTTCCTACATCACTGATAGAGCACAGAAAGTAATGAGTAGTTTCCCCAGCTCCTGCTATACTGTATAAATATTTAATAGAGAGTCATTGAGACTTAAACAGTGTTATGCTCGGATTGCGCCATATTGTGCCTCGTTCCCTTTCCCCAGTGCAACTCATTCCATGCTTGAAAATAGAATGTGGCTACTCTGGAAACCCACTCCTTCATATAACCAACAAATTGTAAATATTGTCAGAGTTGCCCTTTCTGCACTCTGAAAATTAAACCAAGGTTGGCAACACTACGTAACCTGCGGCACTTCCAGAAGAACAGCGGGGTTCGAGGCTCTTTCACATGGCCTGTTCCCATCACTGTCCCCCAGCTACACAGTCTGCTGGAAAGTCAGCAGCCTTGCAGCCACCAGAGAGGGAAGACCAGGATTGGAGTTCCTCAAAAAGACCCAGTTTATACCCAGGCCAATATTGCGATGCGATCTGGCTTGCCACTCTGTAAAAGAAGCCTATACACAAAGCTTTGTCATCTGACCTGACTTTGAGCTATCTCAGTGGGTGAAGGCCTATCTCCAGAGTCTTTATGCAAAACAGTCAGCAGCAGCAGTTGAAATAGTGGCTGTGTGAGGCTCTGTTACCAGTGGAGATAAGGGGGGTCTGGAGAAAAGCTTCAAAGGAAGACCTGGGGAATGAGATGTCTTCAGGGGAATTAGAAAAGCTCTGACATAGTCCTGGGAGATCTAGATGGCTAGTATGCATGCCTTACCAAAGTGGGGAGTATCAGTAAGGAGATATAAATTATCAACAGGGACCAAAGAGAGATTCTGGAGTTTAAAAGCACATAACAAAGGAAATTTTCACTGGAAGGGCTCAACATGAGACTTAAGGTAGCAGAAGAATTGGCAAACTTGAGGACAGATCATAATTCCACTCTGAGGTAAAGAAAGAGAAGCATTAAGAAAAATGCATGAGGTAAAAACTAACAGAACTGAGGGGAGAAATAAAGATTCAACAGAATGGGGACTTCAATACCCTACCTTTCATGAAGATAGAACAAACAGGCAGAAGATCAACAAGGAAACTTGGAAATCCACTATGAACTAACAGTGCCATATAGAACAGTCCGCCCAATGGTTGTAGAATAACGTTCTTCTCCATCGCACCTGAAAAATTCTCCAGGCTAGACCATATGCTAGGCCATAAAGCAAATCTCAGTACATATAGAAGGATCAAAATCATACAATGTGGTTTCTCTGACCTTAATTGAATGAAAGTAAAGCTCAATAATAAAGTAAATATGGGAAATTTACACGCATAAGAAAATGATACAACACATTATTAAATAACCAATAGTTCAAAGAAGAAATCACAGAGGAAATGCAAAAACACTTTAAGATGAATGGAGATAAAAATACAACATCAGGAAACTTATGGGATGCCACTACTACCGTGCTTGAAGTGAAATTTATAGCTTTAAATGCCTATATTAAAAAAGAAAATCTCAGCTGAGCAACCCAACCTTCCAACTTAAGAAACTAGGAAAAAAAAGAGAACATGAAATCAAAAAGAAGCAGAAGGAAGTAAAAAAGGTTACATGAAATCAGTGATATAGAGAAAAGGAAAGCAAAAAGTCAACAAAACCAGACGTTGGTTATTTGAAAAGATGAACAATTTCACAATTCTTCTGCTGGACTGACTAAGGACAAAAGAAACAGAAGGCTCAAATTACAAATTTTAGAAATAAAAAAGGATACATAAGTGCTCACCTAAGAAATAAAACAGTTATAGGAGGATATTACAGATGGAAGAAACAGAAAGTCTGCATAGACCTTAACGAGTAAAGAAATTGAATCAGTAATTTATACTTTTGCCAAGGAAAGACCGAGGCCTAGATGGCTTCATTGATGAATCCTACCAAACATATAAAGAACTAATACCAGCCTTTCACAAACTCTTCCAAAAAATAGAACAGGAAATATTTAACAATCAGAGATATCACAGGAAAACAAAAACTTCAAACCAATATGCCTTATGAATGCAGACTCAGAAAGTCTCAAGAAAATACTATCAAACCTAGTACAGCAACATAGTAGAAGGATTTTATACCATAATCAAGTAAGAATTATTTCAGAAATACAAGATTGCTTTAACATACAAAATTTAATCAATGTAATGCACCATATCCATAGAATAAAAGACAAAAACCACGTAGTCATCTCAGTAGTACCAGAAAAAGCATTTGACAAAGTCCCAAACCGTTTTATGATAAAAGACACTCCCCAAATTAGGAATACAATGTTTTGTAGGTTGCACCGTGTCCCCTGAGATTAGAAGAAGCACTGAAGGCCCAAACCTTGGTACCTGTAAATGTGCCCTTATTTGGAAGTGAGGTCTTTGCAGATGTCAGGTTAAAAATGAGGTCATACCAGAGTCTGGTGGGCCAATAATCCCATGTGACTGGTGTCCTTATACAAAGGAGAAAAGAGGCCTACACAGAGAGAAGGATGTCATGGAAACACACCAACCACATGGAAAACATCACGTGAGAAGCGAAGCAAACATTAGAGGGATGAAGCCTCAAGTCAAGGAGCCCCTCAGATTGACAGCCTCCACCGAAAGCTTGAAAGAGGGCATTTCAGGGGGAGCATGACCTCCTGACACCTTGATTTGGGATCTAACCAGCAGAACTTTGAGACAATAGATTTTGTTGTTTTAAGCCACCCAGTCTGTTGTGTGGTTTCCTGATGGTCCTAGGAACATCATGCAGGAGATGTCTTCAACCTGGGAAAGTGCATCTGAGAAAAACCTGCAACTGACGCTGTGGTCAAAGACCGAATGCTTTCCCCTCCGGTCAGGAGCAAGATAAGGATGTCTGCTCTCACGGCTTATATTTACCACTTTACTGGAAGTCCGGGCCTGGCAAGTAGACAAAATAAATAGAAGGAGCTTTACTTCTTCCTTTCTAGAAGAAGCAAAACTATATCTGTTTGTGGATGACATGATCTCATATATAGAAAATCCTAAGGAATACACTAAATAGTATTAGAAATAATAAATTAATTCATCAAATTTGCATGATGCAAGATCAAAATACAGAAAGCACTTGTTCTTCTATACACTAGTAAAGAATAATCTGAAAGATGAAATTTAGAAAACTACTTCATTTATAATGACATCAAAACATAAACTACTTAGGAATGAAAGAAATGCAGGACTTAAACACTGACAACTAGAAAGCATTGGTGAAAGAAATGAAGGAAGATCTAAATAAATGGGAAAATATCCCGTACTCCCAGATCAAAAGATTTAATATTGTTACAATAGCAATATCCCCAAATCAACCTATAGATTATGCATAATTCTTACCAAAATCCTTGCTGGCTTTTCAACAGAAATTGACAAGGGAGCCCTAAAATCCATAATAAAATGCGAGGGACAAAGAACAGCCAAAACAACCTGGAAAAAAGATCCTCGTTGGAGGACCCACAATTCCCAATTTTAAAACTTCCTGCTGAGCTACAGCCATCAAGACTGTGTGGATCTGATGTGCAGATAGACATACAGAAAAATGAAATGAAATGGAAAGTCCTTGCACTTACAGTAAATTGATTTTTGAAAAGACTGCCAAGACAATTCAATAGGAAAAGAATAGTCCGCAAAACCTCATGCTCTGATAACTGAATATCCGCATACAAAATAATGAAGTTTGGCCTCACCCCACACCATGCACAAAAATTAACTCAAAAATGAATCAATGAGCTAAATATAAGAATGTAACTTAAAATCTTACAAGACTACACAGGAGTACAATAAGCTAGGCAATGTTTTCTATATATGACACCAAAAGAAAGAAATATATAAACTGGACTTCATCAAAATTCAAAACTATTTTGCTGCAAATAATATCATAATGAAAGTAAAAAGACAACCCACAGAATGGGGAAAATATTTGCATAGAATATATCTGATAAGGGACTTGTATCCAGAATATGTGAAGAGCTCTTATAGTTCAACAGCAAAAAAAAAAGATAAATGACTCAATTACAAATCAGCAAAGGATTTTAGTAGACACTTCTGCAAAGCAGATGTACCAATAGCCGATGAGCATATGAAAAGATGGTCAACATCATTAGTCATCAAGAAAACAACAAATGCCAACCACAGTGAGGTACCACTTTATGCTCACGCTAGGATGCTTAAAATTTTTAAAAACGACAATGATGAATGTTGACAAGGATGTGGTAATAATTGGAACCCTCATACATTGCTGGTGCAAATATAAAATGATGCAACCACTTTGGAATAAAGTTTGGCAGTTCCTGGAGATATTGAACATAGAATTACTATATAAAGTAAAGTTGCTTCACTCAAGAGAAATGGAAACATATGTCTATGCAAGAACTTTATACAGATGTTTGTGGCAACATTATTTACAATTGACAAAAAGTAGAATAACTCAAATGTCTTCAACTAACAGATGGATAAAAAATGTGCTATATCCAACAATGGGATATTATTTGACAATGAAAATGAATAAAGTACTGCTATAACATGGGTGAATCACAAAAGCATTATGCTGAATGAAAGAAGTCAGTCACCAGAGACCACATGTGTTACGAATCCATTTCCATAAATGTCCTGTAAAGGCTGGGAGAAAGGGAATGGATGATGGAAAGTGACTAATAATGGGTATGGGGTTTCTCTCTCAGGGATGAAGAAAATGTTTCAAATTTGGTTGTGTTGAAAGCTTCAGGACTTCAGGAACATACTAAAAGCAACTACATTATATATTCTGAATCACAGGCGGCAAACAAGGCCCATGGGCCAAATCTGGCCCTCTGCCTTGTTTTATCTGGCCCGGCACCTTGTATCTAGCGGCAGTGCCGAGCTCTCACTTAACTATTAAGTAGTTACATTTCTATAGTCCTAAAGTTACATTTGGCCCTTTGAAGGCAACCTCGAGGCTGATGTGGCCCCCAGTGAAAATGAGTTTGACACCCCTGCTCTAAATTTTATGGTATGCAAATCATATTTTAATAAACTTTTATTAAAAATGTGTATGTACAGGTCATTAAGACTACAGATTTTTTTTCTTGTTTCTTCACATTTATAAAATGCTTTAGAAACATAGTTTCTTAACATTGAGTAGCAACAGGACCTCTTTGTTTGAGGTGACATTATACTAGCTTATTCTACCCCTGGCCCTGGTTCCAAAATACCTGAAGATTGTAGAATCACCCTACTCTGTGAGACAGGGTCACACCTGAGTAGGAATGCCTGTCAGGATAGGCTAACTTATGCCACAGTAATATGCAGTCACCAAAGCTAGAGGCGTAACACAAAATTTGTATGTTATTCGTGTCACATGGCCTTGGTAGATTCACAAGGGATCTCCACTTAACTTAGTCACTCAGGGACCATGGCCGATGACAGCTGCATCTTAATCATAATTTCATAATCAAAGAGGCAGGGAACATAGTGGATAATGCCATTAGCTCTTAAGCCTTCTGCCTGGAAGTGGCAAGTAGCCAAAATCACTTACATTGCCTTCCCTGATTCAATGGGGCACAGATGTATAATCCTCTGGCATGAAAAGAGACTGAATGTTTGTGAATAATAATGCAATCTACCAGAGTAGATTTAGGGGGTCTCAAGAATAGTCCAGAAAATGCCACTTTCTGGGGACCTGTCCTCTGGCATTCTCTCTGGAGTCATTTCCACGTCCTCTCAACCAGATTTCTCTTAGATGCCAGGGGTAGCGGGGTGATTTGTTAATTATAGCACTGCTTATGCCTTTTAATAAGCTCCGCAAATTAATGTGAGAGGCCAGAAAAAGAGAGTGCTTTCCAAAATGTCATAATGAAATTAAGGTAATGAAGTACTCGGAGGCCCCTCCTCCCTGGGTTCTGTTACAAAACTTATTCCAAAGAAGCTGAAAGAGAAATGGGGCCTGAAAGTAAAGAGGGGGGAAAATAAATTGTATGCCATTAGTTTAATTATAAAAATTCATTACATGAAGCCATGTAAGACAGAAAATAATGGAACTCTAATGGGTTGGCCGATAACACATTTACTAGCCTGCTCTCGGCTTGTAGTCATTGTTGAAAGGACAAAAAAGCAACAACTTGAGTCTGTAGCCCTCAACGCTATTGAAAAGATTAAGCATTTCCAGGAAACTAGAAAATGAGTGCCAGTTTCTTAAATGGTGTCCCCTGTGTAGTGTTACCTCCCGAAACGGAGTTGTTTGGTAATGTCAGAGTTTAACAGATGACTCTTGAAGTTAATGGTGAGAGGATTTACTTTTGAAATTGCTTCCTTACAGATATTTTAACGTTTCTATTATAAATCCATAAAGAGGTTTTATAGGTCATTTTAATTCACACAAGCAAGGAAGAAATTCTGTTTCTTTTTGCCAATAAAGATTTATAGAACATAAATTCATACTTAGAAGTAAATAGTTTAGTGATTTTTTTAATAAACTGAATATGTGTTTTTTCTGCTGTCTTTGTTTGGCAATATCTTACTTTATTATACACAATAATTTTCCAATCTTGCTATATTCATCAAGGAGATTATTTTAGACTCTTCAAAGTTAAATTATAATCAACCCAGTCATTTTCCTTAAATTCTTTTATACAGAAGCATATCTTCTTTAACTAGATTGAACCCTGAATATTGGAGTCAAGAAACCTGCGTTTTTACAACACCGCTTTCCGTGACTAGCCATGTCACCTTTGGCAAGTCACTTAACCTTTTGGAGTTTTTGTGTTCTCATGTGGGTAATTACAGGCCTGGGCAAAAGGAAAGGAGAGGGAGGAAAGGAGATAATGTGCAATGAAAGCAATTCTGTAGGCAAGGGTCATATATTCGCAGGCTGTGTAATCCAAGAAGAGAAGTTGGAACTTTGTCTTGTAGATAATAGAGCACCATTGAAAGGCTTTACACAGGAGCAGTGTGGTTTCAAAAAGATCTCTTTAGCAGCTGTCTGTGGATGGAGGAGCCACTGTGAGATTGGAGGGAGGGAGCCAATGAAAAGCTTATTGCAGAGTCCAAGCAAGAGATGACAAGGGCTTAACTAGAGGCAGTGGCAATGGAGGCAGAAGATGTAATTATAAAGGAAAATGTGGGTATGCTCCCTGCCTCCTCCTCCAGTTGAGGATGAACTTAAACTGCAAAAGAAGACTGACCTTAAGACAGAACCTTAGGAAACACCCACATGTAAGGAATGGGCAGAAAAAGAAAAACTTAAACCGTAAGAGACCAAAGAAGAGAACCGAAGGGGAGGGGCCAAGAAAGGGTGCGGTATCCTTGTTACAGAATGACATGCTTATGATTTTATAATAAAGGATTGTGTAATAAAAAGGGGGGGTGTTATTTGTGCCAGACCCTGTGACTCAAGTAAATAACCTGAAACATTCCATAGACATCAGTGACTGAACCAGTTAACTATTTTCACAAAAAAGCTGCATAGCAATCAACTTCAAACTGAGTTCACAACTTCACCCCGGGGTGGCACTGCTTCAGGCTGCAGGTCGACTGGGGTGGCTCTTGTCCATGTGTCACTCTCCTTCTGAAGGGAGAAGCAGGCTAGCCCAGGGCACATTTGTCTCCTGGTGATGGCAGAAGTACAAGAGGGCCAGCTCCACTGCAGGAGCCCATTTCACACCTTTGCTTGTGTCTCTTCTATTAACATCCCATTAGGATTAGGCAAAGCAAGTCATAGGGCCAAGAGCTTTGTCAAGGGCAGGGAAGCAAACTGCCTTTGGAAGCAGGAATCTCAAAAGTTACTTAGCAAAGGGCATGGATATAGGGTAGGGTAAAGAACTGAGGCTAATAATCCAATCTGCCATGGTGGCTTGTGTCAGAACAGATTAGGCAGGATGGTGATGGCAGAACCTGATTTTGATAAATTATACAGTACTGGCAATGTAATCAAGTGGAGGTAATGAGTGAAGAGTTAGTTGCCTTCTAAGCAACTGAACTGTGAAGGAAAAGAAAATGATCGAGAGCAGACTTTGTTGTTATTTAACGATGGGGGAGAGACTCATGTTTAAAGGCTGTGGAGGAAGACAGAGAAAGGGGGAGTCCGTGGGTGGGAGGACCCAGAACAGATGAGTGTCCAGATGCCAGAGCTCCTTTCCATAGTACAAGAGTCACCTCTTCCTCTGAGACTGGGGAGAAGGGTGCAAGGTGTAAAGTGTGATATTTTGCATAACGTATACTTCATAAAACATTGATATTTTATGAAACTGAGGCACAGAGAGGAGAGTTAACTTTCCCTTTTGTCACATAACTAGCATGTTGAATTTCTCCTGTGTAATTGTAGGTAGGGTCATTTGCTGTGAGATTTATTTCTGTTTATATCATCAGGACCCAGTCGAGAAGCCATACCAGATATTTCAAACAGAGGGAATTCCATACGGAGGACAGTTCCATGACTGATGAAGGAGTTGAGAAGCCCAGTAGGAGACAGGGAGGCAACTTGGAATTTAGCAACATCAAGAAGCTGTTACACCTCAAGGGCTGGAGGGCCAACAAGTGTTCCCAAAGCCCAGGACCCAGAGCCCTCTGGTGCTAAGTTGAGCACTGTGGGGGCTGCACAGCAGATACTGACGCTGCAGAGGGCGGGTCTGTCCAATAAGAAATGGAGACACCAAGGAGATACTGCCCACGCAGAAAGAGGGGAAGATAGACTGTACTACCACCTTTCCTTCTGCTCTTCCATCTTCCGCCAGGGCCTCTCACTGGCCAGTTCCAACTACAGGCCAGCTAGCAAGAAATCCTGGGAAATTCTGATCCCAAAGAGTAGGACATGGGCAGGAAATGGATCTAAGAGCAAATAGGCTTTTAGCTGCTGGATCACAGAGCTAAATTTTTTAAATAAATCTCTTAGTTCATGTATGCAAAGTGAGAGAAACTACTATGCAGACCTTTGTGTCCATAAATATATTAGGAATCTATTTTATAATTTTCCAAGCAACTTGATTTATTTTTTTAAAAGATTTTATTTATTTATTTTTAGAGAGAGGGGAAGAGAAGGAAAAAGAGAGGGAGAGAAACATCAATGTGCAGTTGCCTCTCACATGCCCCCTACTGGGGACCTGACCCACAACCCAGGCATGTGCCCTGACTGGGAATCAAACCAGTGACCCCTTGATTCACAGCCCGTGCTCAATCCACTGAGCTACACCAGCCAGGGCTCAAGCAATTTGATTTAGATTTAGATTTTGACCTCATGACAAATCTAAGGCATGAGCAGAATAAATAGCCCCATCCTATTTACAGACAACAAAACTGCACGTTAAAAGGTTAATGGCTTTTTAAAATCAAACTGCACCACCAATGGCCAAGGAGGACTTCCTAGAAAGCTGTCTTTTCATTACTCTGCATTGCCCTTCAGGAAGCAGCTTTGAATCACAGTCATTCAAAAATTTCAGGATCTAGTTCACCTGGAGCAAAAGTTAATTTCACTTGTATGTGAATTTCCCAAGACATATTTTATAAGAAAACTTAATACTCAGCCTTCAATTTTTAATTATATAGGTCTTATGCAATCACATTTATCTTCTGAAATAAAGGGAGCCTTTTATTTTTTGAAATAAATCTTTTTTAAAGATATTACTTACGTGTTTTTAGAGAGAGGGGAAGGGAGGGAGAAAGGGAGAGAGAAACATTGATGTGCAAGAGAAACATCCATCAGTTGCCTCTCACACACCCCCAACCAAGGACCGGGCCCTGCCACCCAGGCATGTGCCCTGACTGGAACTCAAATCAGCAACCTTTCGCTTTGTGGGACAATGCCCAGCCCACTGAGCCGTGCTGGTCAGGGTAGGGAAATTTCTAGAGTTTCCACATTATAGACAAAGTCTATAAAATCGTAAGTCCTTTGCTCTGCATTCAGTACAGGTTCACCCTATGTTGAATATATGTGTCTCATTAAAAATAGTAGTAGTAGTAATAGTAGTAAGTATAGTTGTAGTAATGATGATGATTATAGCTAGTATCTTATTTAATGCTTCATATATGCCAGGCAACATTTTAAGTGTTTCCCTGGATTTTCTAAATTAATCCTCATAATAATCCTTCAAGGTAAATACTGTTAATTCACCTTTTGTAACAAAGGAGGAAACTGAGTCACAGAGAGGATAATTACTTTTCCCATTTTTCGCATAACTAGTAAGCCATTGAACCAGGGTTCAAACCCAGCAGACTCATTCTGTCACCTGGACTTTTAACTACTCTTTCTCTTCCCCCATTGTTTTCTCCCATGCTAGGTTCATATCCCTAAAATGAATCCTTCCAAGCAAAACCAAATGAGAAGACAAACATTAAAACTGAAAATTTTTCATACTCAAAATTCTTGAATTTAATTCACGTTGTGCCATAATCCACTATCATTTTTGTGCCTAACATACCAAGCACATACTGCAACAGCATCATTGTAGGTTTGCATATAAAATACTTCTTTACTGATTGGGGCCATGGTCTTTTGGGGATTGAGCATTTTATATCATTTGTGGAACACACACGCACACACAAAATCATCTTTTTTTTTCAAGGCTACTGCTCACAGTATTTTAAATTTCTTCACACAACAGGACCATCACGCAAACAGTTCCCTGTAGTGTATATTCCTTTGTAAATGGAATTCAGAAATAAAGAGTGTGTGTGTGTGTGAATTCTATTGTATTTTTGAATTTACACTCCTTCTGTGGTCTGGAGTTATCCCAGTAGTAAATTTCACAGTAGTAAGCAAAGCTGGTCAAGGTCATTGTTCCTAGCAGGAATGACACTTGGTTAAAGCCCAAGGTGGCCACTGCATTACCGTAGGAGGAAGGAAACACCGTCTGTTTTAGTGAATGTCTTTAAGAAGGGAGAGAAAGAAAGCTAGCTGCGGTTGACAACCTTTGAGTTTAGATAAGGGCCTTAGCACTGTCAATGTGAGCCAAGGTCAGTGGATTTTTTTTTTCCTTTTAATCCTACATTCTCACAAAACCTAGGCATTATTCAGTGAGGGTTAGCACTCAGGCAAGATTTTCCTGGGTCTAAAAATCTAAATCTCAGCATGAATACAAATCTGAAGAAAGAGATACTGCACATGTTTGCCTTTCAAGCATTAAAGTACATGGAAAAGGTCTGGTTTGAAGACAAGCCTGACTCTTTTA
Organism: Anoura caudifer; assembly: GCA_004027475.1. NCBI lineage: Eukaryota > Metazoa > Chordata > Mammalia > Chiroptera > Phyllostomidae > Anoura > Anoura caudifer. The sequence continues at coordinate 153,813 of PVKU01002988.1, forward strand.
CTACTTGCTTACTGTGAAGTCTGTAATTTAACTTTAGCATGCTATTTCCTTCGAGACTTTAGAAAAGTCTAGCATACCTTTAAAACATACTTTTAGGTATGATTTATGATCTGTAGATCAGAACTGAAGAGGATATATCCTCTTATATCTAGAATTCACATAGCAGCCAATAAGTGAGGGGTGGTTTCCAACATTATTTACCTTTCCTGGATAAAAATAAATGATTTCAATTATTTGTTAAATTTTCTATTTATATTATATATTCTCATCTATACATATATGCTGTGATGTTAGTTCATAACAAGTGTTTCATTAACAATTGCCTCCTTCTTAGGAAGGAATTACCTTGGGAAGTGGTAACCAAGTCATTGGTCTAAGTTTTGTGGATCGTTATGCTACCAATTTGAGATTTAATGGATGGCAGATAATAAGCTCTTCCTTTAATAAGCTCTTCCTTTAAGTTCTACAGTGCAAATAACACTGTAGGTTTGGCATAAGTGATGATGAGAAGGCAAGGAGTGGTAATTTTGTACTGTTACAAACAAAAAGTTCAACCTAGTATATTTGAAGATCTAATTTGCTTTATTAAGTAATTTATGAATCAGGCAGCATCTCATCTAGCATCTAGAAGGGGCTTGCAGTTGTACAGAATGGAAGGTTTTCATTGGAGGCAGGGTGGGGCAATGGAGCTATTAACAAAAGAAAAAAAGGATTATTTTTAGAACAGGGCATCTTCTTTTGGGGAAAAAGGTGGCAGGTGAGCATTTTTATCATGCAGATTGCCTCTTCTTTTTGTAGTGGGAGGGGAATGGAGAGGGCCCACAAGACAGCTTACTTCTTTGGTGTTGACCAGAAAATTCCAGATGGTTAAGATTATATTTCTGGGAGAGGAAGAAACAGCGATCAGGTTAGGTACTAAATCTAGGTTTGGTATCCTGGCCTTTAGCACAAGTGATGCCACTTTAGGTGTGTAGTTTTCTCTTTAACACTACCCTAGGAAATTTCTAGAAAAGGAAAGCCCTTGGGGTATGTTGTTCACTTCAGAAAGGCTTTTGCATAGTGTGAGGATTTCTGAAAAGTGGAAAATAGGAGCTGTAGAGCTTGATAAAAGGAGTGTATGAGGAAAGGCAAGCATTTCAAAAGGATACATTTTAATTGTGTTATTGTCCAGCCTTTAAAAACTGTCTCTTTTTTGCTTTGGTAGCAAAAGTTAGTGATATTGGCTTTAGCTACTAGGTATTAGTTTGGTTATGTAGGTCTATTTACTATATACAATAAATACAATTATTTTGCTTGATTCTGGAGCAGGATGTTCTAGTTAACTGAGAAATGTCAGATTATATGTACATTTTCAAGGAAGAAAAGTCTACCCACAGATAGTAAAACTATGCTAAAAGCACTAGTATATGATTTGTATTACTATATAAATATCACAGTAACATAAGAGAACAGTTATTAAAACAGAAATGATTACTCTTTTTAGAAACATCAATTATTTTCAATTTCCTCTGTTGCCCTTCTAGCTCGTGATTATGTATTCTTACAGATTTAAGAAAGACAGTATAGATGGAAATTATAGTCTACGTAGTATTTATGATTTCCGGCACATTTATTGCATAGGAGTCCAGTGCATTTGTTACACAACAGGCCCAAGGGGGTGTGTACAATATACTCTTACTGAAGTGACCCCCTACTAGGTTCACTATGCCCACCACCAGAGGAAAGATGTCTGTCAATGCCAGAGATTTGTGAAAAGGAAAGGAAATATTTGCTTAAAGCTATACAGACTTAAATTAGTGACCTAATGTCTTCATTAAAATATTAAAGTCCTTTAGGATACCCACAAATGCACACAGTCCTTCCTTCTCCTTCTGCCCTAGTCTGGTGTACCGGATCTCAGGAATAGAAGTAGAAGTCCGTGATTCAGGCTCCGGAACCATCAGCTGTGTCACCGCCACAATCTCCAGTTAATCCAAAGCCAAGTGTCACCTTCTCATGGCCCACCAGCAAGAGTACTTTCACCCCTTTTCTTCCAGGCAAAGTCTCTCCTGCTTCCTAAGCCATGTGGTCCTCACTCTCACCAAAGCCGCCTGGTTCTCTCCTCGCATGGCTGCCATGCCTGGGTTTAAATCCCCTCACCAATCTTCTTCCACAGCCCCATTTCCGATTCCTCCTACAATCAGCTACACCTGCCAGCACTCCCGTATCCTTCCAGCTTTACTGGGTGGCCATCATAAGTCTGGGCAGGTGTGGCCCCATGTCCTGGAGCCAATCTTCTCCAAGCTCTCACACAGGCGCTGTAACCAGGGGGAGCTTCCTCCCAGTTACATCTTGGGTGGAAGTCACTTCCATCCCCCTGGCTCACAGCATTGCCACTACTATTTAACATATCTATGAAACCAGTTAAAGGTTATAGATATGTTAAATGACCATGCCAGGGGGTAGCTGCAAAGCTATGGCTGTACAAAATAGTTCTCCATGTTCCTGCTCCATGTGTCCCTTCCCCCAACTCACACCTGTTCGAGGGAAGGGGGAGGAGATCTTATATGTCTTTCTATTATTCTCTGGACACCTTGAGTTCTGGACCCAATTCCAAATTCCTATTTGGGCCCCCGCTCTTGGCTGTACCCTGTTACATGTTGATGTGTCATGTTATTTTATTTTTTTAGAGATTTAATTTATTTATTTTTAGAAAGGGGAAAGGAGGGAGAAAGCGAGGGACAGAAATATCAATGTGTGGTTGCCTCTCAAGTGCCCCCCACTGGGGACCTGGCCCACAACGCAGGCATGTGCCCTGACTAGGGATCGAACCAGCAACCTTTCAGTTCACAGCCTAGCACTCAATCCACTGAGCCACACCAGCCAAGGCATCACGTTATTTTAATGTCCTGTCATTAAACATTGAAATTATTTATCTTTTTTTTTAGTTAGTGAAGATCTTTATCCCAAAGATGTATTTATTTCTCTTCCTTTAATATTCGATTAGGGCAAAATACCAAAAGTGAGATTACTGGGTAAATGGGAGGAAAGATTTGTATGTCACTTGATATGTATTGCCAAATTTCCCCAATGTATACTCTTTCCAGCAGTAGTGGTGAATGTGCTTGCTTTACCAGTCTTTCTAGCTTTGAATTTTATTTTTTTATTAAATTAATTGGTGAAGTTGACCCATCTTGATTTAGTATTCTAGTATTTTTATTTTTTTGAAATTTCATTTTTGCTTAGAGTTTACAGTGAAAAGGAGTTTATTAGTGAAGGAGTGGGACAGAGAGGCAAAGCAGCCCCTTCTTAGTGGGATTTATTTTTTTAATAAGGTTCATTTAATCAAGAGGTAGGGCATTTGGTAAGGGGGAGGAATATGCAGGATTTTTCCAGGAGACTTCTGGGAAGCAGCCAGGCAGCCATGTTTTCTTCTTAGATGGGCTTCCCATTTCTGAACATGGCACTGTTTAGTATTACAATGAGCAAACAATGAGGCTAGGGGTTACTGCAAGATGAAATTGGTCACTGCGTTGGATCTTTTGCTGGTTTGAAGCCATAAATCCATTAGGGGTTGGTCTTTTTTCTTTTTTTATAAAAACGTTGTATTCTCTCTCTCATTTGAATTGCTTGTTCCTGTTCTTTTATTTATTTAGCAATGCCTTAACCCAGCATGTTGGATTTGATATAACTGTCTTAGCAATTTAATAATATCTTAACACTTAAAAGCATTCTCCATGAGCTGACAGCAATGCTCAATAGAAATCTGGGGCTACTATGCTCCCAGATAAACTTTCCATGTTTTTTTTCTTTGATGTATGATATTTCAAGTGATGAAATACACAGTTTGATAGTACTCCATTGCCAAAGACAAAGAAGAAAACATAGGTCATTTGATTTAGCAAGATTTATATATTTGTAATTTTATTGTAATTGTAAAGTACGTTATTTTTAAAAATATTATGAATAAACTGATCCTTCAAAAAAAATGTAACTGGAATCACAGTGCTGTTCCTTTGATGTTTGATGTTTTCTGTATGCAGCTTTAGTTGCATGCCAGCAGATGGCACTAATTACATAAACAATTCGACAAGTTAATGAAGAGGGAAAGAAATACAGGAGGTATTTTCCTGTATTTCTGTCTGTTCATACTTGGTATGTCACATACTCAACAATTATATGGGGGCTTATTTTTATAGTTTTTTCTCTCCTTTGATAAAAGCAATTAAGCTCAGTTTATTTGCAATTAATTGCTGCTAAATTGAAATACCTGATAATGGTTCCTACTCAACATGCTGCATTTGAAACATTTTGTCATGGAAAGTGGATTAGCTTATATTCTCATGATTGACTAAATCACATGGTAGGTTAAAAGCAGTCATGTAGACATGTCTTGACCTAAGGATTCAGAAGTTACTTATGAATCATTTCAAAGTTTACTTTTTTTTTTAACGAGACCAATCTTAGACTGGCTCTGTCCCCTCAGCATTTCTGTTTTGGGCAGGTTTTTTTTAAACATTTTATTTATTCATTTCTAAAGAGAGGGGAAGGGAAGGAGAGGGAGAGAAACATCAATGTGTGGTTGCCTCTTGCATGCCCCCAAATAGGGACCTGGCCCACAACCCAGGCATGTGCCCTGACTGGGAATTGAACCTGTGACCTTTTGGTTTACAGGCCAGCACTCAATCCACTGAGCCACACCAGCCAGGGCTTCAGGTTTAATCTTTATACTATTTTGTACTAGGGTGGCTTTTTTTTCATTTTTTAGTTAAATCTATTAAAGTGACATTGGTTAATAGAATTATATAGACTGCAAGTGTACAGTGCTATATATACAGTGGACTACTACTCAGCCATAAGAAAAGATGATGTTCTATCATTTGTGCAACATGGATGGCTCTTGAGAATATCATGCTAAGTGAATTAGGTCATACAGAAAAAGTTAAGAACCATATGATTTCACCCATACATGGGATATAGAAGTGAAACTCATTTCACAGACAACAGTATGGTGGTTACCAGAGGGAAGGGGGTCAGAGATAACAAAGGGTAAAGGGGGCCAAATATATGGCAATGGAAGGAGATTTGACTTTGGATAATAAGCACACAGGCATTATACAGATGATGTATCCTAACTTATTTTTTTCATTGTTTAAAAATAAGCATGTGTTATAAATTGAAAAACATCCAATAAATAATTTTTAGGAAGCCAAAAAAAGAAACTCCAGTTAGAGATTTCAGAGAAAACTGATGTCCATTCTCTCTCCCACATGCATCTGTAGCAGTTGGCCAAAGACCTCCGCCAGTGGAAGATAAACGTAGATGTGGCAAATGACTTGGCACTGAAACTTCTCCGGGATTACTCTGCAGACGATACCAGAAAAGTACACATGATAACTGAGAACATCAATGCCTCTTGGGCAAGCATTCAGAAAAGGTAGGAACTACATCACTTTGAAAATCCTCGTTGGCTATCATGATGGCGTGGGGACACTGGGTGGCCAGTGCAAATTGGTTTTCCCAGTCTCACTCAAACAGCCTTGGGAGGACCCACAATACCCAAACTAACAAAACTCACAGTTTTGCCTAAGTCCTCTTATTTTTAATGATGAGGGACCTGGTGAAATAACGTGATCTTCTCATAGTCACAAAGGCAATAACATAACTAAGAGATGACATAAAACCAAAAGACTGATTTGGAGCTAAAGGCATCATGCAGGTGTGTCTGCTTTGAGAGGCTACCCAAAGAAACATCATTCAACCTACAGGAAGTCACTTTGGAGGTACAGCCATCAGTAGTGCCACCATTGTGTGTCACCCTACACACCCAGTGGGAAAATCTGTGGAGTGTAACATCACTCGTAACTTCAGTTCCCATTATATATCTATGGAAATTAACAGCTCTTAGAGACAGCATCTCCTCCAATTAGGTCCTGTCTCTTTTTCCGCCCTCTTAACCCCTTGTGTTTGCCTCTCATGAGCATTTATCCTAATTATAAATGAAAACTTACTTATGGAACTAATTGTTTAATGTTTACTATTCACATTCATCTAAACTCTCTGAGGATATAGGCTATCTTTCTTATTTGAAAGCTCCTGAACCAGGTGAGATAATGGGACACGGGTAAACATTTGTGGAATGATGATGACTCTCTTTGCATAATGAAGCGCTAGCTTATTCATGCTATGATAACTTCGGGATGATAGGGCACTAGTTTTAGTTCTGTCAGAAAACAGCGGCAAAATTGTTCCTGTACATTGATGAGGAAGACCACAGTGTCAGGTAAATGAGTCCTAGATGATGACATGAATTACTGAAGAAGTCAGTGAGGTGTTCTTTCACAATAAGAAAAGGTCACCATCAAGGGGAGAAAACAAAAACAGATTTTGAACTAAGAGCGGAAACTTAGGGGTAATGACCTATCGATGTATGGAAACTAAGAGACCAAGTAAATCTTGAAATGGGGTTGGAAGTTGAAGTGTGACGGAGACTGTGAAAATGGATTAAAGACAGTGACTAGGGGGGATAGAGCAGCTCTAGTCCTGAATTCTGGGCAGTGGGTGTTCAGCTGACCATGGAAAACAAGCTTCCACCTGAAGGGGAGTTATATTTGCAGCTCTCTCCAAAGGATCCTGGTTGAGAGAGGGTCTCCCTTCAAAGGCAAGGTCCGGACTCTGTGCTCCCCACACTGATCCCAGTAGCTTTTCAATTCAACAAGGGCCTAGTAGGTACAGGAAGATGTATGTATTTATATGCAACCAATTGGTCTCATGGAGTCAATAGTCAGATCGCAATGGGGAAATACTTGCTGTTCAAAGAGAAGCCTCTTTGGAAAAGCAAATTAAGATCAGAAATTAATTTGGTGGATTTAGGGCTTGTAAACTAAGGAGAGACTAAAAGGAAAAGCTTGTTAATGGTATAGAATGAGGGCTTCTGGGGAGGCCTCTGTCATGGACCCAGTTTTTCTGGCTGGACTCCTATCTCCATGTCCTCATGCTCCTTGAATCTCCATCACTTTACTAAAGTTCTTTGTATTCCTCAGGAAGGGCTTCCAGTGTATATTCTTTGACTTGGTACCTACAAAGGTACCACTTAAAGAAGATATGTCATGATTTCTCTAATGGGTAAAGTAAAATGGAATCACATTTTTCGTTGGCCCACACAGAATGTGCCATTCGCCAAGTTAATTTTGACTCATGCCTCCAGAGTTCTTCCCTATTCCTTTCTCTTATATACTCTGAAAGTTCATCCACTTGTGTAGTTTCTATCTGCTGATGACTGTCCATTTTATACCCTTGACAGCTGAGAATGATCTCTTGAGTTTCAGACCTGCATATCCCGATGATTTCTTTCCATTTTAATGTCCCTCAGGATCTTGAAAACAAATAGACCCAAAATGACCTCATCTTTGCCCTCTTTCAACCTTAATCTCCAAACACCACCTCCGTCTGTTCCTATGACCCCTCTCCAGTGAACATTGCCGCAACCCATTCAGTTGCCCAAATCAGAAGCTCCTGCTTGATTCTTTCTTTGTAACTCTGATAGCTAAGCAATTGCAAAGCTACTTACTGCCTCCATAGCTTTCAACTGCAGTCCCTTCCCTTCATCCCTAGTCTTCGACTGTCCTGTCTTTCTTGAATGACATCACTCACCTAACTGGTTTCCCTCCTTCTAGTCTTCCCACTTCCCATCCATTCTCTAAGCAGAATGCAGGATGATCTTCCTAATTATACTATATTCATTTTTCTCACCCTCCTCCCACTTTTAAAGCCTCTGTTGGCTTATCCATTGTTATCTGAAGATAGTTCACACTGCTGTAAATGACTTCAAGGTCTTGCATAATTTGGCCTTTTCTTAAAAGTCCAGCCTAATTTTCTCCTAGCTCTCTCTTCCCCTTTCCCCACCCCGACACAATTAAGTAACATGGAGCTATTTCCATTGCCTCATAGCCACACTCTGCCCTCTCAATTATGTATGACCAGGTTTCAGTATAAATGTCAATTCCTCCAGGAAGACTTCCCTGACTACCAACCCTAAAACCCATGCTCCCTGAGCCCTTTCCTATAGTGCTTATCTGCCTGTACTGCAGTTAAGTGTTTGCTGGTCTCATTCTCCTACAAGAAAGAACTTTGGCTCTGTAACGGTATGCACATTGGCTGCCAGTCCCTCATAATTGCTTAGCACTTAGCTTGGCACAAAGTAACTAACCCCCAACCCTTTTTGATTAAATAAGTAAATGAGCAAACAAACAATAACTGACTGCTAGTGTTTTTGTATGGCAGAAACTCAACACAGAAGGAAAATATATCCATTGGGATGGCCTTCAGTTTCAACTCACAGAAAACCCAACTTCAGTAGCTTGCCTAATAGAGGTCTGTTTGTCTCACTTAATGAGAATATCAGAGATATGCAGATGATGATGGCTCAGTAGCAGAACAATGGCATCCCTAAAGTCTCCAGTGTTGTTCTTGGCATTTTCCTCAGAACATATCATTTCAACCGGAAGAAGAAGGGAAAGAAGCAGTGCTTATATCGAGAAAGCAACAGCTTTCTCAGGAACTTTAGGGTGGGAACTATTTCACAAAGCCACCTGTGGTTCCTAGGAATTGGGGTGGAGCCATCCAACAGAGAATGTCAAAAGGCATAGAAAGAATAAACTGCTGAACTGCCATGCTGTAGCTGGACAGCATTAAGTTCCCCGGAGAGATAACCACTGAAAGCTTTGAGTATATACAATATATTCACACTACCATATTTCATGTACAGCACATTAGTACACTATATTCATGTAGGGCTATAATAATAATGAGCCATTGGGGCTTTATGGGTGTTCTGAGAGGTTATAAGAGCTGTATTCTCTATTAGCTACTGATACCTTTACATTAGAAGTTCATATCCTATGTATTCTGTGTGTGTCAACTGCACAGAATAACCTTGGCCACAGCATCCCTTATTTTAGATCCTTATAGATCTTATACTAGATAGATAAAGAACAGGAAAACCCCTTATGTGATTTTTTGCATTTGGACCTTTGAATCCAACTATGTTGCCCAGCTACACCCAGAAGTGAAGTGACATCCTCCTCCTCCTCTTCTAGATCTGTGCTGTCCCATAGGGCGGCCACTAGCCATAGGTGGCTATTTAAATGTGAATTCATGACAATAAAATGTCAATTGTATTTTCTCCATCACATCAGCTGCCTAGCACTTGCACTGAAGAGCTGCATGGAGCTACTGGCTTCCCTGTTGGACAGTGCCAGCTAGCAGGTTTCCATCATCACAGGAAATTTTAGGCAGTGCTGCTCGGGGTCACCTTTGTCTACATTTCACCTAAGCTGTTTAGGGCACGTTTATAACAATCACGTACTCTCTTACTTCAAAAGGAGTTTTGCCAAATTTTATAAATAAAAAAGTGTATTCAAGGAAAGTGCTTCTCAGTTTCCTATTTTCTTGTTTCTACCCCATTTCTTGTCTGTATCCATTTTCTAGAGTTGGTTTTAAAGTCTCAAAAGCTACAAGTATCACAGGATATAAACACTTGCACATTGGTTCTGAATTCCATAATTTTAAGAGGAGAGATTATTTCTATTGATATTTGGGTTATGGAGAAAAAATGTATATCTTTGAAAATTATCTGTAACCAAAACTTTTTAAGTAAAAGGGACTCTGTGGAAAGCATTCTGATTGCACCGTTTCTCATAGTCCAAGTTTTACTACTGAACACTAATGCCTAAACTAAAACTTTCCATTACATGGATAAATAAATGCAAAACTTTTGTACTTTTCAAAGCCTGTTTAAAATAATAAAACTTCAATTCCATTTTAAACTGCTGAATGTTAAATAAGATATAAAAAACCTAACTTGGAAGATATCATTCACTGGTAGGCTGTATTTTCAAGGCAAAAATCAAAAACAAAAGTCAACTATTTTTTTTTTAATATTTTAGCATTCAAGCTTATGGATAGGTCAGAGGAATCTTCAAATTCTATGCTGGCTTTCATAGGACCTTTATTTACCACTTTGTATAGATAAACATAAATACATAAGTAGGCCTAGGAGGAATTTATCTACCATTCATGAATAAAAGAACAAGTTGCTCCCTGGCTCATGTGACTCAGTGGAATGAGCACCAGCCTGCAAACCAAAGAGTCACTGGTTCAATTCCCAGTCACGGCACATGCCTGGGTTGTGGGCCAGGTCCCCAGTAGAGGGTACATGAAAGGCAACCACACATAGGTGTTTCCCTCCCTCTCTTTCTCCCTCCCTTACCCTCTGTCTAAAAAATAAATAAAATCTTAAAAAAAAAAAGAACAAATTGCTTCTCAATTCAATTTTGTAGTTCAGAAATTCCAATGAGGACAGATCAGTGCTGTGACCTATGTAGACAAATGTTTTGTTTTTAACAACACAGATGAGGACATAGATCATCATTGTGACTTGTGTAGGAAAACGTGCCCCTGTTTTCCTGCCCCTGTTTCTGACAGAGTACATGTTAACATATTAAGGCAGAAATGTGGGCCTCTGCAAATTCATTTCTTATTCTTCAATCTTTGTGAACAGATATGAATTGGTGAATGAGATAATATTTGATGTGATATTACAAATTATTGTGAGAAGCCTCTAAGGATTAGATTTCAAGGACTGCCATCTGGCTGATGACTTTATGATGACACTGTCATGAGATTTCATTTCCTTCTATTCTAGGATCACTCTTTAAACAAGAAATGAGCATTAACTCCAAATTGTCTGTCTGCTTCTATATGAGGGTTCTACAGCTACCAATGAGCAAGGGTAGCTGGCGCTAGTATCAGAGGTTTCCACATGGCTAAAAGTTCCTCACAAAAGCTCCCAGATACCTGAACAATCTCTCTAGGGTCTTAGAAAGATATGGCATGTATGTGAAACTATACTACTCTTTCAATAAGATTGCAGTATTCTCCTGTCCTCCCTATTAATGTATTCCCAGTTTTAATGATACAATGAATAGTTGACACACTGAAAATTTATCCCCTGTGTTCTCCATCTTTGGAAACCATGAAGGAACTTCTTGCGTCTCTATTTTTAGGACCTTTCTCTTCCTCACATTAAAGAAATAAGAAAAGAAAGGAGAAAAAACTAGGGATCCCTATTATTGTGTGTGGCAAAGAGCTCTTCTAGCTGGATGCTGGATTGCTTTTGCATTCTCCCACCTATTCTTTAATAGTTTGGCTTTCTTTATCAGGGGTCTTCAATTTCTTCTTTCTTCTTGCTCCTCCCTTCAGTGAACCATCACACTCAAGTCTCCCTCACCCTAAAAGTACTTATTTAGGGTACCATCTTCTCTATCTAGCTATGCTGGTTTCCCTTTAGCGTGGAATTCTTTGAAGCTGTAATTGACATTACTATTTCCTTTCCTTTAGCTTCTGCTTCTGCCTTGGCCCACTGTACTCTGGCTTCCCCAGACACACCACTGTCCTGAAACCACTGGCTCCCTAAGCTCCTCCATGAATGTTATAATAGCTAACTGCTATATTTATTCCCCTGCTTTATTTTAACATTGATCTTGTTGATGAACTCAGTAGAGTTCTCAGTTGAAACATTCCCTTCTTTGGTTCCTCGAATGATAATATTGTGCAATTCCCGTGTTTCTCTAATCAATACAATTAAGGGTGAAGTGCTTGGCACAATGCCTAGCATAGGAAGAGCTCAGTATACATCATCTGAACTAAATATCCTAAGAATTCACTCACTCACTCAATGAATGTTTTTATGCCACATATGTGCCAGGTAGGCTCAGTTCCTGGTAGTATGCATACAGTGGTGAAAATGCCTACCCTCATGAAGCTTATATTCTGGGAAAGAGAAACTGGGAGACAGACATTGACAAGTAAAAAAAAAATGAAATATACTGCATATCCGATCAGAATAAAAAGGGAGAGGTGTTGAAAGAGGGAGAGAGAAAGAGAGAGAGAGAAGTGGGCGAGACATGCTGTTATTTCAATATAGTCATTAAGAAAAGTCTCACGGAAAGGCTCACATTTCAGCAAAACCTAAAGAACCCAAGGATGTGAGCCATGTTGATAACTGGAAGAATCGTCTAGGAGGGTAGTTATAAGTGAAAATGTCACGAGGCAGGACTATGCTTGGCAAGTTGAAGGAACCTTGGGGCAAGTGAACAGGAGCGTACTAGAGAATGAGTTCAGAGAGGTGGTGGAATCTGATTACATGGGGTCCTATAGGCCCTGCTAGGGACTTGGGCGTTTACTCTGAATGGCGGGGGGCGGGAGTTTCTGGAAGGTTTGGAGCAGACGAATGGCATGCTTTGACTTACCTGGCCTCTCCTTTCTAATAGACCAAGGGGAAGCAGTGAAACCATTAGGGGACTGTTGTCATCATTCAGGCAAGAGATGACTATGATTTGGGCCAGAATAGGAGAGGTGACTATGGGAAGAAGTGACTGGATTTCACTGTATTTTGAGGATAGAACACAAAAGGTTTTATAAGGGAATGGACTTAGGGTCAAAGAAAAGAAAGGGTCAAAGAACTCTACAGTTTTGGGCCTAAGCAACTGAAAAATGGGGTACCCATTTACTGAGACAGGGAAGTCTCCAAAAGCAACATATTTGGGGGAGAAGATGTAGATGCGTTCCATTTGAAATGCCTAAATGCCTATTATGCATCTGGGGAGATGCAGAGTAGATAGCTGGATGTAAAATCTTAAGTCCTGGAGGAGATGGTAGTGGCTCAAGATACAAATTTGAGGATTTTAACAACAATCAATATAGGCTCCCTTTGCTGTGTACAACCCCTAAATGTTGGTGTTCCATTCTTAATTCTCTCTTCTCTCTGTGTCCCTTTGTCTACTGGCTTCGACTACCATTGAGACCCCTCAGTTTTCACTTGTATCTTATGTCTTTCTTCTGACCTCCAGAACCATATGTACAGCCCTTTACTGTACATCTCCACCCGCACATACTGTAGGCTGCAACATGTGTAAAATAGAATGCATTCTATGCCCCCAAAACAATGCTAGATTACCTGTTTTCCGTGTATTTAATTGCCTAACTTATTGTCTCTAAACCTGAAAACCCAATTTTGCTGTGTATGATGCGCACCCATGTTTTGGGCCCAAACTTTCAGAAAAAAAAATGTTTCGCTGTAATTTTTTAATTCAAGTTTTTATTTTTTTTATAAAACCAATTATTGTGTTCCAGGATATTATTTTGCATACAGATATCATTATTGCTTTCTAGAGTTATACTTTTAATGCATAAGTATAAATTTAAAAATTAAAACCATTTACATAGATATGGAATTAGCACTATCCATGTATAATACACATCCTTATTTTTCCCCCAGAAATTGGGGCAGAAATGTGTGCATTATACATGGCAAACTACAGTTCCTTCTCCCTTTTTCTCCCACTCTCTTCTCTATTCTGCTGATACATGTACGAGTACTAAATTGGCTTCTGAATTCTGTGTACCCTACTTCAAAAATTGCTGTAGAAATGATTCCCTTGTCTTCATTCCTATTGTCACCTCATTCAAAAGCTTCCTCATATTCAACCTGGAAGATTGTGGCCCCTCTTATCAGCACTCCCAGACACTGAGTCTCTACACTCACTGACCTTCACACTGGCCTCAGAGTTAGTATTCCTCTTAAAACCAATCTTCCGTTTTCCCTTTACTCCCAGCACTCTTTTTTTCCCCTCCTGAGACCTGATGGATGATACTTACATATGTGATATCCTCCCAAAAGCATACTCAATTTTTTCTGAAACTACAAATACACAAATAAATAGGTTTCAAATAGACAATTCTGTGATACATCATCGTATATTGTATTGCATGCCCACCACCCCAAGTCAAATCTCCCAAAATGTATATAATTTTATTAAGCAATGTCACCCCAAGAAATGTAATTTAAAAATAAACAAGTAAATAAACAATTTGATTTTTGTTCCTATAGGGAAGGGAAGTGTATAGTATCACAAACTTTTGTTTGGCTGTCAGCCTATTTAGCACAGGGACAGGCCTGCCAACCTCACTACAGAGTCTCATGCTCAATCCACAAATGCTGTCCTTTCCCAAAACACATTTGGAATTCCTTTTCTGAGGCTACCTGGGGACCATTTCTCATCATCAGAAGTCTGTTGTACTATTAGTCACACCTTGTGCTTACTCAAAAATTGCGCTCAGTTCATGGTTTGTGGGTGGAATGAAACAATCAAATATGAGTACCTAATGGCTTTGGATTATTTCCAAAAATGTAAAATGTAGAGATGTGCTGCTGCCCTTGAATCTGAGTAAAGAATGCAATATGATGCTCCCAGGACATTCGTCTAAAATACAACCTCTTACTAAGTCAGGGACTGCTTATGATATATTGGTAGCATGTTACAGTCATAAATATTAAAGCTACAAGTGACCTCAAAGCTTCCAGCTCAAGCTTCTCAATTTAGGGTAGCCTATTTTTAATTCCTCTCATGCAAAATATACCTTCTATGCCATGAGAAGGACTAAAAAGATTTGGTACATTCAAAAATACAATCTGCCAGCGACTTTTTGAGGTTTACTTCTTTTGGCTCTTCAAGAACAAGTTACAAATGTCATTAAAAGGCACTCCCATTTTTATACTGCTGAGACCCAATGTTCCCAACTGATTATGAAGCATAAGAATTCACACCATTTTACAATAAGGTAATATACCTGTGTAATCCCTGGGATCCCTGGAGCTTTGGGCCAGGGAGTGTCATCTTCCATACAGATCTAAAACATTCATGGTGGTAACTGCCTGCTGCATTTTGTGCCATGTCCTTTAAAGTAATTAGGCTGTTTCTAGCTTGCAGGAATTGTGCACAAAGGGAGACATCTAGAACCATATCATGGTGTGGGAATTACCTGGTGACAGCCGAGTAGTTGTTTTCATCGTCATCTAGTACCATAGTTCTAAACCAGGCTCACCAGCCCCCCACACAATATGTGCTTAGAAATGCCCCTACATATGAGGGGGCCCCCAAAATATGGACCTTATTTATAAAAATTGTGTATTTATTCTTACATGTTTAAACTCCAGTCACCTTCAAAGTACTCTCCATTTGATGCAATATACCTATCAAGACTTGTTTTCTGCTCAAAACAGTTTTTGAGCTCATTGATTTTGGTGCCTTTTAGTGCTTCTGCTGTTTTCTGTTTCACCTCCTCCACATTGGCAAAACTTTTCCCTTTGAGGACTTTTTTTCACCTAGGGAAATTTTCAAAAGTCACTCAGGGCAAGATCGAGTGAATAAGGATCGTGGGGCTTGGGGGTCATGCCATTTTTGGTCCAAAACTGCTGAACACTCAGCGTGGAGTGGGCAGGTGAGCTTGTTAATCACCCATGGTGAAATGGGCAAACGTGTTGCAAGAGTCATTAAAGAAATTCACTGAAGCTGAACACAGCCTCTCACAATAACACCAGCTGGTAGACTGATACAGGTGGGTTCCTAGAGCACTCACCTAGTAGGGGAGGCCTGTACTAGAAGGTGCCCACCCTCCAGAAGATAATTCCATTTTTAGGGGGTCTCCCCTCATATAATTTACCCATGAAAAGGCTCTAAAATTAAAGAAAACTTATCATTGTTTTCTAAAGAAAAATTGTAGGACACAAACAGACCTTTTTTTTACCTTCATTTATAAATTTAATTTTATGGTGTCTAAAATTAAAACAAATAGGAGAAAGTTTCCCTTACCTGATTTAATTGAACAATTAATGTTGGCAACAGCATCTATTACATGACTTTTCAGTTATATTTATGTTTTTTATTTTCTTCGCATCACTATCATTTTCCAAAAGAGTCTTTAAAGTAGTCAATGACATATATAAATTAGCTGGAGTTTATTTTTAGAAAGGTGAGTTGTTTACAATTTATTTGTCCATTCCTAACACTCATACAGTTTGGGGATGTTTTGGCTTTATTCAATTTATTTATCTTTTAAAAATTTTATTCTGGTTTATTCTAATTTCCTCAAAAAAATAAAAATGGTACTTATGACTCAGCAATTCCATTGCTGGGAATATACCCTAAGAATGGTTTTATTCAACTTATAATAGGGATTTATTTTTTTTCTCCAAATCATTAACGCAATTGCATTCCATATTTTAAAAAAATTATGGAGGATATACAGGGTGGGCAAAAGTAGGTTTACAGTTGTGATACAAATAAATACAATAACGAATGAATAAGAATATAAGAATAAAGCGTTCGGTGCACTCATAACTGTAAACCTACTCTTGCCCACCCCTGTATAGGTATTAGTAAGCTTTGTGAAAACTACTCTTTTAAATTCCTCCCCTGAAACGGGAGGTTATTTAAGCAGTTCTAGGTGGTGGTCGATATGAGCTCTTTTTGCTGCCCTCTTTTACAATCAGGAAACCTGATACTACCCCTGGCTGAAGGGAAAAACCTGGCTGAGGTCCTTTGTCTTGAGTGGAGCATTTTCAGATTCTTGCGCCAAGCAGAATCCGAACTCCTGGCAGCCATTACCTACTTCCTGTCCCAAGCCCAAGGGTCTCGTGTCTTCAACCCCTCGCATGCTTTGCGTTTCTGTGGCATTTCTGACCCCCAGAGCTCTTTCTCCTGTTCCTGAGTCCAGATGGAACCTTTTTTATCTTCAACTGTTAGATTTTATATACCATTGTTCCTCTGTTTAGAAGTTTCTTCTATATTCTGAAATAATTGTTCCTACTATGAAGTGATACTGTGGAAAAAAATTTTTACTTAGAAATAAACACACTTGACATTTTAGCATTTCCTTTTATCATATTTTTGTCAATACAGTTTGCCTATTTTTATTTCACTTGCTCCCAATTTATTAACAGTCAGAAGCATTTTCAGATAGTTTTTTTCTTTTAAAAATCTCTGCTACATTTTTATTAGTAAGGTTATATGCAGGTATTATTTTTTCAACAAAAAATCTGAGGGGAAATTCTTCCTTGGGGTATTGCACATGGAGGCTTTTTAAATAGCCAGAAACAAAAGCAACAGCCTCATGCCTCCAGTCAGTGATTTATGCTCTGGCCATTCTGTCTAGCATCGGTATTCACCCAAAGAGATGAAACTATTTAAATTAGCCAGGAAATCAATTTCCCATTCCAAGCAATGGTTGCAGGTTTTAAATATCTTCTAACATCCAGCTTCGCATCCCTAATGTGATACTTATTATATTACTCTCAGGCCAGTCAGCGCCTTCCTGCCACAGAGCATTCAAAGCAAATCACACAGAAGTAACCCAAACACCTTTAGACAGTACCACCTACATTCCCTAGATTTATGAGCACTCCCATAATTCCTTGGGAGTCATGGTTTGCTTCCATATTGTAAGTACTTTAGATCTCCATCATGAAATTGAGTTGTTCATTGAACATTAACTTTATCACAGGCTCTTTTTTAAAAAATATGTAAATGAAGTGAGCCTGCCATAGAAATGACTAAATAGAGTTTTCATCCTGAGACAAATTGAGTGAATAATAATCATGAATTCATGATTATTTATAATTTGATGGGGTTTTCGTGGTGAGATATGATCTAGTAATTGTACTATGCAAGTAGTGCCTAAATTGTCAGTTAAAATAGAAATACTAAAATGGCATTTTTATTTTTAGCTGGAAGGATAGCTGTTGGCCTCTCCTTGGAGCTGGCATTACAACCCAAAATCTCTGGCTCTGAGGCCTGTGCTCTCTTCATTGGTGTTTAATGGATACATATCAAGTTGGAAGGAGGTTCTGGCAGCTTTTCACAGTAATCTAATCTCATCTCTGTCCCTTTCAATATTTTCATCAGTGACTTGGATGAAGACGTAGATAGCATTCTTATCAAATTTGCCAATGACACAAAGCAGGGGGAAATAGCAAATACAGCAGATGAGAGCATTGGGAGCCAAAAAGATTTCAACAAATTGGAGGGATAGGCTGGAGTCAAAAGAAAAGTAAAATAAAAGCAAAATCCAACTGACTTAGCTGGGGCTCCCTGGAAACTGGGAGAAGAAAACTCCGCATGGTGGAGAGTTGTGTGCAGAAGCTTTGTTAAGGAGTGTTTCCGTGAGACACATTTGTAAGCATGTGAGAGAGGCAGGATTGTGCAGAGAGAGAAGCTAAGCTGCAGTGAATCTGAAGACTCAGCAGATTCTAAGGAGGGAGCTCTGCAACCTGCAGGACCCTTCAGAGGTGGCCTGGATTGAGGCAAGGGGGCTGGGTCTTTGTACTCTAACATCTGCCAGTGTTTGGTTTTGGGCCACACTGTGGGAGAGGGCAACCTTGGAATAAGCAGTTACCTGCAACTGAGGGCAATTTCCAGTGAGAGAGGCAGCTGCGAGCTGTTAGTGGCCGACATTCAGGCTGGCTAGGGTGTGGTGTCTTGGCAGAGCATCGATGTGTATGTTTCCTCATGTTACTCGAAGTGTGGTCCTAGGGTTAGCAGCCCTGGTATCACCTGTGAGTGCACTAAAACTGCAAATACATCGGTCCTACCCCAACTTGCTGAATCAGAATTTCTCGGGGTGGGGCCCAGGAAACTTTTAACAAGCTTTCCAGTCTCCAAGTCACTTCTATGCATATTAAAGCTTGAGAACCACTGGGCTACACCAACCAAAAGCATTCAAAATGGGGAGATAACAAGTATTTTATTAATGATAATCTCTCTCTCTCTCTCTCTCTCTCTCTCTCTCTCTCTCTCACGCACACACTCAAACACACCTCGGTAGAGTAATGGAACAGGAAAGCTATGGGGCTATTAGGGTGGATAAATTTAAGAATGTAATCTAGCCCTGGAAATTTATATTTCAACTTATTACAGAAAGGAATTTTGTGGTAAAGTTCTCCAAAGATGGAACATGCTGCAAGGTTGTAGAAATATTCTAAAACAGGTCAGGTAATGCCTGGGGATAATAATTTCAAGTATCAGGGGGGAAACATGATTGTAGCAACCTCATATAGTCCTTTTCTAAAGTAGTTTCCTTTTGTCTCCCAAATGGGTTTGTACCAGAAATAGTTCTATTGTATCTTATCAAGTGTTCACTCAACAAAGGGTTCTGTGGTAAAAAAAAAAAAAAAAAATTAGGCAGTAGGTTGAGTAAAAGGTAGACAAATTTCTTTTCTGTGGAATTAAAGACTTTTTATTATAGTGTATCCATTGTGAATAAACAAAGTATGTGTGTTTGGGAATGGGTAGGGAAAGGGATAGACGTACAGTGCGTGTCCCTTCTCAAACCTAACCGTGGAACCAGTTTCTTAAGAAGAATCTTACATGACACTGCAGCATCTGATCCAATAATCAGTACTCAGTTGCCAGAATATTGTTCTTAAATACCATTAGCTCAACTCTTTACTTGGGCATGTGCCTACGATTTTGCTATCTAATCAAGGGAAGTTGGCTGATTCTACTTTTGTCTCTACTGCAATAGCTTTCCTAATATTCCCTTGGGACTGTTATTCTTGCTTCCTATTCTGTTAGAAGTTTCAGGACTTTTTCCTGGGAATATTAGATAGGTAGGTAGGTAGGTAGATAGATAGATAGACAGATGAGGGAGAGGGAGAATGAGATAAGGTAGTATGTGTGGGTGGAGACTAGGGAGGAGAGAGAGGGAAGGAAGGAAGGAAGGAAGGAAGGAAGGAAGGAAGGAAGGAAGGAAGGAAGGAAGGAAGGAAGGAAGGAAGGAAGGAAAAGAGAGAGAGGGCAGGAGGGAGGTAGAGAGAGGAAAGGAAAGGAGAGGGGAGGGGAGGGGAGGGAAGGAGAGGAGAGGAGAGGAAGGGAAGGGAAGGGAAGGGAAGCGAAGGGAAGGAAAGGGAGAAAGAAAGAAAGAAAGAAAAAGAGAGAAAGAAAATGACGACAACAGAAAGAGGGATTGATTCTCTGACTCAGCATATTTGACTCACACCGAATCTTTTTCCCGAGACTTTCCATAATGATAATGAAGGGAAAATCATTTATAAATCACAGAAGTAATTTAGGGTATCTTTAGTAACAAGAAGTCTCTATTTTAGTAGATAACAATAAATAAAATCTATTATAATTACTGGGGCCTGCTAATAAGTTTTTTTTTTTTGTCTTGAAACAAAACTCTATTAATCCTCCTTGATACTCAATCCTCCTCAACACTTTAATAGCATAGGACGAACTTTTACAATTTTTTCCCACGTAAAACATATAATCCACAACCTGTTAATCATTACATTTAGCCTAATTGTTAGGTTGCTGCTGGTAGCAACAGAAAAAAAAAAATGTATCCTGGCAGATAGACAATTCTAGAAGCCCAGCCAAGCATTTGGCGCATGTGTGAATCAGTCCCCATGTATTTCTCGTGTAGAGTGGCCAACCCTTCTCACTTGGCAGCCATTCCTGATGGATAGATGCGGCCTGCTCTGAGGATATGGCAGGGCTTTTCCATAGAGCAGTCTGGAGAACCAGTCTCGAAGCTTAGAGTTCTAGCAGGATTTTGCAGACTCTTGCAAACCTGTGGCTTGGGAATCCTTCTCAATAGGGTAGGGCAGCTTGCTCAGGCTAAGTTCCACTCTCCCTTGTCAAATGACAGGCAGGTGGACAGACGTCTTTACAATTTGCTAACTCACACTCCAAATGAATGCAACAGTTTACAGGTCCGAGATACCCTTTTCTGAATGCGCTGCTGATTTCAATATCAACACATTTACCACTCACACAAGGGTAGTGAGGCCCAGAGATCTGTGACTTTCTCAAGCAGAAAACCCCTGCTTTGTTGTTAATTGAGATGCAGAGATTTTCGTATTTGAAAAATCCTTCTTTCTCTTCCTTTTCTTTTTACTTATATTGCAGCATCATTTACATGATATTGGGTTCTCTAATGTGGGGGGAATTTTCTCATGAAGGGTAATTTGCTACTTGGTAATTGTATTTCAAATAGTTTTATTAACTTTCTCTTTACCTTTGCTTAGCACCATTAAAGTGACTCACTCCAACAGGGCATCTAAGTAACTATTTGCCATTCTTTCTGGAAAAACAAGTTTCCCTCCTGTATCTCTATGTGAACGTTTTGCCAAATTTTGCTTTTGAAAATGGGTTAACCGTTAGAGTCTTACAAATCCAACTTTGAAAGGAAAAAGTGGGTCTGAAACAGTGACAGTTGTGTGTGCACTTGTGGGATTGCTGCGTAATAAAAGTAACATGAAAGCACTGACATTGACATACATTTGTGGTTTTCTAATTAATTGCTTCAGTAAAAAGTGCTCGGTCTTTCTCATGTACTGCAAATGGTGTTGGAAATTAACACAATTCTCCTTGAGTATATATTTCACTCACAAAACAAATAGGCAGTTTTATTTGTTCTAAAACCAAAGTTACACCAATACTTTTAGTTTGATCCCATCCTTTTTTTCATGAAGAGTAAAATAATTGCAACTCTGCCACATGTTGCAAGTTTTAAGAACTACCTTAAAAATATCTGCTACAGGAGAGACATGATCAGGTAGGGCAAATTATGATGTTCACATTTTCAAATGAGATCAGAAATGTTTCTCCCTATCAAAAACACTTGGATTTTGCAGTTTATATGATGAACTAATCATTTCTAGAACTTGCTATTATTCTGTAGATGAAGTACTAGATGTTTCTCTGTCTCTCTCTCCTTTCCTCTCTCTCTATAAAAAACCCAAAAGTCATTGTCCCCTGAAAGAACTCAAACTACTTAACTATTAAACTTAGTCCTGGAATCTGGGTATAGAATGGTTCAAATGTTATAAATAAGAAATGGAAAATGAAAAAATACAGTTTACCCACAAAACATTGTTTTCTACTGACACCATTCACTGAGGGAAGACACTGCATGAGTGACGTGCACCACAGCTTCTGAGAGAGGTGGGGAGCAGCAATAAACTTTGAGCGTGTTTTCTGTCATCATAGCAGGGAAGTGGAAGAGCTCAATATGACTTGAAGTTGCTTGAGGAGCCTGTGATGTCCTAAAAAAGCACTGTAACATTTTTGAAATTAAATTCAACAATTTGATGTACACCAAGAGGTAAACAGATAGTCAGATCAAACTCAGAAGCGAAGTCATTCTGAGTGGCATTTATCTTCCCTAGATGCGCCGCCTCATCCCCTGTCAATCAAGCATCCGCAGATCACCCTCAAGGATGTTTCCAAAGAAAATGATCTTCAAGGGTATTTGCAAAGGAAATGTCCTTGCACTGCTTTTGATGTGGCAAACTTGATTTCTCTGCACTCAAAGCACTCACAGAGCAAAATAAGCATGGGATAAGAAAAAATTTAAATTTCACTCTGCAGCTAGCAAAAAGTAATTCATAACTGCACTTCCGTGACCATTAATAAATAGGGAATTGACCAAGTCATTCAGTGATCTCCTTGGGTGGGATTTGTAAGTGTTGCGCCATTATCAGTGTTGTCACTGGTATATTGAAACCAGCTGAAGCAAATCAGTTGGTTCATCATTAAGGGTTATTCAAATGGCAACATCTAAATAGAATTTTTTTATTTGTTTTGGAAAATTATGCCTGCACAAGAAGGAGCCAGGTGCTTTACAACGTAGTATCCATAGTTTAAAGTAAATAGTTGTCACTCAAAGGGTTTCTAATTGAGTTTCCTTATGATTCGTGTGTGGTAGAATTTGGAAAAACTCTCTTAGGTAGTAAGGAGATCATAGAGTTAAATATGTGGATTTCATTCCTAGAGTCATTTTTGATTATTTTTGCCGAACTTTGCTGTGTATATTAACTTCATGATGCTCATAGCATGGAGTGTGAAGTTTTAAAAAAATGTGAATGTATACTTTTTCTGGATAATTTTAAAGAATATTGGCTTGCATGAGGGTTTTTTTTTTCTAAAGGTCAAAACAAGTTCTTCAAAGATTGAATTACTCCAACAACAGTAAATGTGAAGTTTATTTTGTAAAGAAGGACAGAACCTATGGAAATGTTGCTTACAATGTTTAGCTTGTTGAGTAATTCTAAAGGGGAATGACATCAATTAATTCATCCAGGACCATTAACATTATCTTTTCCTTCAATTATGCAAATCATGCCCTGACCAATGTGGCTCAGTTGGTTGGACATCATCCTGCCCAGCAAAAGGTCACCGGTTTGATTCCTGGTCAGGGTACATGCCTGGGTTGTGGGTTTGGTCCTCAAGTCAGGGTGCGTATAAGAGCCAACCAATTGATGTTTCCCTCTCACACTGATGTGTCTCTCCCTCTCTTTCTCCCTCCCTTCCCCTCTCTCTAAAAATAAATAAAAATTTTACAAAATAATGCATATCATAAAAATTTGGGGCACAATTAATTTAGATGAAGATCTATGTAAGAGATGAATATTCATGTGTTTTAACACTCTTGATTTCTTTCCTACAAAATGATTCAAACTTGCATGAGGAACTAGACTTTAAAATCCATCCTAAATCTCACATAAATATAAGAAAAATAAATATTTCTTCTTTAGGTATATCTATAAATTATGGATATTCATAATGTGGTATCTTAAAAGAAATGATCAGCTTGGGGTGAATAAGGGTGCTTGGTAAAAACAAAACTCAAAGAAATACCACCCCTACCATGCCTTCTCTCTCATTCGTTACTTCTATCAGGTCCCCTATGCTCCTGTTTCCACCTTTGCCTCCCTCCTTATTCATTTTTATCTCCACCTCAACCTCCATATGTTTCTCTAGTATTTCTGACATTTGCTTCCTTCTCATGGCTCTTGCACTTTGTCAGGTCTCTTATTTTAAAAGATTTTATTTATTTATTTTTTGAGAGAGGGGAAGGCAGAGAGAAACATTGATGTGTGAGAAACATTGATCAGTTGCCTCTCACACGCCCCTGGACCTGGGACCTGGCCTGCAACCCAAGCATGTGCCCTGACCAGGAATCGAACAGGAGACCTTTCATTTTGCGGGTTGATACCCAACCCACTGAGCCTCACTGGCCAGGGCTGTCAGGTTGTATATACCTTTTCCTGTCCACATATTCCTCAATCCCCAGTGGCTACAAAATGCCTTGACTCTCAGCTTCCTTCAGAATCTTTTTGCTTTTCCAGTTCTTCTACTCAGTGTTTTTCCTGCTTTTGTAGAGTCCTCTTTGTCTCCTCTGTATATTTCTTCCTTCTGACATCGTGCTGGTGTACATTCAAAACATGGCACATAGAGGCACTGTTTTCTGAGCAAATCTTTAGCACAGCCATCTGGAATGCTGCCTGAAGTGGAGCTAAGTTTCCCTCGTCGATTTTTTTCCATAGTGTGTGCCAACTGCCTCGATCTGGATAGAATGGTATCACCATTGAGGAAAAATAAATGCACAAAAATGTCCTTGGTTGTTTTTCCCCTAGAAATATAGGCAGAAATAATTTGAAACCAGATATGTGGAATGATACTTGTATGAAACGAGCACAATGTTCTCATCTTAGCATCTTCTTGGAAATGTATTCCTTAGGATGCTGATCCTTTTGGTTTTCAAATAATATGCACCTATCCACTAATTGCATTTTATTCTTACTACATCTCTTCCATAAAAGACTCCCTTCTGAAAACTGTCATTTGAAAAATGCTCACAGTATATGCTTATTTCCCCTTTCTGATCCAGGCACACGCTATCTTTTTCAAAAAATGACCACGAAAACACTTACACATTTTCATTCCTGTGAAAACAGGTCAACCAAAGTTAGGTGGACTGAAAATAAAATATTATTTTGTAAGTTAGGAAGTTGATTTGCTCCTTCCATCGTGTTTGCTGCCCTTCACCACAGCAAGATTGTAAATGTAAACTTATTCCCTGGAAGATGAGCTGGGCTGCAATTTCCAACTAATTGGGAGAAACAGCCCTTAGTTGAGCACTGTCAGGCTGATTTGAGTCTTAAGATATGATGATGATTATTGTGTCAAATGTAATCAAGAACGTGGGCCTGAACTGACTAGAGGGCTGGCTGTTTTTAATTCAGTTTCGTATATGAAATAGACCTCCAGTTCACCAGTAGTCACAGCTGGCTGTAAAGAGAGCAATTTTGAAAATGCGATTTAGTTTTCTATGGAACTGCAAGGATCAGGGATTGGAGGCACAGGGGGGAAACATCCTCATTTTCTCCTGAAAAATTCTGTTTCTCATCTGGAAATGTTCCTGTGCCTATATATATCAGTGGTTTTCAACCATCTCGGATTCAATGGCAACACCTTCCTATTCTTATAACAAATACTGTGTAACACCTCTGTACTATCAGAAACCAAAATTTCTCAGTAACACACCCAATGTAGTGACACACTTTTCTTCAGGGATGCTCTGGCTTTAATTTTAAAGAGAAACAACAGTCAACAGTCATTGGCAATGAAATCATATGTATTCCAGTGTGCATGGATTCAGCCAGGGTCAAACAGGTGAAACTTTCAGATGATTACACTCAGAATGCAACGCTGACAAATGCAGAATGACACCACCTTTTTTCCAAAGTGCTGAACAAATCTTGGCAAAGTTCTTAACATAAAGTCAAATTCTTCTCAGATTTTCATGGTAGTTAGTTGCATTTCTGAAAAAGTCAGTGTGTATTAAAAGCTGCCCAAAAGAATTTTCTGTACATACTCCACTATCTCCAGTCACCCCGCTCCATGAAATGCCAACAGCGCTCTCCACTCATTGTTAGTTAAACATCCTCCCTTAATTTCCAGGAAGCCTCCGTTGTGTAGTACATAAGATCTGGTTCAATATTTTTCCATGTGAGAAGCAATCTGGGGATTAATGAAATAGTATCTTCCAAGAACCTAACCTATTTCTTGGAGATAACAGTTGCCATTTTTTTCAAGGCCGAATAAAATGAGCAAACATTTAACATCTGTTAGATTGCCTAGCAAGTCTTTAAAAAGTCTGTGATTACCACTGCAGTTATAATCTATTCCCATCACCTTTATTGAATGGCTTGGTCTCTTCCAAAGGATGATGATGACATCCCTCCCATAGGTATATTAATTTCTTTCTAACTAGATGTTGGCAAACACAGGAAAATTTTATGTAAACATCACAGGAGCTCTTGCAACTCCCCAAGACATTTCAAATGATGAGTACTACTTCAATGGGGGCTATAAGAAAAATACAAACACATTTCTTGAAGAGATCAGCCAGGTGATTTAGTAAAACAAACACAGACACATAGACAGAGATAAATAAAACCTATAGTATCTATAGGTTTGAGGCAAAAATAATTTTTGCATTGGAGACATTTCAGATGGGAAGGTAAGCAAAATGCAGAAGTCTATTTGCATTTCATCAGGGCATTTGACAAGGCCTTTCATTATATTCTTATGAATAAGTCAGAGAAGAACTGGCTAGACACAAGGTAAATTGGATAGTTTAGAAACCATTTCATGCTTTCACACAACAGGTGTTGATGAATCGATCAGCGTCAAAAAGTGAAGGAAGATCTCTGGTAGTATATCACAAGGTTCTGTTCCCTTCCCTGACACACTGGATGTTTTGAACAAATATGAGGAGAGCTGCAGAGATGATAACCATTCAAATTGATGGGTGATACAAAGCAGGGAAGGTACGAGTACATTGGGTGACAGAGCTAGTGGGTACATACACAGGATGACTTATAAGCTGTTTTCAGTATTGATAACTCTGGACCAAGATCAACCTTATAGGCAATCAGAAAATTGGCCAAAAGGAGTCAATTGATTTTGACAGAAGTTGTTTGTTGTGCCCTCTGTTTTTGCATTGCATCTAAAAAATACATTGAATTAATATTTTTTGCAGTGATCCATTTTAAAAATTTAAAAGAAAATATATGTTCATGTATTAGTAATAGAAATGTAGTCACTGACGATTAAATGCAGTGTATTGCCCAGTGAATTAGTCTACTATGTCACTATCGCTGCTCGTACAAAACATGATGGAGGATACAAGTTTCAAAGGTTTATTATCTATGCTTCTACAGAGCAAAACATGATTTTGATCACAGAATTGCTTATTGTCATTTTTAAACACCTTAGTTATAACTGAAGAGTACTCTATTATATAAACAAATTTCTATAACAAAGATGGTATCTACAAATTGTGGTGAGGATCAACGAAAATGATGGATGTGAAAATAATGTATAACCCTTAAAATTCTACACCAATATAAATTATTCAGAAAACTCAAATCAGTGAATAATTTTGTACGATTTTTAAGAAAAAAGGGTTATGTCACAAGACAAGTCTCAATAACTTTAAAAAGATTGAAATCACATCAGGCATCTTCTCTGATCACAATGCTATGAAACTAGACATCAATCACAAGAAGGAACTGAAAAACACACAAAGACATGGAGACTAAATAACATGTTAGTAAACAAAGGATGGGTCAACAGTGAGATCAAAGAAGAAATCAACAGATACCATGAAACAAATGAAAACAAGAACACAACAGCCCAAACTCTATGGGTCACAGGAA
This sequence comes from Anoura caudifer, assembly GCA_004027475.1. Lineage (NCBI taxonomy): Eukaryota > Metazoa > Chordata > Mammalia > Chiroptera > Phyllostomidae > Anoura > Anoura caudifer. Next base: position 181,204 of record PVKU01002988.1, read on the forward strand.
AAGCAATCGTAAGAGAGAAATACATAGCATTGCAGGCCTGCCTCAAGAAGCAAGAAAAGTACCAAATCAACAATATAACTTTGTACTTAAAGTACTAGAGAAAGAACAACAAATGAAACCCAAAGTGAGTGGAAGAAAGGAAATAATAAAGATCAGAGCAGAAATAAATGAAATAGTCTGTCAAAATAATACATGAAAACATGAGCTGATTCTTTGAAAACATAAACAAGATTGACAAAACTTTAACTAGACTCATCAAGAAAAGGAGAGGAATGAAATAAATATAATCAAAATGAAAGAGAAGTAACAACTGATACCACAGAAATACAAGGGGTTATAAGAAAATATTATGAGCAACTCTATGCCAACAAATGCAACAACCTGGACAAAATGGATAAATTCCTAGAAACATACAATCTTCTAAAACTGAATCATGAAGAATCAGAAAATCTGAATGAACTGATTACAACTAATAAAATTGAAGTAGTAATTAAAAAAAAAAAAAAACTCTCAGCAAACAAAAGTCCTGGACTGAATGAATGGCTTCACAGGTGAATTTTACCAAGCATTCAAAGAACTAACACCTACCTTTCTTATACTACTTCAAAAAAATTCAAGAAGAGGGAAGACTCCCAAGCTCATTTTATGAGGCCAGCATTACTCTAATTCCAAAACCAGATAAACACACAACAAAGAAAGAAAACTGCAGGCCAGTATCCCTGATGTACCTACATGATAGAATCCTGAACAAAATGTTGGCAAACTGGATCCAGCTATACATTAAAAACATCATACACCATGATCAAGTGGGATTTATTCCAGGGACACAAGTTTGTTACAGTATCTTCAAATCACTAAATGTAATTCGCCACATAAACAAAATGAAGAAAAAAATCACATGATATATCAATAGATTCAAAGAAAACATTTGATAAAATCCAGCACCCATTTATGATAAAAACTCTCAGCAAACTGGGAATACAGGGAACATACTTCAACATAATGAAGGTCATATATGACAAATCCACTGCCAGCATCATATTCAATGGGCAAAACCTCAAAGTGTTTCCTTTATGCTTGGGAACAAGACAGGGATGTCTGCTTTCACCACTCTTATTCAACATCCTACTAGAAGTCCTAGCCACAGCAATCAGACAATAAGAAAAAATAAAAGGCATCCAAATTGGAAATGAACAAATAGAACTATCATTATCTGCAGAGACATGATGGTGTACATAGGGAACCCTAAATACTCCACCAATAAACTACTAAAACTGAAATATAAATTTAGTAAAGTAGCAATATGCAAAGTAAATATCCAGAAATCAGTTGCATTTGTATATACTAATAATGAACTATCAGGAAGGGAAACTAAGAAAACAAACCCATTTACAATTGCATTAAAAATAAAAGAATAAAAATACCCAGGAATAAATTTAGTCATGGATGCAAAAGACCTGTACTCATATAATTATAAGACACTGAAAAAGAAATGAAGAAGATACAAATAAATGGAAGCATGTACAATGTTCATGGATAGGAAGAATTAACATCATTAAAATGTCCTTACCACCCAAAGCAATGCATAGATTCAATGTAATTGGTATCAAGATACCAATGGTATATGTCACAGAACTAGAACAAATACTGCAAAAAATGTATATATCATCACAAAAGACCCTGAGTAATCACACAAATCTTGAGAAAGAAGACAAAGTTGAAGGAATCATACTCCCTAATATCAAACTATACTATAAGCCCACAGTAATCAAAACAGCATGGTACTGGCATAAAAACAGACATATGGATCAATGGAATAGAATAGAGGATCCAGAACAAAACCCATACCTTTACATTCAATTAGTATTTAACAAAGGAAGCAAAAATGTACACTGGGGTAAAGATAATCTATTCAATAAATGGTGTAGGGAAAATTGAATAGATATGTGCAAAAAAGGAAGAAACTAGATTATCTTCTTACAGCAAAATAAACTTGAAATGAACTCAAAAGCATAAAAACTATAGAAGAAAACATAAGCAGTAAAATCTCTGACATTTCTCATAGCAATATTTTTTCTGGTATATCTCCTCAGGCAAGGGGAACAAAAGAAAAAATAAACAAAGGAGACTACATTAAACTGAGAAGTTTTCACACAGCAAAGGAAAACATCAACAAAAATGAAAGGACAACCCACTGAATGGGAGAACATATTTGCTGATACATTTGATAAGGGTTTAATATCCAAAATTTATAAAGAACTTATAAAACAACACCAAAAAAATCTAATTTTAAAAATGGGTAAAGGATATGCACAGACACTTCTTAGAAGAGGACATACAGATGGCCAATAGACATATGAAAAGATGGTCAATGTCGCTAATCATCCAAGCAATGCAAATTAAAAACACAATTGAGATATCACCTCACACCTTTCAGAATGGCCATCATCAATAAATCAACTAACAAGGGCTGGTGAGGATGTGGAGAAAACAGATCCCTTCTGCACTGCTGGTGGGAATGCAGACTGATGCAGTGCCTCTGGAAAACTGTATGGAGCTTCCTCAAAAAATTAAAAATGGAACTGCTTTATGACCCAGTGTTTCTACCTCAGGGAAAATATCCAAGGAAACCCAAAACACTGATTCGAAACAATATGTGCACCCCTATGTTCACTGCAGCATTATTTACAATAGCCAAGATCTGGAAGCGGCACAAGTGCCCATCCGTACATGAGTGGATAAAACATCTGTGGTCCATTTGTACCACTGAATATTACTTGGCCATAAAAAGAAGGAAATCTTACTCTTTGCAACAGCATGGATGGACCTGGAGAGCATTATACTAAGTGGAATAAGCCAGTCAGAGAAAAACAAGTACCATATGATTTCACTCCTATGTGGAATCTAATGAACAAATTGAGCTAACAAGCAAAAATAGGAATAGTGTTATAGATACAGAGAACAGATAGCTGTTAGATGGGAGGAGGTTAGGGGACTAGGTGGAAAACAAAGGAATTACCACCCCCCCCCCAAAAAAAAAACCTTCATAGACACAGACAACAGTATGGGGATTACTGGAGAGAAAGGGGATGCAGGTGAGAGGAGTAAAAGAGGATAAAGGGGGCTAAATGGTGATGGAAGGAAACTTGACTTGGGGTGGGTGGCAAACACACAATACAATATACTGATGATGTATTATAGAATTGCATACCTGAAACCTATATAATTTTAGTAACTAATGTTACCCTGATAAATTCAATAAAAATTGAAAAATAACAAATTAAATGTCATTTTTAAAAAGGAACAAGAGACTGTGACCTTCTAATTTTTAGAACCTATTCCTGGTTCATAGTAATTTTATTGATTTTAATTTATTTTAATTGAATTTATTGAGTGTCTATTAAGTACCAGTAACAGAGATGAATCCTTGCCATCAAGGCATTCACAATAAGTTGGTGATGGTAATGAAGAAGAAGACTATAGCAACTTTTTGTGAGTGCTGCGTTCATGAGTAAGAGATTTCCTGAAAGCACATGAAGTCCTCTGATTTATTCCTTTATATAGTTAAAGTAGTGTCAATTGAGAAAAGAAACCATTAATTGATGACTATTCTTCATGACTTTGGTTTCATAAAAGGCCATCAATGTATTTCTAGTACCTAGTTCTTTTAAATGCAGCCCCCCCCCAGTAATTAAAAGAAATAAGAAACTTTAAATCTTTATTTTGATCACCAGTTTTAATTAGGTCAAGCTATTTTTAATCTTACAAACCTTAAAAATCATTTTGGAGCCATTAAAAAAAGAGGTTCAAAATGAAAAGAACAATTCTTTTAAAATCTACCAAGCCTTAGCCATTTGGAAAGATTAACTTATTTCTCAGTTGGCCTTATAAAATGTATTTGTTTTACTGTTAAATTTCTAGGAAAGAGACATATGAAGTGTTTGATTTTCCTGTTAGATACTCTATTTAATGTAAAACATCTCTGAGAAGATACAGATTTCTAGATAATCTCTGTATCACCAGCAAACACTTTTTCTATTATAAGAAGGCCACAGTTATATATTCTGTAATTTTTATTATTTTATTACTGCCTGCAATGCCCTCTTTTTAAATGAAATCCTCAAGCTTGCCTCAAGTCTACAGTGTGCTATTCATTCAAAAATATCTCTTAGATGGCAGCTGAAGATGATCAGCAAAAGAGTGATAATTTTTGCCTTCACTCACATACACACCATAGTCCAATTCATGTAATAATCACGGAAAACAAAGGGGAGATTAGGAAGTCTGCCTTGAGAAGTAATGTCTTAGAGTGGACTACGTTTGGTGTTTCAAGTTTTTGCCACTTATTTTGGAAACTCACCCATCCTCTCTGAAAGTCAAGTTTCTTGTCTATAAAATGTTGATGATAATGAAAACTTGCCCCATTAACCTCATCAACATATCAAAGGAGGGGATATATGTGGAAGAGCTTGAAAACTGAAGAATATTATTTTAGTGTGAAATACTATACCAATAAATGTTGAATTTAAAGCATTCTCAAAAGTTTATAAACCACAAGAGAAAATGATTGAGGAATTTGGTAATAAAAGTGACAAATATTTAGAGGCCATAATTTGAGGTTCATATCAGGAATTAATGAAATTGTTCATATTTCTAAATTCCATTAATAGAACTGTACTGTAAGTTCAGGTCATCTGTTGATTATGTGTTTTCAGCCACTTCTTTCATTTAAAAAAGAAAAGATTTTATGTATTTATTTTTCAAAAGAGGAAGGGAAGGAGAAAGAGAGGGAAAGAGACATCAACGTGTGGTTGCCTCCCTCACGCCCGTCACTGGGGACCCGGACTACAACCCAGGCATGTGCCCTGACTGGAAATCAAACCAGCAACTTTTTGGTTTACATGCCGGCACTGAATCCACTGAGCCACACCAGCCAGGGGATCCACTTCTTTCCTTTTAAAGGGAATCTGTTATGTATTTGTCTTTTGAACTTAAAAAGTTGAGCCAACCCACCTCACTGTCTTCTGAATATTGTTTATCAGCATTTAACAATTTACTGTTCTGTTTTTCTCTAACTTATTGAGGATGGAATGCACATTTGTTTACATAGTCTTATGAGACACTCAAACGATGATCCTAGTTCGTCTTTTCACTTGGTTCCTATACTAATTTCCCATACATCCTTTTGGAGAGAAGAAAGCTACTCAGTCTAGTTTATCAACATTAGGAAACATCTTTTATAGAGATTAACACTGGAAGGGACCAAAATCAACTTAAACACTCACACTATACAAATCATTGAGAATTTATTTAGAGTAGAAATTGTGTCTAACTATAAGCCCAACCCATATCTAACTTTTATTTATGTCGAAGGTGGCATAACTGCATTTTTCTAAAAAATTTTTTTTTACAAATCTCTAAATTTCCAGAATAGTAATTTGAGTCTCTGTATATAAATCAAGCCAAATGTAATCACTTACTTCCAACATTGTTTTTAAACTTCCCCAGTCTAACAATGCAAAACTTTAGGTATTGTATCAGTAGAAAATATAAAATACACATCTTAGATTAAAGGAAAGTAATCTCTTTGTTAACAATCCAATTTGGGAATCTATGAGGTCTTCCCAGAAGATATCCAGCCATGCACTATGAAAAATAGAAACATGTATTAAAGAAGATAAAAGATATAAGAAACATTGTACGTAGAACAATGACACCTCTGTCACCTTCACAGCAGGCACCTTGGGACCTCACACAGTTCTCCCAATCACCACTAGCTGCCCCATTGTATTTTCCTAAATCTCACTGACAGTCTGAAACCCCTTCCCTTTCAAAGGTGGTTTCAATTTTGGGAAAAGCCAGAAGCCACAGGACACCAAATCTAGGATGTAGAGGGGCTGAGTCCTAGATGATTTGATGTTTGGCCAAAAAAACTCTGCATGAGACGTGATGCATGAGCAGACATGTTGTGGTAATGAAGCTGCCAATCACCAGTTGCCCATAGCTGCTGCTTTCTGAATCATCCCAATAGTTTCCACAGAGAAATGTTCAAGCCTCACAGAAAATTGGACACAGGTTCATTGCTTTACTCACTCAGTCATTTTTAATGCAATGACAGCCACACAGTACACTTACTCAACAGTGTCTACTGCCCCCACTGACTAGTACAGTGAAGTCATCATTGTTCATGCATGTACATTCTAGTCCACTCTCCTTGGCTGCCAGGTTACATCAATGTCATGCAAACCATTCTCGTATTAACAATGGCTGGACTTTTTCTGGACAGACCTTATATATGTATCTTGAATATTTCCCCTGTACATAATATTTTGTACCTTTCTTTTATCATGTAATTTTTCTCAGTGACATAGGATAGAAACACAAATCAAAGGAAGTAATACAAATAATAGAAAATATTTTTTTTACTTCTATCTCCCAATATTTTCTTTTTCAGAAACATCTTCATGGTTTTAGGGAAAGTATTTAATTATGGTTGTTCCCCTAATGATATATGGTGCAAATCTCAATTTTAAAACTGTTTCTAGAGTAAAAAAAGAAATGAAAGAGAAGGGATGTGTATTTTTTAAATTCCTTACATGACTGATAATGCCTGTACTCTCTCAGCATCTAAAGGTAAGTCTAGGTGATCAATTTTTTTGACCAAAATGTCTGTATCATTAAAGGCAGTTTAAACAAATAGCTTCAAAGCCATGGATTATCTTTAGGGGACTAATCTATTTTTCGTGCAAGTGCATTGCTTCTGCACATGTTAAAAAGTCATCCTGTGTTGTCTGGGGTGACGAGAGATGGGAATGAGTTTTCTGGGAACTAATCAGCAATACTTTGGGAACATTTAGGTCATGGTTTCCAATTAACTCTGGAGAGTTTGAGTAATTTAGTACCAGACCTCAAGAAGAGGGGATGAAAATCTCCTTAGTTCATATGTCAGTGAACAGCAAAGCAGCAAATTTGGGTTGAAAATGGATTTTTTTTTATTTTGAAGCGAGGGCCAACTAGATCTTTCTACAGTAGTTAGGGTGAGAGACTTTTTTTTGCAAGCATGTGTTTCCTTGTGTACAGGGTTTTATGTGCTTCAAAGACCCTGCTTACGATAAAGTAACAAACAGGTTGATCTGCGGTCCAAAATGAAGACCAGGATTCAGTGGCATAACCTCTCCTGCACTTTTTTCTTCCTTTTAGTCCAATGAACATATCAAAAAGGAGCTGGAACCAATATCTATTTTCAAAGTTAGGAAATTCCTTTTCTAGGAGGCAAGATTCAGGCAGTAATCCTGATTCTGCCCCTTACTTGTGTGGCGCCCTGAGAAAGTCACTAGAGTTCTCTCAGAATCAGTCCCACCAACAGCAAAACAAACCAGGCCATAACTTGGACCACATGTCTAAAAAGTTTCTTCTTTTTATGAAAATCAGTTCAGTTAGGCAGCCTTTTAATGATCATCCTGCAGTATGCTTTGAGCTAAAGCCTAGCTAGGTTGTCTCCTTTTCCTTTGATAGGAAAAGGCCCAAAAAATGTTTAAACATAGATTTATTACTTATGAGGCAAATGGGGATTAAAGGTCATGAATACAGTGTGATGCATGAAACCAGATGAATTCTAGTCCGAATCATATCATAACTGTAGTGAAATGTTTACCTACATGTCTCCTCCACCTGACTTAATTACGTTCAGTGCTAAAGTCCATGCTTCACTGACTTTTGTGTCACTATCACCAAGCTTGGACCCTGGCATGTAATACATATGGAAAAGATGCAGGGATGACTCAATGAATGGGATGTTGGTAAACACGTGGAAATAAGAATGAGGTTCCAAGTGAAAGATCACCTGTGTAGAGGTTGAAGCCACTGGCAACAAATTAAATATCCAACTGGAAGGGTGCAAAGAAAGCCAAACACAGATTGCAGGTAGAAACAGCAGGGGATGCCTTGTGAAATGATGAGAGAGTAAGTCCGAATAGGTTTGAAAACATTCAAAGAGCTATATGGCTGTTAGCTTTCAAAATTTATCTTCTGGGCTCTCACCTCGAGCCTGCATCTCTCACCCCATGTCAATTAGAAGAACAGAGTACATTTCTTATGTCACAGTTCCATAACAGAGGAAGAAAGAGAACCATCCTCTCATTGCCACGACCCTTCCATATATCATATTTCTAGGGAGATATTGCCCAAAACAGGTAAACCTGAGGCAGGAAAGTTAGAACAAGGAACAAAGGCCTCAAGCTCAACCCCTCCCCTTTTCTGTCCTGGCTGGAACCTCACAGGCGTGACCTTCACTGACCACCTGTGTCCCAGCCTCCCCTCCCCAATTTTCTGTAATTGGGACAACCAAAAAGAAGTCACTATCTGGAGAGGAGAAACAAGGACAAGCTGCATAGGCAGTCACCCCACCAGCTCAGAAGTAGAGGACCACCTTATCCCTGGCCCCAAACCCATATTTAATAAAAAATCTTCCACCCAGACTCCATCGGTGGTGTGTCTAGTCCTCCATGTTGCTCACTCTCATTCTTTGTGTGCATTCTATCACTTCAATAACTTTACTGTACTTTGCTAAAGCTTTCTGTCACTCTTTTGAATGCCTTCTTCTTCCTTGACAAGGACCTTGATTGGGTTGAGGCCTCCCTTTAGCCTCCCTGGGTGCCAACCAGCATCAAAGCCACAGTCTCAGAGTTGTTTCTAGAAAGGCAATGAATGGGATGGTAGCCAAAGCATTAATGAAGGGTCTTGCTTAGATTCTTGCTTCTAATCACTGCAAATTCCTAATAGAATTGCTAGATCCTTCCTACTAACTGCTGTATAGCCATAGGTAATCAAATACAATATCAAGTTGTTTACTAAGGAATCAAAGTGTAATTTTTCTACTAGCAAATTAGTACAGACTGTTGTGGTTGCAGAGAATTTAAACTTCAGGTTCACAGGGGTTCTCTGGCTTTTGACATTGCTAGAAACCTTTTGTTCCTAAGTCCAGGTGCTACTAAGGTGCTCCTTATCTCCAATCTCATATTTAACAAACAAAAAAGGGGGGGGAGCAGTCATCCTGTAATCCATCCCCTAACAATATCATAGGAAACAATAGTGGTTACAATGCAAATAAGCCAGGAAAGAAAGATTCAGAGAATTTTATTTGGTTAGTCCATGACAGTACCAGGGCCTGGATGAAAGTGTTATTTAGAAGAATGAGTGATGTGAACTTTTCCGATTTGCCACAGAAACACCTGAGAAAAATAGCCTTCTATATCAAGTCGAGCCTTTTTCCCTTAAAAATATTCAATTTGTTCCTTTCTGTTTGATTATGTATATGTAATACAAAATATATAAAATCCTGCAAATAATGCACTGATATTATTCATCTCTGTATCTAATAGTGGAATATTATTATGCATTAATTAAGCTTTTCAGCTTTACCTTGGGAAGTAGTAAATTTCCCTTTCTCCTTCGCATTTTATGTATTGGGTTGATCCATACGAAATTGATGATAGTCAACTTAATAGAAAATCTGCAGTCTTACAGATCTATTCAGGGATACCATTATATGCATGTGTATGCACACACACAAGTGTGAATGTCTAGTGACAAGTCTGGGTATTACTTATCTGATCACCTCATTGATAATCAGTTCTTCAAAGGAAAATTGAGATGCTGAAGACATCCCTTCCGTGGTCCTTTCCCCTTTAATATAGAGTTGCCACTGGATGCGCACCTTCTTAGGTAGCTGCAGGGCTGTAGTAAGCTTTATCGCTCCAGCATTTTGCCCCTCCAGTAGATTCCTACTTCTAGCTGGTAATAATGCAACTCCCCATTGCCTATAGCTCTCCTTAAAGAATAACCAGGGGTGCAGTAGCTCTTCAGGCTCATTGCAGAGTGTGAGAATCCTCCATCCTCTGCCCTTTTGAGACCACTGTCTGTGCAAGTCATTGTACAAGGTCCATTCAGGAAAAATCCAGCCTTTGTTAATATAGCAAGAATGGTATGTGTGACACAGATGTAACCTGGCAGCCAAGGAGAGTGGGCTGGGATGCACATGTGTCAACAATGATGACTTCACTGTACTAGTCAGTGGGGGTGGTAGATGCCATTGAGTGAGCATGTGCACTGTGTGGCTGTCACATTCAAAATGACTGAGTGAGTATAGCAACGAATCTGCATCAAATTTTGCATGAAGTGTGATCATTTCTCTGTAGAAACTATTCAGATGATTCAGGGAAATATGATGCAGCAGCTGATGGCAATCAGGAGAACTGTGTGAGGTCCCAAGGTGCCTACTTTCAAGGGGACTGAGGCATCATTGTCCTATGTACAGTGTATCCTGTATCTTGTATCTTCTTCAGTAAATGTCTCTAGATACTTTCTGGCCAGACCTTGAATATTCATCCACATATACATCTTAGAAAAGTATAGTTTTTAAAGTTTTAATAGTGTGCCAATTCAGCAGGTCAATTCCTGAGAAGGCAGGTTCTGAGAAAGCAATTGACATGCAGGAATTTTATTCAAGAGTGCTGTGAGTATTAACACCTATGAGGGGAAGGAAGGGAGGAAACAGAATAGGGCAGAAGGGAAGCTGAGCTTCAATCAACCCTCCCCTCCCCTCCCCTCCCCTGCTATGCGCTCCTCTCCAGAGTTGTCCTGACTTGGAGCAACAGGACCAGGCTTTTATAACCCACACATTAACCAGACATTGGCTATAACCTACCGTATTTTATGGACTATAAGATGCACTTTCCTTCCCCCACCACCTCAAATTTGGGAGGAATAATGGTTGTTAATGCTGCTGTTGAGTTCTGTTTACATTTACATTGGTGAAATATTATGTTATTTATGTTATTAAATATTCTACCACATTTTTTGCTTCAAAATTTTTTTCTATTTTTCTCTAAAACCTAGGTGCATCTTATGGTCCAAAAATATGGTACCTCCAACAACTTTCCCCCAAATTAGTACAAAACGTGTTTCTGTCCTGAAGAGGGCCTGGGCTGCCCAGCACAGCCTCCACTTCACCAGTAGTTCAAGTTCGGTCTCCAGTGGCACTGATTCTCCAGCTGTAGTGTACTCATATATCATAGTTACCTGGAAGGCTTTCTGAAACCCAGTGTGCTGGACCATGCACTCAGAGTTTCTGGCTGAGTAGGTCTAGGGTAGAGCTTGAGAATTTGTACGTCTAGTCAGTTCTCAGATGGTGCACACGCTGCTGGTCTGCGGGTCTTGCTCTGAGAACCGCTATGCCACAATGTCCATGCTTACATGCTGAGAATGCTAAGTGGTGCCCTTCTGAATAGAAAGAAAACCTTTTTTGTAAAAGATTTTATTTATTTATTTTAAGAGAGAAGGGAGAGGGAGAAACATTGATGTGTGAGATAAAGATCGATTGGTTGCCTCTCACACATGCCCAGACCACGAACCTGGCTTGCAACCCAGGCATGTGCACTGACTGGGAATTGAACTGAAGATCTTTTAGTTTGCAGGATGGTACTCAACTCACTGAGCCACACCAGCCAGAGTGAGAAAACCTTTTGATGTCACCATATCCTTCCATACTCCATCAAATTCTCAGCTACTTTTGTACATTATAAAGATGCAATAGCTGAGAATTAAAATTTGTTATATAAAAGCTACTTAACAAATAGATTATACTTGTAAAGCATCATTACTATTTCTAATATCTACTCATTGTTACTTTTAACATTCAGCCAAATATTCTCCAGGGTTGATACTCTAGACAGAGGAATTTCCTCTAGATAGAGGAAAATAATCTATGTTTAAGGTCTTTAGTTTTGTTTTAAGCCAGTTTTTTTATTCCTTTTTGATTGTCATAATTTCTACATTTTTATTTATCACATAAGCCATCGAAAGCCTTATGGTTCCAGAAAATTAAAAAGGATGAGGTACTTTCAGAGCTATTTCGAATGCACAAATATGGCGTCTGAGTACCCTTGACTCATTTCTAGTCTAGACTTGGCACAATTCAAATTTAGGAATTCAGTGTACACAGATTGATCTCAGGAGAAAGAATGGAGCCTTAAAACTCCCACACAAGCAGGAAAAAACAATCTCCCCTCTGATCGAAGAGGCCTGTAAAGGAGCTCATTTGAAGAGATTTTCTGCTGTTGCTGCCATTGAATTTTTTAATGTATTTTCCAAATTAGAAAATATTCAGCCTGATGTCAGTATTTCAGACCACGAGGGTGTTGTTTAGGAAAATGGTGCCTTACTGTCCTGAAAGAGTTAGTGCTCTTCCCTAAGGATCCAATTTACAAAGCAGCAAACTCACTGGTAGGATTTGGCTGGAAATTTCATTGTCTCAGTGGAACCCTTTCATGTGATTTATGTGCGTTGGGTTTTACAAATAACTCAAAGTTATTTACTGGTTACTTTCTCCGGAAGCAGGGGATAAGTGGTGTTTCAAGTTTAAGGACAGAAGCGACAATGCATCAAGCGCCGCTCATCATGAAGATGAAGCTGATACTAAAATGTACGGGGTCTCATTCTCTAAGCTTTGCTCTGCCACAAGAGAGGTTCATATTGTCCTTTTATTCTGGGTGAAAATTTCTATCCCAAATCTGGAGCTGGAAGTGGAGTAAGTCTTCGTTATTTCTAATGAGTGAGCCAACCTAGAATATTAGCTTGAACTGAATGAAATTGCTGCTTTTGTAGCCAGAAACACTCCAATGTCAGCAGTTACACCTGTACAATGGCAATGTGATTCCTGGTGCTCTTGCTGTGTTTCTGAATTTTTAAATAACACTAAATTAAAAGATACATAAACATCCCTTTGGATCTTCCTCCCTGCATTGGTAGCATGCCTGAGAACTAGAGAAGCAGGCAGCCAGCAGTCCAGGGTAGCCCTTGAACTACATGAGGTTTAACTGATTTCCCTAACCAGAATGCCAAGCCACCTTTCAGCTGTGCAATATTAAAGTTTATTTAGGAGTTGATAAATAGCTTAGTGAAATGCTTCCTTTTCCCCAATAGCTGCATCCTCATAAACCTATTCTACCCTCCACCAGTTAATGCAGACAGAAGATTTTTCTCCAGTACGAGCACCAAAACGACACTGTAGAAGACTTGTATGCTCAGCAAAAACCTCAGCCATGATGAATAAACAGCTCTTCTGGGGTGGGGGGGGTGGGCTTTGCTGCCGCAGGCTCTGCAGGAGTTGTTTATTGCCGGGTTTGCACATCCCATGCTAAAGTTGCTGCTGAAATAAATTGAAATTTTGCATAATTATTGACAATCACATCTTAACAAGCAGTGTGTATCATATTCAAGTGTTCAATTTTTTAAAATCCATTTTAGCTTATGTTTAATCCCAGAAAGTGTTTGTGTAGTCATTGAAGGCAAATAGAGCATTTAAATAGAGTACTAATTTCCTCATTGCAGACAAAATTTACCTGAATCTTTTTAGATGGGACTGTCACCGCCTCAGGCTATTTTCCCTCCCAAGGTGTTATTATGTAGATGTTCCCTGTAGGTGTGTGTGGGTGTATATCCACAGTGCATGTATTATATATATTGTCAGGAAATGTGGACATTATTTTAGATTTTTTGAGTCATTAGGGAGCTTGGTTCACCATTTGAAACAGGAAGTGAGACTATGAGATGTGGGCAGCGGGACCAACAATTTGAACAACTGTAATGTATAACTAAATAAAGTGTGAGGCTTTACAGACATTATTGTATTTTCATTCTTGTGACAGCAATGTGTATTACAATGAGAATTTAAGAAATCAGAGAGATTAAGTTCCTTGCCCTATCACATAGTTGGTAGGGAATACCGGGATTTGAACCCAGATCTGTCTGGGTTTTTTTTTTTTTTTTTTTGGCTCTACTGTTTTCAAGACACCTAAAATTTCCTTTTGGAAAATAATCTCAGTTGTATGACAGGCAGGTGATGTAATAGAAAGCTAACACAACAGTTAATGCTGCTAGAACACAATAGCAAGTGTTCCACAAAATAATATTCTGCACAATGCTTTCAATGAAAGATTTTTTTTTCTACTTGTCAGTCATTTTGTCCTCCTTTGCCCTCCAATCCCCTTCTTTTTTTGTCTTCCAGCACTGAACTTTCTGTTCTGGTTTTACATTTTCTTGCCTTCTTCTTGCCTATCCAATCCTGGTTTCCTGCCTCAAGTGAAATCAAAGATCAGCATGGTGTAGGGATTTTCAGGGTTTTACATATAAAGATTAGCTTAAAGTTTTGTAGCATATTAAAATAAGCTTTCAAAAAATAAAATAAATTTCCAAAGTCCGAATATACATATGTATATATCAAAAGTGTGTATTTGTGTGTTTGTGTGTATGTGTATATATATACACATATATATGTATATTTGCTATTTTAGTTGTTGTCGCTTTTAAGAGGAGCTTTAGCAACAGCTCACCTCTTTGTTCATACATACAATTTAGTACCTTTAGCCTTGCTCTTTTCATGGGTTTCTCTGGGTACACCAGATATTTGAGGAGAATTGCATCTGCTCATTTGTTCCTTTGCAGAGTGAATGAGCGAGAGGCTGCTTTGGAAGAAACTTATAGATTACTACAACAGTTCCCCCTGGACCTGGAGAAGTTTCTTGCCTGGCTTACAGAAGCTGAAACCACTGCCAACGTCCTGCAGGATGCCACCCATAAAGAAAGGCTCCTAGAAGATTCCAAGGGAGTAAGAGAGCTGATGAAACAATGGCAAGTAAGTCAAGCATTTCTGCTGTTGCGCTCTTGTGAATCCACTCAAACAAGTCTCAGCATTTGTCTTTCTAATTGATACGATTTATTGTGGGGGACACGATATTTATATGTCCTGATTTCTTTAAGTACTTGGGCAAGAAGGAGAGAGGCAGAGGGAGAGGGAAAAGTCATTTATTATCTCTTTTAACAACCGATCTTCTAAATAGTACATGTCTTTAACCAGGAAAAACTTGCACATAAAACTAGAGCTTTGGTCAGAGAGAAACTTTGCTCAGAGAAAGAAATTAGGGATTGGTTTATTAAATCAAAAAAGTTGCCATTGTTGAGTGTTTATTTAATATTTTACAGGGAAAGCATCTGTATGAATTGTCTATTTTATTTAGCGTTGCTAACTGAATCAGTTTCCCTTCATTACTTTCAAATACGTTTTGAAATGCTAATCTGGCATTTTGTAGCTTTCTTCCTAACATGATCTGTGAAAATAAAAAATGAGATGACTAAATTTGTCATAGTTAATGATAATGCAATTTTCAGACAATTGTTTTTCCTAGAAACAAAAATTATTGCTATAAAATTTCATGTGCAGAAACACTGAAACCAGAAGCCGAGGGCAGCTGTGTTTAATGAAGTCTTGGTGAG
Source organism: Anoura caudifer (assembly GCA_004027475.1). NCBI lineage: Eukaryota > Metazoa > Chordata > Mammalia > Chiroptera > Phyllostomidae > Anoura > Anoura caudifer. Next base: position 196,534 of record PVKU01002988.1, read on the forward strand.
AATCATATTTTACAGTTTAAGGTTATTCTCAGTACCTGATAGGATTTTCCTGAACTATTATGGGATTGTTTTGTGTGTTGTTGGGTTTTCTGGCTTGATATTAGAATTTTACCACTATTGCAAATAAAATTTGGAGTGTTAGAATAATACGATCCGTTTTGGAGACTAACTTCATTTGTTTCTTTGTTTCATATTTTGAAATCATGAGAAGAGTGATTGAGCACCTTGGGTTGAAAAATAATTCCAAAATTAAATCGTAATAAGCATAGGCTTTTCTCCTCTCCGTCTCATTGTTGGTTTTTTTCTGTTTTGAAATGACATTTGATGTACTTTGCTGCTCTGGGTGCATAGAATGGATGACAGTGGCAATGTATAGCTTCTTGAATTTCTTCTTCTTGTCTGATCACTCTCCTCAGAATCTACTTGCCCCTCCACAATATGCGTTGAGTTGGTCTGATCATTTGGAGGCAGTTTGCTGGAACGATGCCTCATTTATCTTTGCAGACATAGATATCTCCCGTGGCTTGACAGTGTAAAAGCAATGCAAAGTTACAACTTTTTGGTCACTATTACCTGAATGGTTAGAAAATGTGCTGCTGGAACTTATTTGGCTTACGATATTTCATCCATAATATTTTCTCCTTGTAAATGCCCATAAGACCACCCTAGAATTTTAGTAAATACTGTATAGATCCACATATTCTCATCAGCTGTGGTAAAAAGTAAAACTTGAGGTGGAATTTCTAGCAGATTACATTAAAAATAAAATATAATTTTGGTGACTCAAAATAACTTTATAGTAGGAATTTAATAAAACAGCTCTTAAATTAGTGAATAAGTCTGGTTCAGGGCAAAGCTACATCCATCTATCTCCTATATATTTCATATTTACATCTGCAGTACTAGACAATGAAAATTCATTTATAACTCTTAATCTTGAGAGACTGCAAAGATTCTGAATCATTAAAGAAAAAAAATTGCCTTGTTTTTCCTACATTGAAAGAATAGAGGATAAAGTACATTTTGTTTAGATTTCTGATCTCTTTTTTTAATGTTTTAAAATTTTTTATTTATTGATTTGAGAGAGAGAGAAACATCAATTTGTTGCTCCACTTATTTATGCATCCATTGGTTCATTCTTGTACGTGTCCTGACCGGGGATGCAATGTACAACCTTGGTGTATCAGGACGACGCTCTAACCACGTGACCTACCCGGCCAAGGGCTGATCTCTCTTTTAAATACTGTTGGAAATGACACTGAGGAAATGTTCTAGGCTTATGCTATATTACTCATAAAAAAAGTATTTATTCTTAAAAACTATATAAAACCCCCTTACCGTCCCTGAAAATCTTCAACATACAGCTTTTCCCTTACTAAAGTAGGACTAAGACTTCAACATCATTTAAACACAGAAAAAAAAATTTCTCATTCCTTCTTAGTTAATATTGTGTTTTCTGTGAATTCCAGTTGCCTCAGGTTGAAACTACATTTTATGAATAGGAATGGCATTTATAGCCAGCTCTGAATCTTAAGGTAGATGGCCCAGTAATGGTCTTTTGAGGAGATATTTGGAGGTATCATGATAAAAACTCTCAAGTACTGAAACTATTCATTATTGTTAATGGCACATTTCAACTGATGGAATTGAATCAAGATACTGGGGTTTACAAGCAACTAATGCCAATTTTGAAAGTAAATAAAACCATGTATTTTAGGAGATTACATGCCATTTCTATATTGCAACTAAATGGAAACATTTGCTTTTTTTCCCCTCTGCAGATGATTTTTAATTTTTTTAATTTTTTCACTTTTTTATTGTGGTTCAAGTATAGTTGTCTCCATTTCCTCCCCATTCCCTCCTACCCCAGCCATCCCTACTTCCCACCCTTGATGCTACCCACCTTTGGTGATGTCCATGTGTCCTTTATAGTTGTCCCTGAAAACCCTTCCCCTTTTCCCCCAATTATCCCCTCCCACCTCCCCTCTGGTTACTGTCAGTTTTTTTTTTTTAATTAAATTTTATTTTAATTGTTGTTCTTATACAGTTTTCTGTTTTCTATTCCCATCCCGTCCCTCCACCCCAGCCCTCCCCAGCTCCCTTCCATTTCCACCCCCCCC
>PVKU01002989.1:0-57928 GCA_004027475.1 Anoura caudifer
GGAAAGGGGGCAGGCAGGAGGGGAGGCTTCATAAATATTCAAGAGGAGCATGAATGGAGAGAGAAATAAAGCAGATGGAATTCGTGTTAAAGAACAGCACAATCACCCTGTTTTGAGCCCTCCAAAAACAAAACAAAAAAAAAAAAAGAAAGAAAGAAAAAGAAAGGAAAGGGAATGGCCTTCTAGGAGAGTAGGAGCTGCGTTTATCCAATTAGCAGGGTTGTCAAATTGAATTTATGTGGAATAGGGGTGGGGGGATTGAGGAGGGGTGTAGAAGAAAGGAAGTGGTTTTCCTTTTCTCTCAGTTCTTTTTTTTTCCAGTTTAGCAATAAAGGTTTGTGGTTCCCCTGCCCCCAGTAGGTTTCTTTAAAAATCTCTTTAAAGAAATGAGGCTATTTTCAGGCAGAGGTATGTGTAACAACAAAAGGAGACTCCTCAGTAACTTCTTCCTCAAGTGGTGGAGGTGGGGGAAGATTAGATTTGCCCAGTGGTCAAATCAAGAGATCAGACCTTCCCTTTACTTGGAGGCAGAGGTGACTTCTCTGTGGGGGGGATTCCCCAGAGCCAAGGGACTGTGTCCAGGCCCCTCTTCCCACCCCACCGCCATGGGGAGGGCCCTCACCCGCCTGAGTGGAAATGGGCCCTGTTTGTGTTTGTTAGCAACGTGTTATAAATATTGGGCTCCCTGAGAATGACAAACCCAGGTTTTGCTAATCCATTCCCTTCTCAAAAACCATCAGTAGTTCCCACCTGCCTACGTATGTATTTCAAGCTCTTTTTCCCCAGTCCCCCACCGCGGGACCCACCCTCATACTCCTCCCTTTTCTCCTTTCATTCTTCCAGGATAGTCTCCAAAGTGGGGTGTGAGTTCCTAAAGGGGAAATACAGTGTCCATTGGGACCCTGAAAGAAAATGCCAGAGACTCTCTTAATGTTTATTTCTTTCTAGAAAAGGAATAGGAGAGAAACGAAGCTTTCCTAATGTTTAAGGTCGGGAGTGACAGAGGCACCTTAGTCCGCGAGCCGGGCAGCGGTGTGCCGCCGCAGCACCCAGCTGCGCCGCGTGGAGGGCTCGACCGTGGGACCTCCCTGCCTTTCATTCACTCCTCAGCTTTCCGGTTCTCTGTTAAGTGGATTTACAGATTATATTATTTAGTTTTAACTAAATTACCTCTCACAAAAGGACAAGTGGCTTAAAGAGATTGCTGCAAAGAAACTGCGTTGTAGAGTATGCCGGAGTCCAAGCACATGCAAACAGGGAGGAAACAGCAGAGCTGACCCTTGTCAAGCCACATTAGGAAGTAAAAACAATGATGATGGAATCACATCTGATGAGAAGTCCCCAAAATAATTAACATTCACACAGACTATTTGAAAGAGATTACATCCATGTTGTTTAGTGATGAACCTAATCCTAAATAGGCACCCAGTGTTAGCTTCATGATACTACAAAACAACCATGATTAACAAGCCATTGAAATATGGTTTCACTTTTACCTATTTTTTTACACTTTAGTTCAGCAGTACACACATTTAATTTATAAATACATTCACATGCATAAGGGATATTTGCCCACAATGTTTTATTTATGAGAGCAAGATCTGAAAAATTAGAGACTCCTGCTCAGTATCAGCAGCCAAAATGCCCCCTTCCAAACTCCTGCGTTCCCACCTTCCTGCAGTGCCTGTCTCCTTACACATGCATATTCAGAAGGCCCAGCTTCAAACCCTGGATCCAGAAAACCTTTCCTGAAAACGTGCTCTCCTCACTCTGCTCTCATTTGCCTTTTCGAGTTTGTGACTGAATTGGTGATCAATGAAGGTATTAGAGGAAGATTTACAGGAGAGTTATCCCCAGACTTTGGTGGTTTTGTGCAACAATGACTTCTGTCTTCTCCCAGCATAGATGGTGCTGCCTTGGGACTGGAGAAGCAGCTGCAGTGGAAGCGGCTCTCTAGTTCTCTGGCTCTAAACTGCCTTGGTCTGGAAGTGACACATGACTTGCTCTCTTCCACCTCATTGGCTGTGCTAGTGCAGGGCCCTAGGCTAAAGGCGGAGGAGACTGGGAAACAAGGAGTTTCTGGGTATCTGCTGAGCTTCTCAGGACTGAATCCCTTTTCTATGACAGTGGTGGCTTGCATACTTATATGTAGTAGATTGCAGTAATATTTCTTTTCTTCCAATAGTAATAAGATCAAAATACACAGTTTTTAAATAGAAGACTCACACACAAAATTTGGATAAAGAATAAACTAGACATATGTTTAGAGGCTGGCTCATACTTAAGAACATAAAAGCAATAGTTCCTCTCCCTTGTTTGACATCGGAGCGGTCTGGGTCGAGGTTCTAGACACTAGTCTGGGACTGTGGTGTCCAGTGTGAGTGAGCGTGTCACTTCTGGGCCAGGCAGTTAAGAGCTAGAAAACTAGCCCTATGTGGCCATTTAAATTTAAATTAAAAAGGCAATTCCTCAGGCACATTAGCTACAGTTTAAGGATTTAATAGCCAAAAGTAGCTAGTGGCTGCCTAGCATTTTGGACAGCACAAATATAGAATGTCTTCATCACTGCCGGAAGTTCATTGAGGAGTTTGGGGGAAGAACAACAAGAGAGTGTTCTAGATTAGTTTAAAAATGGTAAAAAAAAAAGTGAAAGTGACCATACAGAAAGTTCCCATAACAGATAATCATTATCTGTTACATTATTTTTATGCACAAGAAAGTAAATTTAAAAACACTGAGTTCTAAAAGCTTCTAGGGGTTGGGTAACCTGACCCCCGGGAGGCAGTGTCAGGACCATGGAAAGAGCACTGGACTAGGAGCCAGACCCGAGGTGTACCCTGGAGTCTCCCTTCTTAATTAGCTGGGAGACCTTCTGCAAATCACGCTCTTTTCTCATTGATAATGCTCAATACCCATTAGGCATTATTCTAAGCTATGATTTTATTTTCTCTAAGGGTCCCTCCTAATTTAAGACGCTTCCCAAACTTTAATTAGGTTTGTGGGTACAACTTTTTAAGTAAAATTGACCTTTCAATACCTCTCTTAAATCTGTCTCAACTCACACATTCAGCCCTCCGAGAATTATATTCGCTTGCTTCCCCGCTGTCTCCCCCAGTACCACTGCCCTGTATGGGGACAACACCCTCTTCCTTGAGGGCGGGGCAGCCAGCGCTCCCTCTGCCACTTGGCCCCACCTTTTAGAAGGAACGCTTCTCTCCACCTTCAGAGGTAGTTGGGAAGGGTGAATTTCACTCTACAGAATCGGGAACATGTGAAGAATGTCATGTAGGGTTAGAAATACTTCTTTTCTTATGGGCTAGCCCCTCCCAACCAATGGAACAAAAATTTGCTAGCTCTGTTTCTTGACACTGAATGTTTTTAAAAAGTCTTTTCTATGCTCTCTGCTAGATCACACGCTCTCCTATTCAGCTCTGCTTGGTCACTGGTCATAGGCCATCCAAAGGGTGTGTTTTGTGTTTTAGATCATGGAGGCCTCCTTCTGAGGAAGCTGCAGGGGCCTGGGGTGATCCTTGTGACATGGGGCCCCGGTCTCTCTCTTTTGCTCCAGCCAGTCAGCCGCCCCCTTGGGGGAAGTTGGAGCTAGCTGCCTCCTGCTGATGGCCAACTCTCAGTTGTTTGTAATTTTCTTGCAAAATAAATACGGAGGCTATAATTTCACGTGCTCATTCTCAACCTCAGAAGTGTATTCTGTTGTTGTTTTTGGAAAGGTTCAAAAATGTCTGCTTGGTGATTATTTCAGTGGGAACATGTATATCGGCAGGTAGAATTTTCAGACAGGTCTTATGTTTTGTGTCCAAATAGCTCTTTAAAAAGCAAGAAGCTAGGCCTCAGGAATTAATGTCAAGAATTCATTTTTCTTTCTCTCTTATTTTTGTTTTTTGTTTTTTTTGATCTCTCCTCTTTTTCTGAGAAAAATGCATAGAAAGTAAGAATCTTTGAAATGAGAAAGAAAATAGACATGCTTTGCATTGCTGAGCAAAGTGACAGGCCTTACTGATGATGCTTTCACCCAGCTTTGAACTTGTACCTGTTCATTTCACAATGTGGTAGAGTCACACTGCACATGGTACTCGGGTTTAGCCTTACTTGCTTTTTTTTTTTTTTTTTTTTTTAATCATTAAAGCAGAGTGCTCAGAAACCTGTATCTATGGGATTATCTTTCCAGACCAAACTCACTGGGTGACTTGGTCCGGAGGTAACCAGCCACCCAGCTGTTAAATAAGGTGCATCGCAGTCACAGGGACCCCCTCCTGACCCTGCATGTTTGTCACACTTCTCCTTGGTGGAGGAAGCCTTGCAGTGTCCTGCTTTGGGGTCGTTAAATGGTACCTGCTCATAACTTTGTTGTGGGAATTAATGAGTTAACTCCTTTCTCCTGCTTTGGGGACTTGCTTCCTCTCACTCTCTCTCCCTCCCCAACTACATTCTTTTCTCCTTGCTGCTTTTAAAAGCAGGATGGTGGCAGGCAGGGGTGGTGGGGTCTGTTTCCATTTTGAACCTTATAAATTATGGAGGCTGCAGAAGTAACAGGAATTATTTGGCTGGTCCTTGTTAAGCAGGAGGGGGTCGGAGCTGAATTTCCTCAGTAAAACCTTTGTGGACTTTACAACCCAAACACCTCTGCAGCCACCCTGTACTCAGCTAAGAAACAGCCCTCCTGTCCCTCTGTCTGCTGGTCTTCTTTTTCACCCTTTATTTGTATTCATTTTCTGTCTCCCTGCCTCTGTGCCTCCCAGGTCCCTCCCTTCCTCCCTCCCTTCCTTCTTTCCTTACTTTCTTGCAGCTGAAAAGGAGCAGGTGTCCACAGACTCTTTAAGAACTTAGGGAAACTGGAGATCATCATGAACACTAAAGTTCCCTAAATCCTGGAATTGGTAATCCATGCAGTATTCTAGATAAATGTTATTTCACTTGGGGGAAAGTAGACAGTTAAAATAAGTATCTGGAAAATTGAGAAGACACCAAAAGCTTGCTTTTTGGTATTGGTTTATACACATGTTAATGAACTTTTTCTCTAGAAATCACTGCTAAAGTTCCTCACTGTTCTACATCACCCATACTGCATCTCTGTGAGGCACCCAGTGGGTGCAGAGCACTGATAGAAAACATGTGAAAAGGCTACTATTATGGTTAAAAGCCCAGAGCTTTGGAATGAGCCCAGTGAGGGTTCCATTCCGGGCTTGCAGTTACGTGAGCTAGAGCAAGTTATCAGCCCCTGGAACGCAGTGTTCTCACCTGGGAGATGGGGCTAACAGCCCCCACCTTACAGGGTTTTACGAAGATTAGAAGAATACCTCCTCTGTAAGAGCTTAGCGAGAAACCTGTAGTGGGAGAAGCCTGTCCCACTCCCACGCCAAACACCCAGCCTCCAGCCCTTCCCAGACACCCTCACATCCTTTGCAGATTTCCTTTATTTCACTTTGCTAATAACATGACCCTCTGATTTACTGGATTGTCAAAAAAAGTGCAAAACCTCTCTATACTAAGAGGAAAATATGTTAACTTGTAAAGAAAGGACTTTTGAAAAGCTTCTTTCAAGTTTTTCGTTCACCTTTTATAGCAAATGTCCCCTTGTCCTCTCCCAGAGCGGCGGAGGAGTCTCTGACGTTGAAGACACAAGGCAACGGGAGGGGTTAAAAATCGAAAGGCAAGAAAACGGACTGAACGTCAGGCTGGTCCTCAACCTGGTTTGGAGGGTGCTTGCTGGCCAGAGTGAATGTGGCCCTTTCGTCTCTCAGCAGCCAGGTAAAAAGCCAAAGGGCCAACGGAGCTTGGAGAAGCTAAGGGTTTAGGCAGGCCCCTAGCACCAAACAAGAGCCCCAAGGCCCCGCCCTCATCCCCTGCGTCAGCAGCTGATCCTGCAGGTGGCCAGAACTTCAGAGACTAGTGAGCACCACGCAGCACTCAGTTGTGTAGCTTAACTACTCCTCCTGATTTTTCAGTGGTGACTGTAAGTCTTTGAAAGAGTCACTAGTTAGATAACTGGTCCAGGAGAGTTAACATTCTGAATGTATGTCATCCTCCTGCAAATTGCTATTAATATTCCCACCTGTGCATAACTCAGGACAATGCATCTACTGTGTGGAGTGTCGGCTTGTTGCCTTCACTGTCACTGAAGCTCACTTTGCTGCCTCCCTGCACAGTGAGGATGTTGACACACTTTCCTCATTGGCCTGATGTCTCTGAGCATAGCAGTGAAAAGCATGGAAGCCAAATCTTGATTTCGTCTGTGACGGAACTGTGCATTACAGTGCACACTTGTCTCTCTTGCAATTTTGATGAATCTTTTTAAGGATTGTGGCTTAAAGGAGGCTTCAAGAATACTGCGGCAGCCAGCAAGAGGGTAGCTGAGGCAGGTCAGCCGGGGCTGGAGGTGCAGTGGGGTCAGGTCGAGGGCCCCAAAGGAATGTTGTTCTGGGGCAGAGAGGCTGCATGGTCTGTTGTCAAGAGTGCAGATTTTGTAGAATTAAAAAATGCCAGAATTCCAGCAGCAGGGGAGAGAGAAGGTGGGGGCCTCGGCTGAGGTGTGCCTTTTGTTGCGTTTATGGGGGCTGAAGGTTACGCACAGCTGAGGACGGTGGGTTGATTCTAAGAATGAAACAAAAAGTTCACAGAGATACAGGTACAGGATTGGGGACAATCAAAGCCTGAGATCTTTGATGCATCTCTGAGGCTTCAGGACTCTTTCATTACTAATATCCCCTCAACAGGTATTCAGCTGCCCTGCAGGGAGGGCAGCGCTGTCCACATGGCCTGTACCAGTGGCGTATGGCCAAAGGCATCAGGCCTCCTGCAAACCAGTGGCAACAATAGCTTCATCTTTTTCTAGCATCTATACTAGATATTCACCGTCTCCCTGTGTCCTGTGCCCCCTTGTCCTGTGGTGGGTGCCCTGGGCAAGGCTCTAGCATTCTTACCAGCGTAAAATCATTGTCTAGCCCAAGGTGTGGGGTTAACTTAGAAGAAGCTTCTTTTAGATGAGAAAAGAATGGGGTGAGGGGACAAAGACGGACTCTGCGGCTTCCCTATGGGCATCTCAGGACTTCTCAACACGGCCATTTCTCTCTCTCACAACAGAGTGGTGCAGGAGACTGCGGGATCTCTGTGAGTGACCCTGGTGGCTTATGGGACGTTGGCTTCGGACGCTCTGTAACACACCTTGCTGCGTGGGATGATGACCGCTCGGGGAGGAGAGAGGCCCGAGGTCGTACTCACCTGCCTCCTCTTGGCCGCTGCGGGCTGCTTCGCCGACCTGGGTGAGTGCGGCCACCCTCCCTTTCTTGGCCTGCGCCTCTCGGGGGAACTCTTCACCCCAGTGTCAAATGGCAGCATTGTGCCTGCTACCAGAACCCTTTCAAAAGCCCTCGTCCTTCAGCGTTTCCAAGAACGCTTCATTCCCACTGGCCTTCAGGGACACGCTTAGCAGTACAAGATGAGAAATGATCTCAACAACATCAGATGGGTTATTTTGGGTATTTTAATCATTTCCAGTACATACCAGAGGAGGAGGAGGAGGAGCAATAATAATAACTGCCTTTTACTGAGCATTTATTATATGAGATTATGGCAGGCAGTTTGCATTATTTCTAAGCCTCACAACAACCCTCTGAGACAGTATTATTAGCCTCATTTTACAGATGAGAAACTGAGACCCCAAAAGGCTAAAGTCACCTGGCTCAGAGCCATGGGGCTGGGATTCACGCTCAGGTCTGCCCGACTCCGGAGCCTGAGGGCTCATCCGGGCACAGGGACAGGTTGGCGAATGGACCTGCGCACAGGTGAGTTCTTCAGAGAAAGATCAACTCCTCTGGGTTGTTCAGCTCTGATGGCTTCCTGGGTGCTGCGCTTCTCAAAAAGTCCCATTGTTGGATTCTTAAGAGTGTCACTTCATTGCTGTATCCTTCTTCTTCCTCCAGTCGAGGTCCCTCAGGTGACTGTCCAGCCTCCTTCCACCGTCCAGAAGCTCGGAGGAACTGTGATCCTGGGCTGTGTGGTGGAGCCCCCGGGCGTGAACACCACCTGGCGCCTGAACGGGAAGGAACTGAATGGTTCTGATGATGCTCTGGGCATCCTCATCTCTCGTGGGACCCTCGTCATCACCGCCCTCAACAACCGCACCGTGGGACGGTACCAGTGTGTGGCCCGGATGCCTGCAGGGGCCGTGGCCAGCGTGCCAGCCACTGTGACATTAGCCAGTGAGTGCTGTCCCTTTGCTCCTGTGCCGTGGTGCAGTCTCCCTTCTCCCCCATTCCCTCTCTTCTCCCCCACCCTTCATGACCTGTCTTAGTCTTACCATAAAAGGGCTCCTGATTGTGGAAATTTTAAATTGGAGTGTGGTAGCTGCCCAACAGTCCCAATGGTGGGAGGGCCACATGCCCTTGTGATGCCACCATCTGAGTAGGGGACGTGGAGTGTCTGGGGTGAGTATCTAGAAAGAGGAGAACTTGATGTGGTTGAACTATTTCTGTGGGCACCAGAGCTGGGCCCTGCCACGTCTTTCTGCGTGGTCACTCTGGTTTTAGGTGGTCATGCCAACTGCTCACTGTCCCCTCCATCCTCTGTGCAGCGGTTGTGGTTGGAGTATTTACAGGGCTCTGCATGGTCTGAACAGAGCCTGCCCATCCCATTCCCCGTGAGGGGCAAGCATATTACAAAGGCCTGGAATATAAACAGTAGAACACAGTGAAAAGGAAACTGTGAGAAAGGCCTAAAGAGAAGAGAGACAAGGAGGGGATTCAGTGACAGTTGGGTCCAAGGAGGCTGCCGGGAGACGACTTCATGTCTAATCACTTTGTGTGCCGCGGCGCCCAGGCACAATGCACATGCTACCCGGTCTTCCACCTGCTGTGCATACATCAAATGAGACTCGACTGATTGACTCAAATTCCGAAGGCTGGACAGCAGCCCCAACACCCATCCTTACGGGCTGAGTCTTTAGGCCTTATAGGCTTAATTAGAGTAAGGGTGCTAAGAATTATCTCCCCTTTCCTGGATCCTGAAGTGTAGGGCATGAGGAAATGCACTGAGACTTCAAGGGTGTTTGGATTTAAACTGTGAGATCTTTAGAGCTTGTCCCCCTGTGACTTAGCGGTGCCCTTTCTCCGTGACAGCCTTGCTTTGGGCTTCTATGTTCCCGCCATCGTTTCCCTCCTGGTGGGGTGGCTCCAGGAGGTTGGTGGTCTTTAGGTTGTGGGTCATGCCTAAGGCAGCAGAATTCTGAAATGCCCCTCTGTCAAAGTCAGCCAGAGTCCTGGGAGGAGAGGGATGAGAGATGAGGAGGTGAGAACACTGGGGAGAAAAGACTCTTCTCTGCCCTCTGGTTCCCAGATCCCTGGAGGGACTCCAATGCATGGGAAACAGTGATATAGCCCTGCCCTTTCCTCAGAGGAGGGAGGAAGGCAGGGTGGGGCCCCATCTCCTGAGGGGGCCAGGCTGAGTCTGGGCTGCTTCTTGTAGCCCCTCTGGCCATGAGAGCCACTTTGTGGCAGAAGGAGCACCTACCGCATCTCTGCATGCTGGGCCTCTGGGGGGCAGGCTAACAGCCAAGTCCTCCCCTCCAGCTGTGCTTGTGGGGTGAGTGGGGGACTCGGGAGGCTTGGGTAAGGATGGGGGAGGCTGTGGAAGGGTCAGCCCTTCATAAAAAGTAAGGTTGAGGTCATTGCTACACTTCCTACCATCATAGTCCTCTTTTATATTTTTAAATTATGATTAAAATCACATTATAGAAAGTTTGGACTGTATAGAAAACAGTGTTTCTCCTAAGCCCGCCATCGTCATACAGCTGCCATTGTCATTTTGCAGTCGCCCTCAAGGTGCGTGTCCATGCCCATGGGTTCACACTGTCGTAGTGATGCTACTGAGTGTGTAGTTTCTACCCTTATGTATTCTCTTCCCTTGACACTGTATGATAAGCATGTCTCATGGACCATATGACCATTTTTACATTTTCTTTATTGAGTATAAAATACATCCAGCAAAGCACATACAGCATGCTAATGGTGAGTGAACGACCAGATGCGTTTTTCACATGTGTACACCGAGTAACCATTGTTCCTCATGCCCCTTTGTAGTGAATCTGCCCCCATGCCCCACCAGAGCGAGGTCATCGTTACTCATGGCCCTAGAATGCCCCCAGAGTGTCTCTACCATAATGTAGTGAATGCCTTTCCTGTTGCCAACGAGGTTGCTTCCAGTTGTTCATCACTGCAAAGAAGATGCGCTTTTTAGCAACGTTTGGGCCTTTGAAGGGTAATGCTGCTCATCTAGGAGGAGAGTGCATCTGCAAATGGTCAGCACATGTCTGTGAAGGCTCAGAAACTCCATAACTGTGCATTTGGCAGATTTAGAAGCCAACCCGCACCTTTTATTGATTGGAAGGAGGGAGAGTTGGAGAGTAGAAGATTTATTTTGGAGCCTTCCTTTTACTTCAAGGTGTATCTGTGTGAGGAGAGACAATTTATAGCTTTATTTTTTAAAAATTCCTGGCCACCTCTTTCTCCAGTGCTTGAAGGGATCTGCAGTTGGCAGTGAGGACAAAAGGAAGGGTTTGGTTGCAACACAAAAAGGCACAGTGAGAGAAGGGGCTTGTGCAGGAGCCAACCGAGTCTTGTTTGAAAGCCAACAACTATTGGCTTGTCATTTAGACATGAATCAGAACTGAAATGTTTGGGCCTGACTAGGAGGATAGAGAGGTTCTGGAAATCAGCGGATGGGCGTGGAGGGGTTGTGTTGTGTTGTGGAGAGCAGGGAGCTGGTGGAGTGGGGCTGCAGCCTCCCAGACTTGGAGGAGGCAGCGGGAAGGCAGGAGAGGCGGGAAAAGGGGTGCTGTCTTTGGGTTAATGCCATGGGGCATTTGGCCTGGACTCAGCAGTTAGATTAAGTTTCCGAAAGCACATTCCTGAGCAGAATGGAAGCTGTGTTTTGCTGGTTGGCTGGTGTACGAGGGAGGCTGAGCAGTAGAAGGGATTACCAAAGGCATAGTCTGCATTTAGAGGCAAGGCTGGGCAGCGGCGTGCTGGTGTGCACGCACGCACGTACACCCCCACACCCCCACACCCCCACAGTCAGCATGTGAGACTTCCTTTTCCTCTGCGGCCTCTTGTGCATGTGTTCAGATGTTTATCCTCAGACAAAAAAAAAAAAAAAAAATGTGCAGAGTGGCCTACCTGGCGAGACTCTGCCTCCTGCATCTTAGTGAAGTTCTTTTGATGATGGGAGCCAGGACATGGCTGGAGGATTCTGGGTACGGAAGAGGCCTCGGGCAGAACTTTCCTGGTCCAGACCTTTTCTACCCTGATGCTGGAGGGTGGGGGTTGCACTTAGACTTCATCCCTTCCTGGTGACATCAGTTTCTGGTCTTCAGGTAAAACTGAACCACCTGAAGTGTCTCCCCTCTACTCCAGGCTGCCCTGGCCATGTGGGTAATGGCTGTCATCACGTTCTGTGGAGGTATCTATCCAAGTCCCCTCTGCAGAGGACTTTTCTTTCTTATTGAGCCTCAACTCTGCTTGTGGTACATCTCTCTTGCTGCTAATGCCTCACTTTAGACCTCCTTGTCTAATTCTTGCTTTTTAAAATGCTTGTGACTTTGATCTCCTTTATTCCTTTTACCTTTCTGTTCATAAGCTTTGGACCAGGAGGCCAAACATGGCTCAGATGTTCCCGCTCTGTGCACCTGAACCAGCAGCAGACATTGCCGATGGACACCATGCCCCCTCTTCCTGGCCCTGACTCAGCCTAGGACTTGTACTCACCCAGCACGGCGGGTGCTCACAGCCAGGCCCCAGAACTGGCGTTCAATGTACAAGCCGTTGTTTCATCCCTTACCTCCAATAAGCTGCCACTGAGATAATTACTCCTATGTGGTTCTTCCTTTTTCATTTTTTTCCTAAAAGTTTTGAATTAATCCTCCCAATTATCCTATCATCCCTAGGTTCCAGTTGACTTTGGAAATAAAATAAGTGGTCACTGGGTAGTAATGCTGTATGTGTGGATTTTAGTCCTCAAGCTGATGTGGCATCTTAAGCTGATGCTGATTTAATGGAGGGTGAACCTGGAACTGCTCCATGCGAGTCTTTCCGCACTCAGAGCAGGCACACATTCCTGAGCCATCCTCTCTCTGCGTCAGCCATCGGGTGAGACAGCTGACAGGGGAGGAAGGAGCTCCCCTTGGAGGAAAGATCATAAGGTGACAAGGGCCCGTGTTACCAGAATTTAACTCATGAATACAATGAAGAGCCAAACTGGTATAATGGAAAAAAACAAGGAACTGGAAAAGATACTGGATTTAAGTTTTAACCCTGACCCTTTGAGTTCATGTGGCTCTGAGCAAGCCACTTAATCTCCCAGATTGTCACAACTGTGACATGAGCACAGTAGTCATGACAACAATCTCACGGCTTTTTTTTTTTTTTTTTTTTTTTTAACCAAATGAGAGAATACGTGCCGGTAATATTTTTAAGCATTTTGTAAATTCCGGGCTTCATCCATTCACCAATTTGATCAACAAGCGTTTGTGTAGTGTTCTTGCAGGAGTCTCTGGGCCTGTGTCCCGCCTGAGCTGCCCAACTCCATTCTGGGGACTGCCCTTCGGAAGACAGAGTTCAGGGGGTTGCAAAGCTCCTAGTCATGGCCAGAACCCAGAGAGAGGCTGGGCTGGTTGGGAAGTGAGAACTAACCCACTTCCTGTGAATTTCTCTGCTCCCCACGTACACCTGTTCTCCAACCCAGTGTCCCACCTCCCAGCTGCCTTTCAGAGCAGCCCACCGTTTCACTGCACTGCCGTCACTGGGGCCCACAGGACTGCCGTTTATGTCTCTCTTGGTACACTGCTGCTCATTCTTCCTGCCAGACAGGCGTTGGTTTACACTGGCAGGCTGGGCCGACCCTGGCCCTCAGAATGGTGAATTCCACAGACAGAAGCCATGCCTCCTTTTGCTCAGCTCCCCACAACTCTGATTCCCATCAGATACTTCCTTAAGGTCTTCTAGGCTCTGATTTTGAATTAGAACAGGCCATTAAGGACCCCTGTAAGCATTCCTTTCTTAAAGTATCTCTAGCTTCCTTTATCCCTGTTTTAGTCAGGGTTCTACAGAGAAGCAGAACCAACATTACATAAATATGTAGAAAGAGAGGGACAAAGAGGAAGATATTATTTTAAAGAATTGGCTACCAGTCCTGGTCAGTGTGGCTCAGCTGGTTGGAGCATCGTCCCGTAAATCAAAAGGTTGCAGGTTTGATCTCCAGTCAGGGCACGTACACAGGTTGTGGGTTTGATCCCTGGCCAGGGCAACTGATCAATGCTTTTTCTCTGACATCAATATTTTTTCTCTCTCTAAAAGCAATGAAAAAATGTCCTCAGGTGAGGGTTAAAAAAAGAACAGCCTCATTTTAGACCTCTCTGTAGAGAACAGGCCTGGCATGCTGGAGCTTACTAAACATTAAACAGGAATTTTTTATATTAAAAAAAAAAAGAACTGGCTCCCATAATTTGGAGGCTGGTGAGTCCAAAATCCATAGGGATTCATGAGTCCCACCTGTGAAACAGCAAACCATCTGTTGTCCAGCGCTGGGTTCAGTATTTGGACATTTCAGAAATTGGTGTCCGGAGAACTGGAGTGTTTAGAATTCCCAAGAGAATAGTGAGACCTCGTCTCCACGGTTGAGGGTCTCTCAGTAGAGATGGAGAGGATGGGCTGCAGGGACATGTGAGCCACAGAGCAAGCCAGACCCATGAGTGGCCTCACAGAGACGTAAACAGATTTTAGTGGGAGCTCAGGCTAGCAGTGATTCACCGGGGGCCAGGAGCGGGGACAAGAAGACTCCGAGTTGAGCTTGAAGAATGTGTGGGAGACAACCTTTATCTCGAATTTTGAGTCCTCACGTACCTTCCTCAGACCTTCATCAACTAAATCCAGCTGTCAGCATCGTGTACTTAGACTTAAGCGCAGTGCAGTTTCCAGCACAGGGCAGATACATGTGACCTGACTTTCCAGTGCGGTATTTCCATGGTGAGTTCAAACAGATCCCACATCTAACCGCCAGCTGGTTGTCTTTCTTGCTACCCCATCCTGTTCCCCACTCCACTCCCAACCCCCACTTCTCACTGCTTCTCATCTCTTTTCCCACTGGGAATGTACATTTTGTGATTAGGAAAATAAAAAGAACCTTGTAGTGTTTTTTCCAACTCCAAAACAAGGAATCATTGCAAATTGGAAAAACACTTGTTGGCCTGGATGTCTCAGAGAAACCTGCGCAAGCCCTTTGCTTTGGGATGAAGGGCTGGCAGCGGCAGTGTGAAGTGTTGGGGGAGGGGAAAACAGGCGGCTTCTGAGCTGCCCCCATAGGGAAAGGGAGCCTGCAGCTGAAAGCTGGGGCTGAAGATACCAGCCAGGCTGAAGGGGTCTACTTTGCCGGGAGAGACAAACAGCTCCATGTGGGGGTACGCAGTTGGAAAAGAACTGGCTTGAGCTTAAAACTGAACTACTTTGTTTGTACTTTGCCAGTTGGACAAGAACATTATTGAGAGACAGCTTAGTCCCAAAAGGTGCTAAGCAACTTGAAATCTAAATAGGAAATGACTAAGAAACAGCTTATAGTTTTAGGCCAGAGTCATATTAACCCTTTTTGTTTTCCCCTAAATACAAGTAGAAGTTCCCAACTCAGAAGAATGTCCTCAATATTCAGATGACACTGGCAATACTGATCCCATCAGACCTGGTGCAGGTGCCCAGGCAAGTGTGTGATATAAGCTCTGCTCAGAGCACCTGGGCAACAGCTCAGCTGTCTGCCCTAATTCCAATGTTCTGTTCAGTGATTGTCGATACTTTCCAAAGGAAGACCTCAAGACTGTGGCACATCTACCAAGGACATGCTTAGAACTCTTACTGTAGCCCGCTCTTCTCCTCAGTCTGTTTTTTGCACACATAACTACATGCTTAAATAAAATCCCAGGTCCATTTTCTAAGCTAAGGAACATCCAATGTGCTGAGCAGGACTGTAAACTCGGTGAGCCAGAACACTTGCAGAAGCCTTTTGCACGAGAAGACGAAGGAAGGATCACAGCAGTGCCCTCTTCTCAGTGATTTCACTTTCCACGGATTTAGTCACCCATGGTCAGCTGTAGTCCGAAAATAGTAAATGGAAAATTTCCAGAAATAAATAATTTATAAGTTGTAAGTTGAGCAGTTCTGAGGAGCATGACAAAATCTCACACGCCGTCCTGCTCTGCTCTGCTCTGCCCACGCTGTGAACTGTCCTTTGCCCGGTGTACCCACACTGTAAGTCACTTAGAACCCGTCTCGGTTCTCAGATCCACTGTCGCAGTACTGCAGTGCTTGCGTTCAGGTCACCCTTATTTTACTTAATAATGCCACATTTACATAACTATTTTACAGCATATTGTTATGATTGTTCTATTTTATTAGTCATTGTTGTTAACCTCTTAGTATTCCTCTCAGCTTTCACGAATACGTACATACAGCCATGTGCCACTCAGTGACAGGGATGCGTACCGAGAGGTGTGTTGTTGGCCGAGTTCATTGCTGTGTGAACGTTGCAGGCTGTCCTTACACAACCCTAGATGGTACAGCCTACTGCCCAGCAAGGCCTGTTGCACCTAGGCTACAAAACTGCATAGCGTGTTACTGTACAAAGCAATATGAGGTTAAATCAAGCTCAAGAGAAAGTGATGCAGTCAGAAGTTGCAGTAAACACGAGATGTCTGGGGCTGCTGCTGCTGGCATAACGCTGCACACTGTTTACAGCAAACTTTTTATAAGTAGAGGCTACACTCTAACAACACAAATATAGTAAATACAGAAACCTGTAAGTCATTTATCACCATCACAGGTGTTCTGCACTACATGTAATTGTACGGACGGTGCTTTTATGTAACTGGCAGCGCAGGAGGCTGTTTACCCAGCATCACCACAAACATACAAGTGGTGCATTGTGCTGACATTATGACAGCTACAGTGTCACTAGGCGACAGGAATTTTTCGGCTCCATTAAAATCCCATGGGACCACTGTCACATATGCAACCTGTCGACCAAAAGGTCACTGGGCAGCACATGACTGTAGGGTGTGCAGCACATGACTGCGTAGGGTGCGCAGGGTTCGGTACTTCCGTGGTCTCAGGTGCCTGCTGGCAATCCGGGGCTTGGAATGTATCTCATGCATGAGGGGCGTGGGTGACTGCTGTAATCAGTTTGCTTGAAATCACTAGAATCCTTTCAGAAACATTATGCAAGACAATTTTGTAAAAATATTTTATTCATTTTTATTTAGGGAGAGGGGAACGGAGAGAGAAAGAAAGGGAGAGAAACATTAATGCGAGATGGAAACATCAATCAGTTGCGTTTAGTGCCCAGACTGGGGACCAAACCCACAACTCTGGCATGTGACCTGACCAGGAATTGAACCAGTGACCTTTCACTTTGCGGGTGATGCCCAACCAACTAAGCCACACTGGACGGTACCAAGATGATTTCTTTAAAATGAAAAAGAAAGAATCGGCCCTGGCTGGTGTGACTCTGGATTAAGCACCGGCCTGTGAACTGAAAGGTCGCTGGTTCATTCCTGTTCAGGGCACAAGCTTGGGTTGCAGGCCAGGTTCTCGGTTGGAGGTGTGTGGGGGCAACCAATGGATCCATTTCTCTCGTACATATGTATTTCTCTCCTTCTCTTTCTCCCTCCTGCCCCCGCTCTCTAAAAATAAATAAATAAAATCTATACAAGAAAGAATTAAGAGAACAAGTGAGTCCCTTGGCTCTTCCTTTTCTGTATGTAGAAAAGTTTAGGGATTTCCACTTTGATCTTCTTTTTAGAGTTTCAGCCATTTTTAGGATCTGGTAAGAACCCTGAGAACAAAAGAACAGTGAGTCTGTCCTGTAAGCAGAACAAATGTTCACTTCTAAGATAAAGAACCATTTCTGAACAGCGAGGAAAAAAATGTAAGCCAAAAAAATCTTGCTGAGGGGGAAAAAACAGCACTTTTTTCCTATGGGGAAAATTGTGTTTAATTTTGAGTGACTTTGCTTTTCTTCTATTAAAAACATTTGAAGATTCTGGGAATCAGACTGAGGCTCAGCCTGCAGCAAGGTGAGCGTAAGCCAGGCTCTGAGCCCCGCCCTCCACTCCAGCCCCAGCGAACTAAGCTGCGTTCTCAGTTCATCTGGCTCTTGCCCCTTTGTTCTTGGGATGGTACCTCATCTGCCTACAGCATCTTCCTCTCCACTCCCTTCCCCTACCTCTCTTGGTTTAACGAGTTCCTTCTCAGTTTTCAAAACTCAAGCATCTTCTCCACTAGGAATCTTTTCTTGACCCCTTCAACTCCCCAAGTGTCTGGGGTAGGGCCTCTTCTTCCCAGCTTGCTTACTGTCGTGCGGAGTGTATTTTGATCCCACCATGGCCTCATTGCCTGGAGGCAGGAACGTGACCGTTCATTTCTGTGACCACACTGCTCTACATAGGGCCTGGCACACAGTAGGCCTTCAGAGTGTCTAGCAAGAGGAAGACTGTAGATAAAATGTATTTGAATTCTGGTAGATCAAAAATGGCTTGCAGAAAGTGAACCAAGTCTTCTTCACCAAATCCTGACATATTAAAAGTTTTAAGGAAGTAAGAAAGGATGAAGCAAAAACTCATGGTATAAACAGGTTGAAGATACGAAGAAATTCAGGAATGGTTTAGAAAAACTGTTGGATATGAGAAACAAAAGGCTGCTTCATATAAATTGAGGTGTTTGGAGGAAACTTTGGAACCTTTGAAAGGAGATGCCAATGAATATGGTGGCTCTGTGTCCTACCAGACACCTCAGGGGACACTGTCGGAGGTGGGGTGGGTGGGTGGTATCAAAAGCCACTGCCCTAGGACTCTGTAGTTGCCAGGTGTGAGGGCGGAAGTGGGAACCACTGTGGGCTTCAGTGGCTTTAGGACAGTGTCCCTGCCTCTCCCACCTAGAACTCTGTTTTTAAAGGCATGCTGATGCTCATCTTCATTCTTCCTCTGAGTGCCTTGGGCTCCCTTTCGCTCCTCTCCCTCTTCCTGGGCAGGCTGCCTGCCTGCCAGAGACTGTGCCAGGGCCCAGCTCTGGCTCTGATGAGTCCAGACCACCAGGATTCACATTAATTTTCCTATTGCTACAGTTTTTAGTTTATACTGAGTTGATCAGAGAAATATGTGTGATGTGGGTTGCTGGCAAATAAATCTTTTTTTTCCTTCTTCTCTTTTTCTTCAGTGTATTTTTTTCAAACCATTTCATTCCTTCCTTTGGTCCAAAAGAAACTCCCCAGTTCTGCTAACCAGCCCCACCTCATAGCAGCACCAAAGTCAGATAAACGAGATGGTCTGCAGGCATCCTGGTTCATCTGGCTGCCAGACTCAGTGGAGACATCGCCCCATCCTTGACTTGTCTTCAAGGATTAATCACATTTCTCGTTCTCCTCTTACGTCTTTTTTTAAATATACTTTTAATTGGTTCAAGCCAAGAAATTCCTGGAGCATTAGGCCAGTTTATTGCAAATTATTTAATGACACTGCAAATTTGATTTCTTATTTGTCCTCCTCCTTCCTCTCACACGCTTGCTTCATGCCTTCTCTCCTCTCCTGCCCACCTACTGTCGTGGCTTCGATCTTGGTTCCCATCCCCCTGGCTCTGCACACTGTCCAGCCTCAGCTTTCTCTCACTGCTCAAGTCTGGGTGCAAACCCCGCCTCAACTCAAAGGAAAGGAAAGAAATACAAGATTTAACAACTAATGTGTTTGGCATCTGCAAAGGTTTCTTTCCCCCCATGGAAACTGTTTTTTATTTAAATAAAAGAGAGTGTGTCTTGTTTTCATCAGAAAGTGTGTTTGAGAAATTTTATGTCATGTTTCCATGGCTGGCAGGAGAGTGCTTCGGAGCCCAAATTATTTGTGCAATTGAGCAGGCAGGAAAAAAAATCCCAAAGAGAGCAAATCTGTTTATCCACTCACCCTGCCTGCGAAGAGAGGAGTACTCACTCTGCCAGGCTCCTTTTCTAAATTTTCTCGGGAGACTCAAGTGGCCTGACCCAGGCTGGAATGCTGGTGGAGGTGGGGCTATGCTTGGGGGCATCACTCTGGAAATTGCTGTATCCTGCCTTGTGTACATCTTGTCCATTAAAGTTCCTCATGATTAGGAACTATGTCTTCTGGTATCTTCTGCAGTGCCTGGCATAGTACATAATCTCCAGCTCCTGGCTGGCTGAAGGAATGTTTCAGTGATGCCCGGAGCAATGGTATTGTGCCGCATGCTGACTACAGAATATCCTGATTTGCCCTGTCTTGTGGGTTACCGTGGGTTTGGTTTCAGTGGTCTGTGTGCCAGGGCAACAGACTGGCAAAGGGCTTAGTCACAACCCAGGATGCGTGGTTTCTAAGAAGCTTGCCCATCCCACAGCAAACCCCCTCCCCTCGCCAGGAGCTAGGCTTTCAGACCTAATGAAAGCACTGTCGAGCTCCACCCTGTATTCTGCTTCTGTAACGGATTCATTTGCAAAGCACTTTGTTTCAGAGAACTAGTCTGGGGTCCTGCCAAGCCTTGGTTCCTCAGGTAACTTGAAGGCTGAGAGCAGTGTGGTGATTCTCCGCCTGTCGCCCATTGGTGAAGCAGTCAGGGGAACTGGGGAGCCTCTCCACTGTCAGAGGTGGCACAGGGAGGCAGTGCCAAGGCCCCTTCACCTTCTCCAACTCCACCTCCAAGCCCGTCTGTAGAGCGGTGAGCCACAGGCTCTGCCAGAGACAGCTCATAGGAGCTTTGCTTCCCTTGCACTTTTCCATCTTTCCAGAAGGGACGAAGGTGCAGGGAAGAACTATGGGGTCAGCGTGCCACTGAGGAGTGCTCTGTTAGGGCAGAACCTTTCCATGCTTTGCCACAGATACAACAAACCACCACAGAGACAAGTTGGGGCCTGGAGGCCATGAGAGGCAGGGAGTAGAAATATCAGTCAGTCCAGAAACTTGCCAGTGGCCATGCGGCTACAGAGCCATCCTGGCAGCACTGGCAGGGAGCCCACGGAGGAGCCCCCGCAATCCGGTGGCTCACGTCCAAACCTCAGCAGATGAGTGCAGGCTTGTCTTGTGATTCCTGAGAACAGGCAGGTGGGGAGGACAGGGCTGACTGTACAAGAGAAATGCTGGGGTGGGGAGAAAGCCAATTTTTTTAAGTGGGCTCATGGAAATGGGGGTGTTGATAACTCCTTGCAGCCTCCAGCCTCCAGCTGCAACGGGGCCTGACTTCTTAAACAGAATTGAAGTTTGATCTGTAGCCTGAGTGAGGACTCAGGGAGAAGAGGATGGAGTAGGGGAGCTCCTTGAAAGTGATTGTCAAGTTTAAGGGTTACACTTGGAGCATTCTGCTGGGGCGTGGTGCAGCGTGGCACAGCGCGGTATGGCCGGGGTGCACCTGTAACTGTGTGATTTCTGTGAAAATCAGGGGGCTGAGCCTAGTTAACATTTGACAGTGTTGCATTATGATAATGCACGAACATATACCAAATATTGTAATTTAACACATAGCTCTATTGAGCCTTTTAGTAAATAAAGGACTGAGTCTGGAAGGTGGTACGAAAGAAATTCAAAAGGGGCTCAAGCTAAAACTTGTCAGCTGTGGTTTCTCCTGTGAGCCTGGTGATGGCAGCCACACCCATGTGCCTAAGTGTCTTTTATTTGCCTCCCCCCGCCAGCATGTATGATGTACCCTGCAAATGTGAAGGGGAAGCACGGAACACATCAACATGATTTGTGTCTGAACGAATGCCTGTGATGTGTGTATCCAAGGTCCCACGGAAGTGATAGATCAGATCAATGTTCCCTTAAGAAATCGAGCACTTAGAAGGCAAGGAACTGGGCACAGTTCTGTTTGGAATGTAGATTAATATGAGCTACCTCAGAAAGCACCAAGTTCTGTGGAAAGTAAGGAAGGTCAGTAAACTCCAAGATGGCCCCAGCAACCAGGGCTTCTGACCTGCCGAAAGCTGCGAAACCAAAGTGGGCCTATTGGCATTTGATTAGTGCAGACAAGTTAATAAAATAGCTGGAAGACTACACAAAGGGAGGATGCAAAAGAGGGTCTGAGGGAAGGTAAGAGGATTAAAGCTGCAAAAACATTTCACTAATGGATTTCTCAAACGCACCAGCCAACAGGCAAGGACAGGTGTCCTGTCAAACCATTTCCGTGTGAAACCTGATCCCTCCTTCTGAATCCAGGCCTGCTAACCCCATTTGTAGCCGAAGGGCCTGCCCCTGATTCCCAGTGAGACTCCCTGAGCAGCCCAAAGACTGGCCAGGAAATCAGTTTTGCAGACAAAGGGGCCTGGGAACAGGATGCTTTCCTTCACATTCAGCCAAATGGATCCCTCTGCACCTGCCCTGCCTGGTGGCTAATGAGGCTGTTATTGATCATGAAGCTTCCATTTGTCCTTGGTCTCCTTCCTGCCCAAAAACACTAGAAGAGGGCTGATGTGATTTTCAAATCATCCATCACTTCATCACTCTGCCTTTGATCACTTAGTGAAACTCAGCTTTTGCTCCAGCAGCCAAATTGGGAGTTTGTCTAGTGAAGCAACAGCTAAGGCTTAAGTTTAGGAGGCACAAGGAGAGGACAGGGCCAAGGGCTAAACTGCTGCTTATTTGTTTTGAAGCCAGGAAGGCTTGCCTGCCAGTCGGCCCTGGTGGGGAGCTGGGTGCGCAGCTGGGGTGTCCTCGGTGCTGCCTGCGTAGGCTGTTGTGCACATGTTGGCATCAGAACACAGGGGCTGTCTACCCACATGGCTGACTGGTGCCCAGCCTCGTGCCTCCCCCACTGCACAGCCTCCTGTCTCTAGCCTGGCCATTGTCAGAGGGTGTGGAAGGAGCCAAGAGGGGTGTAGAGGGACATAGTGTTTCTAGGACTGGGTGGGTGAGGTAGGTGCATGGACAAGGGCATGCTCCCTTGAATAAGCCCTCAGTTACAATGGGGCAGTAGCCCAGGGCTGTTAAGATGGATATGGCATTCTGGTGCCAGATTCCTTTCAGTTGCTCACATCTTCATTGCAAAATGATCTGTTAGGTTTAAATATATTCTTGCTTGAGGCAAATTTTCTTGGAATGAGGTAAAGCTATGGGGGAGGGTAGAAAAACCTCAAAAACTCTTAGTGGAGTGTTTTTAGGTATGTATTAGACCATTGAAGAGAGTGCTTCTCAATGACAGAGGAATTTCCAGATGCCCCTGAGCTCACAGTGCTCACAGCTCGCTCTGTTGCGGGGAGCCTCCTAACTTGGCAGGTACACATGCACTGAGCTGCGAAGGGTTAAGGCCTTTGTATTGTTTAAGAGCATTGCTTTTGAAAGCAGTTAGCAATATTTAGCTAGAGCACATTGAGCACAGGCTGCCCACCCTTTCCCATAGTCCATATCTTCTTTTCTGAGAAAAAAACGCATCCAGTGAGTGTCTTGGCTGAGAGGCTCACCCATAACTGGGTGCTGTAATTTGGGTGGCCCAGTGCAAAATGAAAATGTGGGGTCCCTTGTTCAAACATTATTGAGAATTTCAAGATGGTGACAGCAGACCATTAAACCAAGCATTGACCCCTTCCAAGCACAGGGGCCTGTGCCACTGGGCAGGTTGCACACTCATCATGAAGCTGGCCTTGGGCTCAGCCTGCCAAAGTATTCAACAAGGATTTAGAGAGCATTTATTGTTTACTGAATACTGTGCAGGGGGTGTGTTGGAGGGGAGGTAGGGGGCTGGAATATAAAATAGACTGGTTGCTAGGAATTTACAATTTAGTTATGGTCAGATATTATACACACAAAATTAAATAATGATGAGATAATTCTTTAAAAGCCCAGAAGGCCCTAAACTAATGTGGGCTTTCTCAGAAAGCACAAAGTTCTGGGGCAAGTAAAGAAGGTCACCCACCCAAAGGAAGCTATCCATGGGAGTCTCCCTCGGGCCACAGGCACCGCTTGGTCAGCCTGCAGAGGGAGATGGAGGAAATGGGAATGAATCGGGTAGCCCATCATTCGTTTTGTCGTGCCACTCCATGAACACCACGTATTTCTTACTCCACATTTATTGGGCCTACTATACCCCTTTCCTGTGACCCTGGAAGTAACCTCTCAAGATACATTCTATTTTTAAAATAGCCACACTTACATAAAAGGTGGGTCACACTTGAATAAAAGGTTCATAGAAAATTTGTTGTGCTGGGCCCTTACCCTTGAGCTTACAATGTAGACCAGCTCAGCCAGGAAATCTGAGTTCATGGACAGCATAAATGGGCATCTTGGACCTGACTGAGCAGCCAGCTCCAAGACAGTCGTTCTTTCAGTCATTCAACATTAATGGGCACCCACTCAGGTCAGGCCTGGGTTAGGTTCAGAAAACATATATATGAAGCCTCGGTGCCTTGCCCCTAAACAGTTCACAACTGATACAGTAATCAGAGGGACTACGATCCTTTCATACAAACAAAAGAGCTCTCCTGCCCTGGCTTGACTGGGAGCTTCTGGAAAGTTCCATTAAGTGAGGACCTCCTGACCTCACTAAGTGCCTTAATCACTGGACTCTGCTTCGGTGACAGTAAGTTTGTTTTTCTTAATTCTCTCTTCTGTAAGAAACCTGACTCCCCACTGCTCCTGTTGCCTTCTCTGGGTCTTCTGTGGAAACAGCACAGGCAGGTGGGGCCTTGCAGTGGGACTGTGGTGAACTCCGATGGTTATCAGGTCTCAGGAGCTGAGCAGGATTTGGTGTGGACAGCATGCAGTGAGGGAGCCTCTAGGGTATTTTCGAAGTACCATTATGAAGAGAGTCTGGGTAAATATTTTCACCTCTCTCTATCGTATTCTGGTTTCGTTGCACAAATGGCCCATTCTGTTCAGCAGTATCAGTGACTCGGCTCCTACAAAGAGAGTTTTGTAGTTTGGACTGTTGGATGGGTTGGGAAGCATCCTGCTTTTGTTCCAGATGGATGTCCATCTTCTCTCAGTTTAGATCTTAGTCTTCTTGCCACCCTGCCAGGACGGCCACTGTGCCGCCAGGACGGCCACTGTGCCGCCAGGGCCTGCGGCCTGGTGTCAGGATCCTCGGCCTGCCCTAGACCCCTGCCGTTAAGCCACACCAAAGAGGAGTGCCCTCTTTGCCTTAGAAAACCTGTCGGGCATCCACAGTTCCCCACCACAGCCCTAAGAAGTATTAGCCATGACACAGAGTACAGCTCCCACATAGCAGAAATCACCTCTGGTCGTAACCATGGTTGGTAACTGAGCAAAATCGCAGGCCTGCTGCTCTTCACTGTGGATGCCTGAGCAGAACCAGGGAAGGCTGTTCTTGATTGGACTGCAGAAGACATCAGCATTCCCTTTTATTTTTCCCTTCTGTCTCTATTAGCTGGGCTATGCCAGGACGTTTGTGCCTTGACCCTGACCAGGTTTTGTAGTGGGCCTAGTCAACTTGTCCCCAGGTCTCAGTGTAACAAAAGAGGCTGGTCTGCTTCACAGGCACCTCCAGATGGAATTCTCTGTGTCCACCCCCACCCTGCAGCTTATATGTACCAAGCTGAACTCCCATGCAGTACGGAGGGCCACACATTCCATACTTTAAACTGCCAGAGACGACAAAAGGCTAGAGGAAGGACTCACAGAATCCCCAAGGGCCCCTGTGTGTGGAGGTTCTGCAGCTGTTTGTTGTGACTAAAGACACCAAACCACAAGCCACCCTGAAACATCGCGTATTTCCTCCATCGAGGCCCAACGATCACCTTTGCTTCTCTCCACAGATCTCCAGGACTTCAAGTTAGATGTGCAGCACGTGATCGAAGTAGATGAGGGGAACACAGCGGTCATTGCTTGCCACCTTCCTGAGAGCCACCCAAAAGCCCAGGTCCGATACAGCGTCAAACAAGAGTGGCTGGAGGCATCCAGAGGTGAGCGAGCAGGAGCCCAACAACCAAGGCCAGGAGGGAAGCTGGCTGCCCCTGACCTCTGCCTCCCAAACCCCTATCAACACCCAATAGATGCTGGTCAGCTGCCTTAAGCAACCTTGATATTTATCCCTGGAGGATCGTAAGGGGATTAGCCTCTTTTATGGAGGTCTTCTGCCTTGTCATGAGGAATTTCTTTATCCTTTGAGGCCCTGGAAGTTGTTGCTGAGCTGCTGCATGATCGGGGCTGTCAGCACAGGGTTCCAGATTTCCTCCCCATGTGAGCTCCCGGCTACCAGGCAAACGCAGAACGGCTACCCAGTGAACCCGTTCCCGTAGCTGCAGAGTGGGGGGTGGAGCGTGTCCTCTCACAGCAGAGCAATCTGTTCAGTGGAACTTGAGTTTTCCCTCTTCCCATTTTCCTGGTAACACGGCCACCTGGGGGAGGCCAAGCTTTGGTCCACAACTGACCTGCACTCAAGGCCAAGTAGACCCTACTGACTGAAGCCCACAGCTCAAAATGTGTACCTTTTCAATAGCCTATAAGCTTTTAAATATTTTTATAACTTTTTCTGGTTATGCAAGGAATGTATATTCACTATAGAAAATACATAAAACTAATCTTTGAAAGTGTAAAAGCCCTAATCCTGCTCCTCAGAGATAACTGGAGACAGAAAACACCATTGATCTCTACTGTTCCCAGCAGAAGCCTGGAGTAAGCCCCTAGAGAAGGCCTGCACATCCCACAAGGGTCAAGGGCTTTTCTATTCTGTCTGGCATTTGCCTAAGGAGCTCATATCCAGAGACAGGCAGGCATCAGGCTTAATGAGTCCCAAGTACTGGGACACCACTGCTCCCAGGACAGGCCACCAGAAAGCTCAGAGCTGACTGCCAGCAATTTGCCTGCCAGGAAGCTGGATTCAGTTCCAATCACTGGTGTATCCAGCAACATGAATCTGTCTCCTATGGAAAGAAGCTGACCACAGCCCGGAAGCCCAACTCCCTGGAACCCCTGGCCCAGAAGCAGACACAGCCTAGCAGAAAGTCCTTCCAGTGGCACAGAAGGAAGGCCTTCAGTGGCCTTCATAGAGGGTGGTAGTTGAGAGTCAGCCCTGGTTGCAGAAATTCAGTATTGAGGTGGCTCAAAGCTGTGACTGTGACAGGGACTGATGGGAAGTTCTAAACATCAAATCCCTTCCCTACTGATGGCTTGTGGGGATGATCATCTCATGTCATGGCCATGTACGCAGTGTGAACCCCTCGATCCTTACAACGGCTGAGGCAGCACACGTTACACCGTTTGAAATTTGAGTCTAGGTCTGGTGGACCCCAAATCCTGCTACCTTTCACCCTACCAGCTCCCTTAAAAATATAAAATGATCCTTCACAAACCTGGGTACTAACTCGGGGGGAGTCAGCCAGTCAGCTAGCTGGTGCTTCTGTCCCACGGGGAGCGAGATTTTATGGGGAGAATTGCATTTCCAGGGTGGGCTTGTTGGGACTCAAGTGCACAGCTCCTGGCTCCTGCCCTACCTGTCCCCTCCCCATCTTTGTGGGAGCTTTGGCTGTAATATTTTAGGCCCACGCTCCCTTCCCCTGCTCTTTCCTCAGATAATTACCTGATCATGCCATCGGGGAACCTCCAGATAGTAAACGCAAGCCGGGAGGACGAGGGGACGTATAAGTGCGCCGCCTACAACCCAGTGACCCAAGAAGTGAAAACCTCGGGCTCCAGTGACAGACTGCGTGTGCGCCGTAAGGGGCGGGGTCTCCCTGGTGGGGGGCGGGGTCTGGGGTGCCACAGCCCATGCTCCGATTCTGTGCTCCAGCTCTGCGCTGTATGTGGGATGGGGGTGCACCACCCCGCCCAAGCGCCAAACTTTCACAGTCAGTCCACTGCCCTTGGGCTTGGCTTACAGGGCCGCTGTGCTTCCTAGTCACTCAAGTAGAGCTGTGGGGGCACCCCCATCCCCCTGCCTGTTGGGTAGCCTTGAGAGGATGGGGGTCGGTTGGGATGTGTGGGCTGGGGCAGGACAGTCTGGCTCTCAGCAGCTGCCGGCCAATGAGTAGGAAAGATGATGGTGCATTTGTGCCCACATTGAGGCTGCCAGTCTGCACTGCTGAAGTTTGCCCAGCACCTCCCTCTGGTGAAAATCTGTGGGGGCCCACACATGCCCCCATGATATAAAAAAGCTCCCTTTGCTGAGCTTGTTCCATGCACCAGGCTCTCTCCTAGACTCTCTGGGTATTCGGTGTTGTGACATCTTAACGTGGAATCACTAGATTTTGGAGTCGGCACCGGTGGCGGATAATGAGGCAAAATTTCAGTGGTTCCTCGCTCACCTAATTTTTTATCGATAATTTTGTATTCTTTTTCTGAAAGGGGGCCACCCAAGCTGTGTGAGTTTCGGGTCTTGTAAAACCTTATCTGTCCCTGGTTGGCACATAAAGCAAAAATCACACATAGTCAGTGTGCTTCTTGAAGGTTCCTGAGGAAGGTGGCACATTGAAAAGCAACATGCCTTTCAGTAAGTTCTACCCGGTCTCTCCCCAGCATTGAAAACAGATTGCAGCCTCCTCAGCTAAGAACCTAATGAAGTATTGATAGTTGATTAGTTTGGGGGGCTTCACGATATGAGAAATGCGTATCTTTAAAACATAGATCCTGCTCAGCTCAGCAAGATGCTCACGCTGAGGGAGACACTTGGGTACTATGACCCATGATTAGGGTGTGAAGGCACCGTGGTTCCCGGTATCCCATCTCATCCTCAGTCTTAGCATTCACTTAGTGCAAGCAAGAAAAATCACCTGCACCATTTGAGCTGTTCCTCTGTCCACTGCCTTATCTGCCTCTTTGCCAACATACACAGTTACCCATACGTATGCTTTGTCCACGATGCCACTCCACTGCTATCTCATTTCTTATTGTAACAGCCCCTGCTAAAAGTCCTTGTTTCTCATAAGAAAACTAAGACCCAAGGGAGTTAAGTTACTTGTCCCACTTTACGTAGGTCGTAAGCTCCTGAAGGCTGTTTGATTCCAAATCCATGACCTCTGCAACTGCCTCCTGGGCCTGGACTGCCCCAGGTGGCACAGAAGGGATTCGCTACACCAAGTCCTGGTTCCACAGGCAGTCCTTTCCCGCCTCGCCCCTCTAGGCTCCACTGCTGAGGCTGCCCGCATCATCTACCCCCCAGAGGCCCAGACCATCATCGTCACCAAAGGCCAGAGTCTCATCCTGGAGTGTGTGGCCGGTGGGATTCCACCCCCGCAGGTTACCTGGGCCAAAGACGGGTCCAGTGTTGTGGGCTATAACAAGACACGCTTCCTGCTGAGCAACCTGCTTATCGACACCACTAGCGAGGAGGACTCCGGGACCTACCGCTGCATGGCTGACAACGGGGTGGGGGAGCCCGGGGCAGCGGTCATCCTCTACAACGTCCAGGTATTTGGTGAGTGTCTCTGTAGACCTTCCTCTCCTTGACCTTCTGTTTGGTCTGCATATCCTTTCTGGAAGCTCATAACCTCAGGCTCAGGGCTATGTACCTTCTGAATGGTCACGTCCCCAGTGAGTGACCGAGGAGCACTGAGAGAGGTGGAGATCCTCGGATCCCAGGGACTAGGGTATAGGGGCCTGGCAGCCTGCTTTCTGCCCTTTCCTGTCATGGCTCTGATGAAGGAGACCTGGGGGACCTTTCCTTTCTTCTCTCAGCAGCTACAGGGAAGGAAGGAGCCTTTCCCGCCTGCATTCCCTTTCCCTGCCTGACTGGGTGTGGTCAGGGGGACTCAGCCTCTCTAACCCCTCCTCTCGTTTCCTGGCAGAACCCCCTGAGGTCACTGTGGAGCTGTCCCAGCTGGTCATCCCTTGGGGCCAGAGTGCCAAGCTCACCTGTGAGGTGCGCGGGAACCCCCCGCCCTCAGTGCTGTGGCTGAGGAATGCTGTGCCCCTCACCTCCAGCCAGCGCCTCCGACTGTCCCGTAGGGCCCTGCGTGTGGTCAGCGTGGGGCCTGAGGATGAAGGTGTCTACCAGTGCATGGCCGAGAATGAAGTTGGGAGCGCCCACGCTGTGGTCCAGCTGAGGACCGCCAGGCCCAGTGAGTGCAACACGAGGGCTGGGAGTTGAGTGGGGTAGGCGCAGAACCCTTCTCTCAAATCCAAAATAGAACCCCAATGCATAAAACAAAATGAAGGGACTTTTAGTTGTGAGTTCAAATTTATATTAACTTATTAAAAAGTCCGACACAGATTTTGCTAGTGAAAATAACCCATTTAACTGTTTTATTCTAGTTTTAAAAAAACCTTTTTAAATTTCATGTTCCATGAAACCCAGTCTGGCAACCACTGCTCCAGAGTAAAGGAAAGCTTGGTGCACCACAGCGGCACCTGTGCGGACTGAGCAGTCCCTGTGTGCCCGGCACTGGGCTAGGTAACCTGGGGAATGCAGGGAAACATAACAAAGAACTTACCCCCAAGAATTTTCTCATGGAGGAGATAAAACTTACCAAGGAAGCAGTTTGAGAACGACAACACATAAGGAAATGCTGAATCAACATTATCAGATGCCAACCTCCCGTGGTGCCGAGGTCAGGCTGAGGGAAGACCAGTGCTGGCAGCGTCTGTGGAAGGTTTCTGAAGGAAGTGTTGCCTCTCCTGGCTTCTCTGATTCTCAGAGGGCATTTACAGTCGGCCGCCCGTCGCATGTTTCCAGGCCACTGCGGTGGAGAAGGAAAAGACCCGTGTTGTGCAACGGCACTAAGATCCCGCAGTGAAAGGCGTGCCCACAGTGTTAGACATGAGAAGGAGGGCGCAGCGCTCCTGTACCTCAGGAGCAAATTGAGAGAGTTCACTTCAGATGGGGCTAGTGGGTGGGCTTAGGGAAACAGGCAGGTTGCAGAGACACTGGCCTGCCCGCCCCCCAGGCCATGGCAGGAAGCCTGGACGAGGGACTCCAGGCCACCTTTGCCTACTGTGGGCGGGGCTGTGACTCTCTCTTCCCACAGAGCCTGTTCAGTGGGCTGATGGTCACGTCAGGTCTCTCCCTCACTGTTTTATCTATGGGGGCAACAGCTCAGCAGGTGATCAGGGCGACTAACACCGTTCCCTCCTTTTCTTTCCTGCTTGGTATTCCAGGCACAACCCCCAGGCCATGGCAAGATGCTAAACTGGACACTACCACACCTCCCCTGCCACGCCCGAGACCCAGAAGCCCGGACCAGATGCTGAGGGAGCACCCAGGTGTCCCGAGGCCTCCAACATCAGTGCAGCCAGCTTCCCTGCGGTGCCCTGGAGAGAAGGGGCAGGTGGCTCCCGCCGAGGCGCCCATCATCCTCAGCTCACCCCGGACTTCCAAGACCGACTCTTATGAGCTCGTGTGGCGGCCTCGGCACGAGGGTGGCAGCCGGGCACCGATCCTCTCCTATGTGGTGAAATACCGCAAGGTATGGGGCCTGGCATGGTGCCCACCTCCTCTCAGGCTGGGCAGAAGTCTGTCTGCTGCTGTCTCCCCTTGAGCTCCTGTGGCCTGGACCCCCAGTCTCCGCTGCTGATCATGACCTTCTGTCTCCTGTGCACTTTCCTACCACCTCCCAGGAAGATGGCCGTGTTGAGGAAAAAGCTGAGCGTTTGCCTTCAGGTCTGCGCTTCATGCACAGGCTTCCCAGAAACTCACTGCACCAGCTTCTAGTCCCAGAGGAGAGTGAACAGTTTCCTTTTTACCTGTCACCCACCCCCCACCTTCCTTCTCTGATTTTGTTGTTGATGTTGTTTTGTTTTTTAACCTGACGAAGCCCTGCTGGGTGTATACCTGCATGGACTCTGGCATGGTGAGCTAGCTCTAGAGCCAAGGAAACAAATATTTGTGAAGAACTCTTTTCTCTGAGGGCCGTAACAGACCCCTCAGTTCTCAGGATTCACCGTGGCTCGCGTCGAGCAGGCATTTGAGGTGAAAGCCCATCACGTTGTTCAGGCCTCGACAGAAGGGAGTCTGTCCGAGTGAATGTTCTGGGAGCCGTCAGGGAAGGGCTGTCTGGCACTGGCGGGTGCAGGACGGAGCCAAGACAGCCCGTCCTCTTGGACACTTTGTCCTGTGAAGCAGGAAGGGGCCCGCGGGCCGTTATCCCCATTCAAGGCTTCGTTCTCACTGCTGTTATCCTGAAATTCCCTCGAGAAAATGCCCTTGGAAAGCATTTCTGCTCGCCCCAGGTGCATGCCGTTTCCTTGCTCAGGTCATTCATTAGTCAGTAGGCAATTACTGCTCTCAAATGGACTTTTAAAAATCTTATTTGATGAGTAATAATGTATTATAATGCTAGACTTTATTATGCACTCATATTTTTGCTTGTAAAAGTGCTATGTGCACCTGGAGGAAAATTTGGAAAACATATGAATGTGGAACTAAAACTATTCATCAACTCTTCCCCTCCAAAAAACAAACAAAAAACACGGCGGAAAGCGCCGGCTGTGCAGAGCCGTCTGCCCTGCCCTGGAGCCAGCGGCCCCTCTCCTTCGGCCCTCTTCCTTCACGTGCCCTGCGAGGAGACCCTGGGTCGGGACAAGTCCACAGAGACACCGAGGTTGTCAAAAAGACACCTGGGGCAAATCTGCCGCCTCGGTGGGGGCCGGGGCAGGGCAGTTTCTTATTAACGCTCAGCCTGTTGGCCTCTTTACAGCCAGCCAGAAAAGGGGGTGAATGAGTTTTTAACAAAAAGCAGCATTGTTCAGCCCTGCCTCTCGGGCCAGGCTGGTCCTAATCCTCACTTCCCCATGTAACTGGACACCTCCACCTCAGAGTTGTAGACAAAGATCAGGGCAGGCCAGACGCTCATGGTCCCTGGGAGATAAGAACCAGCCTGAGAGCAAGAATAATATTTTTCAGACCAAGAGGTGGCCATGAAATGGTCTCACCAAGAGGCAGGCTGGCAAAGGCCATGTGTGGTGATCCGGAAATGCCAGGCTGAGGCCACTCTCGCCCTCTCGGTGTGTGTGACAGTGACTAATTACTGGTCTATTATTTTCTTTTCTGATCCCAGTGCAAGTGTGAGGCCAGAGCTTGGTGGGCCAAGGGAGAAGGGGCATGGGAGAGTGAGAAGACAGTGTCCCCACTGGTTCTGGCTTCTAGCAGGCCCCGGCCGTGGGGGGGCATTCGGAGCTGTTAGGTGGGCATTGCCAAGGCAGAAATTGTGCCTTGAAAGCAGTTCCTTCAGGGACTACCATGTCTTAAGGATTGTCACATCAGAAAGAATTCGGGAATTAAAAAATACCAGCATTTGTGTTCTGTTTTTTCAGCCTCCTTCTCTTGCTGGAGTCTGGGAATCATTCAGCTCGTGTTCACTTTTTTGCACAATGAAGCAAGTTTCATTTCCTGGTGCATCTGCAGACTCTGAGCTACTGTGTTTGGGTTTCTAGCACCGCTGGGGATTCTCAGTTTGTAAAATCTTCTCCCCTTGGGACAAATCCTGGAAGCCTGACACTAGTGAGCCCAGACCATCCCTGTCCCTTGAATAGCAGGTTTTGTTCTACTTTGGAATATTCTGCTTGGGACTAAGAGCTTTCCTACCAGCTGTTGAACCCCTTCAGCAAACCACAGCCTCGGGTCCCAGCAGGCTCTCTGAGAGGTGCACAGTTGGCGGTTAAGTGTTTTCTCCTGAAAGGTAGGGTTGGTGAGAGGAGCAGCCTCTCAGCATCGCCTTTTGAGGAACCTGGAGTTCCTTTTTTTCTTTAAAGAGCTAGGAATTTGAAGCCATTAATATTAATCCATAATCATTACAATTCATCCACAGTTTTTAAGTTCTAAGCAAGGACTGAGGGCAGGAGCAGAAAAAGGGGATTGAAATGGCAGACACCTCACTGAGCCGAGGGTGTGGGGCAGTCAGGGAGGGGCCAGGCATCTGCCGCCAACTACCGTTCAAACCTCTGTCCAAAGCGCGACACTTTACATAAATCACCTAATTTCAGAATAACCTGAGAGATTTTATTGGCTTCATCTTATAAATGAAAGGCGTAGGGATCAGCGAGGTTAGGGGACTTGCTTTTGTTACACAGCTTCTGAGAGACACAACCAGGATCGAACCCGAGATTCTGGGGCTCCCAGATTGTTTTTCTTTCTAAGTAGGTTAAGGTTACGAGCACGTGCTCATGGTTTCTCTGCTCACTAGCGTGTGGCCGTCGGCAAATCACTCACCCCTCTCTCGGGCTGCTGTCGTACGAGTGTGGAGCGTCTGGCCCCAGGCCTGGCACGCAGCGAACAGGTGGCAAATGCAGCCTTTTCTGCTGGAGCCTCTGCTGTTCCCATCATTCTCGCCATCTTCCTGTTACAGCATAAACTGAAGGAAGGGTGTTTGGTTTACACAGAGTAAGGGGAAAGTTAAATATGGAGTTTTTCAGAAAGAGAGAGGAGGTCTTTGGAGGAATTCTCAGCAGTCTGAGTCAGGCCTTCTGACCTGCCGCCCCACTGGGCTTCCTTCGATGGGATCACCAGACAGGAGATCAGGGAGCCTGACTTCGCCGTCCTGGGGCCGGCAGGGCTGGTCTGCACGCCCCCCACCACCGTTCTCCCAACTGGGACCACTTTCCACCTTCCCCGCCCACACCCTTGGGCCTCAGGTCTCCATTTCCCTGCAAACCACAGCCCGCTTGTAGCTCCAGGCTGAGATGCCAGTCCTTATACAAGCCATCTGCTCCAGCAGGTCACAAACTCCTCTGATGATTGGACCATCTCTGACATTCCAGCCAATCAGCACCGCCTGACCCTCAGCAGACTTGACCCCGGGAGCTTATATGAAGTGGAGATGGCAGCTTATAACTGTGCAGGAGAAGGCCAGACAGCCATGGTCACCTTCCGAACTGGTAAGGATCAATCTTTGTCCCCAGCTTGGGGTTTCCATGGGCCTGAGAAAATCCTACCAGGCCCAGGTGGAAAGCCTTGCTCACCTTGCCCGGCCTGGTCACCTTCCTTTCAGCTCTGGCTTCCCTGTGGTTCATGTTCCCCGGGCCAAGCTTACACCTCTCAGCAGGAGAGCCACCAGCCAGCCTCTCTGGTATCCCTTTGTCCCTCCTGCACTGGGCCAGATGCAGTACTGGGACACTGGCAGAGTGAGAACTAGTTAAGACTTCAGTGCCCTGGGCTACTTGAATCTTGTTGTCAGAGCCTCAGGCAGAAAGGGCTCTGCGGGGAGGGAGACCTAATGCATACTCCTTACTGGTTTCAACCCATTTCTACCCAGGACGGCGGCCCAAACCTGAAATCATGGCCAACAAGGAGCAGCAGATCCAGAGAGATGACCCTGGAGCCAGCCCCCAAAGCAGCAGCCAGCCAGACCACGGCCGCCTGTCCCGTAAGCCCCCAGCAGCCCACAGGGGTGGGAGTGATGAGCGGTCATAACGGACCAGGTCCACCGCCTCAGGCCTCAATGCTGAAGGCTGAATGGGCTCTTGGTTCTGTGGGTCCGGGAGTCCTTATCACATTTTGCTGGCATCTCCCCAGTTAACCACAATGAAGAAATGGAGATTGGAGCTTGTCAAATAAAACACTGGAGACCAGTACAAGGGTTCTGACCCTGGGGGTCCAGAGACTGTGCAGGGGAGAGCAGGTGGCCCTTCGCTCCTTCATACTCTGACACTGTAGAAGGATAGCTCTCAGAGGGCCATCCAGGTAACCCTAGGAAGATCCAGTGCAGACACCAGGGGTGGTGGGCTCTGGGGAGGAACAGGCTCCTATCAGGAGGAGGCCAAGTCCATTTGCAATACAACCGTTTTCTCATTGCGTCTTCTTCTTGCTCCTTCCCTCCCTTATATATTGTCTCCCCCAGCCCCTGAAGCTCCGGACAGGCCCACTATCTCCATGGCCTCTGAGACATCAGTGTATGTGACCTGGATTCCCCGAGGGAACGGGGGCTTCCCGATCCAGTCCTTCCGTGTGGAGTACAAGAGGCTAAAGAAAGTGGGGGACTGGATCCTAGCCACCAGCGCCATCCCTCCCTCCCGGCTCTCAGTGGAGATCACAGGTCTAGAGAAAGGTAGGGGCCTGGCCATCTACCTACTGTCCTCATCCCCATCCCCCGCATCTCTATGCCTGTCCCCACGCTGCCCCCTGGCCACCTAGAGGAGAAAGGGAGCTTTGGAGGTTTTTCTCACTGCTCAGCCTCCACCTGACACTAGGTTCCTATGGATGTTCTTGGTGGTGTTACCTCAGTCCCATGAGCCCTCCTCCCTCCCTCCCTAGGAGGCCCAGAGCCATCTCCTGTGTGGCTGCTTTCTGATGAGGGTGGGGGTTCTCATGAGTCCTTTGGGGCTTTCTTTTGGGGAAGGGCTGCCCAGATGATCCCTCCAAGTCCAGGGCCTGAAAGTCAGAAGCAGCTCCTGGGTTCAACGAGTGTCCCTCTCACTAGGCACCTCCTACAAGTTCCGAGTCCGGGCTCTGAACATGCTGGGGGAGAGCGAGCCCAGCGCCCCCTCCCAGCCATACGTGGTGTCAGGCTACAGCGGCCGCATGTACGAGAGGCCCGTGGCAGGCCCTTACATCACCTTCACCGATGCCGTCAACGAGACCACCATCATGCTCAAGTGGATGGTGAGTGGCCTGGCACAGACTGCCGTTGGGGGGGGGGGGCTGGGCTTCGTGCTGGGCAGGAGGGAACGACTCTTCTTCCTCAGCCTTTCTTCTCAGTGCCTCCCTTAAGTGTGTCTGTCCATCTGTCATCCTCCCTGGGCAGGTTCAAAGGGGACTTAACTCTTTGGGGAAATGGCAGTTCGTTTCCTGCCTCCAAAGGCTGGGGGGGCCTCTGGGCTAAATGAAATGAGAGAGCCCCACAGGAGTCTCCAGAGAGCACTGGGGATATCAGCAGAAATGTCCGCCAGGCCCCCCGGTGGTTGTGCTCACCTGGTGATTTCTCTGCTCCGTTCCCCACAGTACATCCCAGCAAGTAACAACAACACCCCGATCCATGGCTTTTATATCTACTACCGACCCACAGACAGTGACAACGACAGCGACTACAAGAAGGATATGGTGGAAGGTGAGAGACACTTTCGTGTGATTTAGTTTCCTTCGTTGGCAAAGAGGTCTCGCTGTTGGTGAGATAAAAAATATAAATCCTGGGCTGGTGCGACACAAAGCATCTGTGCCCCGTATCACTGGCTCTTCCCTGAAAACACTGAGGTCATCAAGTTCAAATCGGTAAACCCACACAGCTCCTTCCCACTGCGATGGGACAGCAGGAACGGGAGTGGGAACCCCGGACATTTTCTCCAATATTCTCCCACCTCCCGCCCCCGCGGCACCAGCTCCAGCGCACAGCCTGTCCGGTCTCACTGCTGCTGCAGGCCAAGCAAAGCAGAGGCACATTTCCACGTGCGGCTCCCGTACTCTCTCTTCCAGGGGATAGATATTGGCACTCGATCAGCCACCTGCAGCCGGAGACCTCCTACGACATTAAGATGCAGTGCTTCAACGAAGGAGGCGAGAGCGAGTTCAGCAACGTGATGATCTGCGAAACCAAAGGTGAGTCCTGGGATCTCCGCTTTCCTCTTGTGCATTTCTGCAGTCAGGGACAACATCCATGTTCCATGTGCTTTGCTGGGTATCTCTACCTCAGGAAGACTCCTTATTTTCTACGGACCCCTAAACTTTGTCATTTTTTAACCCTCCATCTGCGTGTGCCTCATATTAAGTATGAATGGCTGGCTACAAGGAACCTGGGAGCTCACTCATACAGGAACTCATGGAATGGAGCCCATTCTTAGGTTGGAAACTTTCTATAAACACCTTATTACTGTAACATTTAATGCTTATATTCATCGTTTTACTTAATTTGACTACAACCCTGTGAGACAGGAAAGGAAACTATGTGCTCATCCAGCATTGTGCAGCCAGTTAGCAGTAGGGCCAAGTTCGTCTCCCTACAAGCCCCAACTTTTCTGCATTAAAACATGGTAAACATATTCACATAATAACTTGTTAATATTTGCACATTGGCCAAGTGGATAGATATTATCTCCATTTTGCAATTACTCAAAGTGTATGAAGTAGGTGTATTGCAAAGAACAAAATCAGGAGATCACCTGATATTGAATAAGAACAGGAATAGAGGCAAGAAAACAACCCCTCTTCCCATCATTGGCCACATTCTTCCTCCAACTCCACGCTGCTTTCCATCAGCATTCAACAAACGGGAGTGCCTGCCGTGGGCTCCCCCTGCCCTCCTCTCTCACGCACGGTGAAGTGAGGGGGCAGACACATTCACAGCCAAAAATCCTGTGTCAGGTGACCCTCAGAGTGCCCAGGGCGAAGAACAGAGACTTCACCAAAGGTTCACACTGGTCTTCTGGAAGGATTGACTCTTTAGGGGCACCGAGGAGGGAGTGGCCTGGGCGACTGGACATACCTGCAGGTGACTGCAGATGGCTCAAGTTTATGGTGCCTGGAAGGAGGACGAGAGCAGAATGCTCAGGAAAGAGGCCAGGGAAGTTGGTGGGCACTGGATCATCACAGGCCCTGTGGGCTATGACATGGAGGGTCACTGTTGGATTTATTTGTTGAGAAGGGTCATTGGTGACTCTGCAGTCACGCGTGGCCTGAGGGGAGAGAACAGGGTATGAAGTAAAGGCAAAGAGAGGGGACAGGTCTGGGTCTCCTTTCTGAGGAAGTGGGCACAGGGCCAGAAACGGACAGCATGTCAGGGCTGGGAGAGCGGGCAAGGAGCTCAGAGTAAGCTATGAGGCTTCTACATTAAAGTAACACACAGGTAACGTTGCCATTTATTGAAATGGGGAAGGCTGGGAGAGAACCGTATCCTACCAGAAAGGGACAAGGTGAGACCCCTTGGAGACTTACTGAGTCTGAGTCTTCTGAGACAGTGAAATGCAAGTGTCCTACGGGAGAAGCCAGCCCGTCCCCGGCCTGGGGGCGGGCTGTGGTGTGGGGGCGCAGCAGTCATCAGGTGGAAATCATGGGGAGAGATGAGGGTACAGAATGTCTACCGAGAGGGACCAGGAAGACCTCTCAGTGCCTGAGGAGAAGCCAGAAAAGAAAGGGCGGGAAAAGAGAAATGTTAGAGGCAGCAGTCAGAGAGGCGGGGGATGCCTGCAGTATCAGAACGCCAAGGGGAAGATGCTGGGAAGAGGAGTGAACACAGTCAGATGCACCTTGATGACAGCAGAGCCCCGTGAGGAGTCTGCCTCTGAACCGGTCGCCTTTGCGTTAGCGTTTCCTAACTACCATCTGTCCCAGGGAGTCCCACCCAACACGCCCGTCTTCCAGCTGTGCCACGTGGGCTCGTACCCAGTGTTTCACATCTGTTCATCTGCCCAGGAAGAGCAAATTCCTGGGTAAATCCTTCCATTCCCGGTTCTTTTGCCGGTTCCATGCATCTTTAAAATATTTTCTTCCTAAAGGTCACCAGGTCTTCTTTCAGAAAATCCTCACAACATTTCTGCCCACAAGACCCAGTCTGACTCTGCTACATGGCTCACAAATATCTCTGATTGTATTTTGAAATATAAGGTTCAATCCCCTCAGTAACACCAAATTTCACTCACCTAATGAAGGGTTTTGAGGCCCTGTCTTGAGAGTTTGACCCTATTTCCTACACCCATGGAATCAGGATATTTTTTATTTGTTGTGACAGAAATGCCGAAGGCATAGATGCTGATGTGAGTTGTGTTCACGATTGCAGCTCGGAAGTCCGGTCAGCCTGGTGGACTCCCACCCCCAACCCTGGCCCCACCTCAGCCGCCACCCCTGGAAACCATAGAGCGGCCAGTGGGCACGGGGGCCATGGTGGCACGCTCCAGCGACCTGCCCTACCTGATTGTCGGGGTCGTCCTGGGATCTGTCGTCCTCATCATCGTCGCCTTCATCCCCTTCTGCTTGTGGAGGGCCTGGTCTAAGCAAAGTGAGTGAGACGCTCCTCCACACCGAGTGGAAGGAGCCTGGGGGTGGGGGAGGCCCCCAGCCCTCCTTAGAAGGCCTCTCCCCGGGGCCGGATCAGAGGTTCCCCACTCCCCACTCACTGGCACTCAAGCTCCTGAGTCCCCCAGAGGGCTTGGAGAGAATCAGAGGATACTCCAAGACTGGGCCCTTTCCTCCCAGCTCACGGGCCTTGGCAGGTGGAGGAGTATGACGACGTGGGAGTTTGTCCTCTCTGCGTCTGGGACACTCAGGACTTAGCTGGCTCCAGCTCCTTTTAGCGCCTGAAGCTGCTGTTCTGACCACATGTTCATACTTACCTGCCTCTTTCCTCCACACACTTTCTGCCTCTTATCCTGAGTTACCCTGCCTGCTGTCTCCTAATTTCTGCTTCAAATGGCAACATACCTAGTCAACGTGCCTCACCCAAATACTGCTCCTTCTGTTTGCTCACCAACAACTTCCCCTAAAACTTCCTTGTCACTGTATCTCCTCACACTTATCCCCGCTAAAAAAAATAAATAAAGTTAGGATGTCAGGAAAAAATGGGTGACAGGAAGAATATTCTGAGGGAGAATATTCTCATCCCTAGGGGGGTGCCAACCCAACTCCCTGCCTACCTCATTTGACCCTGTGGTCAGGAGTTTTCCGAGATTCAGGTGGG
Organism: Anoura caudifer; assembly: GCA_004027475.1. Lineage (NCBI taxonomy): Eukaryota > Metazoa > Chordata > Mammalia > Chiroptera > Phyllostomidae > Anoura > Anoura caudifer. The sequence continues at coordinate 39,514 of PVKU01002989.1, forward strand.
ACTTTTTCAAGCTGCCCAGGCCTCCTTGGCCTAAGCCGATGTCTATCCTCCTGTCCTTCCAGAACATACAGCAGACCTGGGTTTTCCTCGAAGTGCGCTTCTGCCCTCCTCCTGCCAATATACTATGGTGCCACTGGGAGGGCCTCCAGGCCACCGAGCCAGTGGGCAGCCCTGCCTCAGTGGTGCCAATGGACAGGCCTGTGCCAACGGGGTACATGTGAACAGGGGCTTCCCTGCTGCTGCCACAGGCTACCCTGGCATGAAACCACTGCAGTCCTGCCCTGTGGAGCACCAGCAGGTAACTGGGTCCTGGGTGTGGGGGCAGGCAGGCACGAGCCCCCACGGAGGGAGGGTGGGGCTGCTGGCGAGGCTTTCTCCAGTCAGAAACAGCTCTTCCGGTTAAAGAATGAATGGGAAAGTTTCCTGGACCCTCTGACACGACCTTTTCTTTATTGCTTCCTTCGAGCAGCAGGATGACACCAACAGCTTCCCGAGGCACATCATTCCTGGCAACGGACGCGATGTCCACAGTCACCGGATTCCTAGGTAACCAGGCCCCTCCCCATCCCAACCTTCCACGCACAAGTCCCAGAGCTCTCTCACTTCCTCTTTAGGCTCCCAATTTCCATGTCAGCCACTGAGAGGTGGGGACCAGCGCTTCACTCAGGGGACCCCATACCTGACAGCCTGCTCCACTGGGCTTTTGTCCAATGGGCAGTTGTTGTGTTTGCCCTTATGATGCCCTTTCTGCTCTGGACTGTGGGTTGGCCTCTCAGAATCCTCCCCTCACTTGGCAGGCCAGAGCAGCCTCATACAGCTGGTTTTGCCCGGAGGGCACAGGACACCCCACCCCACATTCTCTAATACACTAGGGCCGGCATGGAACACAATGGAGACAGACTAGAACCACTCATGGAGATGGTGTGGCAGCTCCTGACATTCAATGGGGAGCAGACCCTGCTGTCTGAGCTCTTCCCTACCCTGTTGCTCTCAGACAGGGAAGCAGCCGGGCGGTGGGGATCCGGGCCCCCTCTGCCCACACTTCACCTCCCGTTTGGTCTCTTGCATGCAGGGGAACCAAAGCTAAGCCAGAAGAGGTCTCCTTCATATACACACTGCCTAACGACTCAACTCACCAGTTGCTCCAGACCCACCAGGACCACCACCACCTCCAGGAGCAGCCTGCTTCAGCCAGCCAGTCAGGGAGGAGGAGTATACCCCAGAATCCTGCACTGGAAGCAACGTGGGACCCTCTTTTTCACCCAGGTCTGTGCCAGGAGCAGGGCAGGAAATTAAACAGGCTAGAGATAACATGAGGCACGCATCCCCGACCCAGGAGTGACTCGGAGGAAGGAGGGATAAGTCGATGAAGGTGGTGCTTGGTAAGGAGGTATCCACAGCTTGTACCTGGGAGAGGCCCTCCTCCCCACCTGAAAGCGTAGTAGGATGTGCAGGGGCTTACTGGTTGGGTCCTTCTCCAACACAGCAAGCTGTGTCCTCAAAGGCTAAGGAAGAGGACACTTTCCAAGTTCAGAGAAAACTCCTTTGGTCTCTGATTTCAAGGCCAGTCACAAATTCCTACTGCCTCTCATCAGAAGAAGAGGTATTCTCTAATCACTCCAAAATGCCTTGCTTCATTGGATCTTGTCTCTTAATTAAGAACTAAGGTTACATCAATCATTAAGGAGCCAAGTTCTTGCAAAGTATCATCGAAACTGTGCTTCCGTAGCACACTTTTCCCCAAGGGGCTCAGTGCACACCAGCCCCATCCCACTTTCTTCCTCGCACCAGTATCTTGGGGATCAATGTGGGTTCTTGGTTGGGTGCAGGATGGTGCAGAGGCTTGGATGATGTTTCCACAGGCAGATCCTCAACCCCAAGTCCAGCAGATGAAATTCACCTCCTAGAGCCAGACCAGCTTCACAGAAGCTGGACTACCTCGCCTGGGGGGGGTGAACTGAGAACGGGGCGATCTTGACCAGAAATCACATCAGATGGGTGGACCAGCAGCCTAAATCTGGAAGGAGCAGGGCTTTCTTCCACATTTTATGGGCTAAGCCGACTTCCTCTGCCCCAGGGTACAGGCCAAGTGCTTGAGAGTGTCTGTGGTCCCACCACTGACAGGTGTGGGTGGCCGCCCATGCCTGTGAGAGACCTTGGAAGGAGCGGAGGTGGCCTCGTCGTGGCTGCAGGTGCCGCTCTCTCCTTCAGGATCAATGTAGCCAGCTCCCGGCGCAGGGACGGACCCAGCACCTCTGGGCCTTGTTTCCCGGTCAGTCTGGATTTTAATGTTGCCCACTTTTCTCTTCCCTCAGGGCCCCCGTGCTGCTTGGGCCTTGTACCGGTTGAAGAGGTGGACAGTCCTGAATCTTGCCAAATGGGTGGAGGAGAGTGGTGTCCCCAGCACCCCACAGGGACCTACACGGGACAGGAGCTTGGGAGACAGCTCTCCCCCAGCCCACCAGTGCACGTGACTTTTGAAACACCACCCCCCACAATTTAGGCTGAAGCCAATATTTCAGAAAGACTATTATTGTTTTTTAAGAGAGACAGAGAAAATTGGTATTTATTTTTCTATAATAGCCATATTTATATATTTATGCACTTGTAAATAAATGTATACATTTTTATAATTCTGGAAAGACATAGGGAACCCTCACCATGGAGGTATAAGGGGTAGAACAAAGAAGCCATGACATAACAGGAGTAAACCAGGAAAGAGGAGCATAGACTGGCCAGGACCCAGACTGAGGAGGTGGCAAGAGGCTGCGGAAGGGAAGACTCCCAGGCACCCTGTTCATGCCGACCACAGGGTAAAGCAAAGGCCGTGGTGTCAGAGCTGGAGACACCTGTGAAGACGGCCAGGCCCTGTGCTGCGGGCAGCGTTTCCAGAAGATGCCCATGAGAACAGACTCAGACGTGCACAGTACTATGAGCATTAACAAGCCTTCCAGAATCAATAATCTGTGGCAACATAGCTCTGTAAAAACAAACACTGTAACTTCTAAATAAATGTTTAGTCTTCCCTGTACTTTCAGCTTAGTCATGTGTGAGTCAGCATTCCCCTTAGACCTTAGGAGTCAGACTTGGAGTATCTGAAGAAAATAACCACTTGTGACATCTACAGATCAAGAGATGAGATCTGGAAAAGGTAGCGGATGTTACTAATGTTTTGTCTTTGTAAGTACTGAATGTCAGCTGTGCTTTTATTAATGTGGAATTCATTAGTCACTGTCCAGCCCATGAGGGAGATGGTGTATGGCAGGCAAGGAGGGCCAGACCCTCAGGTGTCCTGCTGACTGGACTGAAGTTCAAACTGTTCATATGAAAGGAATGAAACTAATCATTTCTTTATAGGGGTGTGTGTGTGTTGAAGGCCAAGTATTTTCTCCAGTTAGTTACGTGTTACGCTACACATGAACATGTGGTGCCTGATAAAATTTACTTTCTTTCGTTCTAAAGATACACCAGCATTAACAAAAGAGTTGACTCCCTGGTGGTTTAAAATCAACACTTACTGCGTACTGTCCAACACAGTACCATCCTTTATACCTGGAACTAGATGGATGCTGAAGCTTGCAATGTATCCCTCAATTTCAGCAGAGTTCAGTTACCCATGAAATGCCACTTGAGAAGCATCATGCCAGAGCCTGGCTTCTCCTGTCTCCAGTTTGATAAACAAGATCCTAGAAAGGCCCCAGGCCTGGTTGTCTAGGACAAGTGCCCCCTCTGCTGGCCATAAGAAATAGTGCCAGCTGGTGCATTGTTGAATCCTTTTTCCACCCAAAGCTAAATTGGAAACACTCGAGACTTAACATGATATTCAGAAAAGCTGTATTTGAAAAGTATTTTAACAAATAAAATGAAGGGCTATAAGTAACATGGAAATGATAAGAACGGAGCAGTGGAGCAGGTAAGAGAAGTAAGATGTGACTTCAAGACACACCTGACTGAGGGACAGGGCTACTCAGTCCACTTTTAGCTAATGCCAGCGGCCCTCAGGTCTGGGCTGTACCTCACCTTCTGCCCACCACCTTTAAATAACAGCAAAGACATGACCTGGCTAATGCTCTGTATGATAGTTTTTCTTGCCAATGGGAAATTTAGATAACCAAAAAATAAACCCACAAATCTTCTAAAATAGAACGTATTAAAGATGCAGTTTGAGATACAGCCCTCTGAAACCTCACATTCACTCCGGTTGGTTCCAGACAAATCTAAAGCAGCTCAGTTCAACAACAGATGTTGGGCGCCAGATCTGGTTTTAGACTTCTAGATAAGTTAGTTCACCTTAAAATAACAGGATTGTTGCAGTAGACAAAATAACTTCTGTTGAATTTTATGTCAAAAATTTGGGTGGATTTGAGGGGGAAAATGCAAACTTAGAAGGCCCAGGGCTTCATCTGTTCCCTCATGGAGACTAAATAGGTGGGAGGGTTGGGGCATCTTTCTTACGCAGAAGGGCAATCTCTTTCTTTAAGGCCAAAATCCTTTCTGCCTGGAGTTGGATCAACTCAGTGACCTTCTCTCTCGCCACGATATCTGCTTTCCGAGGGCCCTGGAAGGCATTGCCCTGTCAAAAGAAAACACCCTCTACTTTAAGCACCATTTGGGTTGTGAAAATTTCTCTGTCCTTGTATCGGTCAGGAGTGCCTGCCTTACCGTCCATTTAAACAGCTGTTGCTCCTTAGTCTAAGAGGCCTGCATTCCTCCACTGAAATCCCACCTTTAGAAATGTGCCCCTTGGGCTAGCAAACAACTCTTAAAATGCAAAGACCTTTTAGATGGGTAATTCATTAAGCTGACTACCACTCATACCTTAGAGGGCTCGTCACTGGAATCATGAAAGGCAAGTTACCCCCTTTTTTCTAAACAAATATGTCATATTTGTTTTCCAAAGAGGAAATCCTTATTGGGAAATTTCCTTACCTGATTTCTCCCCTGTCCAGCCAGCTCCTGCTCATGCTTCCGACATCACTTTCAGGGAAGCCTTCTCTGCCCCATGGGCAAGGCTGGGATTGTTTGCTGTGTGTTCTATCACAGGAGCCATCCTGTGTCATTTGTAATCATCAGACTGAACCATTTGAGATTTATGATATTTGACCACTTTTTAACTTAAAGTGGTGACTTGTTATGGTTCAACCTAAAAGTTTGGTATCTTCTTGGTGACATTCTGTCCCTCTCAGAGAGAAGGCCCAGTGCTCCTGGGCCTCACCGTGCGGCTGGCACTTGGCCTAGAGCCTGTTGGCCGCAGGAGATGCTCCATATACACCGCACGCTCACTAAAGGAAGGGGTGTACCACGTAGGCCACCTCTGCCCTCTGCCAGGTGCTTTACCTATGCTGACTCATTTGATCCTCACTGCAACTCCATGAGCTAGATGGTGTTCTTCTAGTTTAAAGCTACAGAGACTAAGACTGAGAGATGCATGACCTGGCCCAAGTGACTATAGTATTAGTCACTAGAAGAACTAGAAGCAGGTTACTGATGCCAAAAGTCCGTGATGTGTCCATTATCCTCCCTTCCTATGGCGGAACTAAATAGTAAGAAGAGGTTGTCGTTACCCGATAGCTTCTCCCTTGCCTGCCTTCACTCTAGAGGCTGTGGAAGCTAAACACTAACCTTACCCATTTCTGTTCCAGCTAGGGGTGGCTAAGTGAACACAAGCAGAAAACTTCCTCTTTCTTATGAAAGGCACTGAAGAGGCTGGAATATAGATGTGAAACAGGGAGCTGAGGCAGCCATCTGTGACCCTGACCCACTTAGGTCAAATTAAATAAGCAGACATTGGAGATGGATGTTGGACACCAAATTCAGGTAGTGTATTAGTATTATTTATACCTAAATAACCTTATCTCTCCAGGGCCAAGGCAAATCCTGAAGAGTAGCACTTATGTAAGTAAGTTCATGGCACCCAAGAGGCTTATGAAGGTTGTCCCTCAGGCTCACTGTAACGTGGCCAGATTCAATTCAATGGTCTCAGAGACCCAGGTGGAGCGAGAAGCAGTCTAAAAATAGGTTTGTTAAATGCCTTAATATAAAATAATAATAATAAATAATAATAAAGCACTTAATATTCCTGTGAATATTAAGCTGCCTGTGTAGAAGTTCCCCAGTTCGACAAAAGCTCTGGAGAAAAGAAGCATACCTGCTGGTTCTGTAGTGTGTTCAACCGAGAATCGAGTTTCTTCTTTTCAAAACATAAGTCGTTCATCTGGTGAAGCTTTCTGGTATGTTCTTCCGTCTTCATCATCAGTTCCCATCGCACTTGGGCAATCTTCTCCTACCAGGGCAGGAAGATGCAAAAACGGATTAAGTAAATGAGAGGAGATAGAGAAATATCCAGATTTGATCAAAACCACCAGACAAATGAAGTGACTGATAGGCATATAGAAATATGTAATCAGAAGTCAGTATGAAGATACAATCAGAAGCAACTGCATTGGGTCTGGTTTGACTAAAGACAAGCAGAATGTAAGTATAATCAAGAATAAAAGCAGGTGAAGATAAGGTAGACGTCGACATCACTCCCATTGTGAGGAATGAAGTGAGTATGCAGGCTGGGCGCTAACAGGGACCAGTCCCATTGACACAAATGCTTATGAGCATAGGTAATTTACTTCTTCACAGTGCAGTGGCAAATCTTGGTTGAAAAATGATGAGACAAGATAGCACTAGGAACCTCCCCACCTTCCCTATCTACTGATGAAATAAGACCAGAAACTGGAGAAGTCAATGATTTGCTGGCTTATCAAATTATTGTAAAAGCACTTGTGTTTGAATCAGGCTATAACTAGGCACTGCCTCATCTCACAGCTCCACAAGCAATGTAGGCATTAAATTCTTCTAAGACCTTACCAGCTAAATAGTCCATACCTTGCTATAAAATTTATTACTCAGAAATATGTTCTAATTTCCAGATTATAACAGCATGTAAAGCTATATAGAATGATACAGTTCAGATCCTCAGAGTACAGCAGTTCCATTTCTAACCCTGTTAGAGCTCTGAGACCTCAATGTGAAATCTCTCCATAATCTTTCATGCTATTTCACCATCATTGACATGCATCCCAGACCCCAAGCCCCAGTGCTGCGCTTTCAATCCAAGATGGACTAGTCCCTCCAACTAAGTGAATGGTAAGGAGGCTGATAGGCTTAAGATCAGATCACAGTGGAGGGGTGGGTTGAAGAGTGCGGCTCATAGACCCAGACCCATCGCCAGGTGTACAGATGCTTTGCAGGAACCACACACAGTTCACCAGGATTTCTTGCCTCCACTTAGTGGGTCACGTGCCCTCTCATCCATACCTCCCACTTCTTCATTTCCTTTGCATTCAATAGTTCCTTTCGAAGTTTTTTGATCTTGAGTTCTTCAAGTGTTACATTCACAGAAAGTGTCTGAAGAGCTGCTAGGTCTATCACACGGCCAAACTTGCTCATCATTAATTCACGGACTGTTCCTTCCATTTCTAAAAGAAGACAGTCACTATCAGATTGTTCAATGGCTTCACTGTTGTTGAACGAGCAATGCCAATAACAAGAACCCTCTAAGGAAGGGCTTTTGTAAGAAGATGGGAAAGGATTTTATGTTACCAGTTGGTTTTTCCTCTCTAACTTTTCAGCTGCTACTTTCTTCACTTAAAATATCCATTTCTCACTTCCGGCCAAGATGGAGGCGTAGCTGGACATGCTGTGCCTCCTCTCACAACCAAGATTAAGGACAACAAAAATATAGAACCAAAAAAAAAAAAAAACCCCAACCAGGACAGAGAGAAAATTGAATTGTGTGGGAGCCCAACGACAACGATTCACCCAGACTGGTAAGAGGGGCAGAGTCAGCGGCCAGCGGAGTCCTCAGCTGGCGGAGTCAGATTGCGGCGGGATAAGCCGGTGGTGGTCCCAGGCGTGCAGTCACTCCAGGCACACAGGTGGCCAAGCGGACCACGGACACATTCGTGCACAGATAAACCAAGAGAAAACCGGCAGCAAGACAGACTACACGATGCAGAGCCCCAGCGCTGGGAAGTGAAACCTAAAAGCACCCATGGAAAATATTTGTAGGAGCTGAGGTGCTGGAAGGGAGTCCCAGCCTCGCAGGAGCGTTAGTTGGGGAGACCCACGGGGTCCTGGAGCGTGCGCAGGCCCATCCACATGGGAATTAGCACCAAAGGGGTCCAGTTTGCTTGGGGGAAGTGGTGGAAGTGACTGAAATCTGGCAGAGAGCAGAGCAAGCGCCATTGTTCCCTCTCGGACCCCGCCCCCACATCCAGCACTGCAACCCAGCGACTGGGCTGCCCTGCCCTGGTAAACGCCTAAGGCTCCACCCCTTACTACGTAAGAGCCATGACCAGACAAAAATGAACAAACAAACAAACAAAAAAAAACAAGGATGGCTCAAAAGGGAGAACAGACTGGGGCCCCGAAGCTAAGTCATCTGAGCAACCAGGAGGTGGTCAACCTATCAGATGCAGAGCTCATAGCACTAGTAGCCAACCTATCAGAAGCACAGTTCAAAGCTCTGGTGATTAGGAAGCCACAGAATTGGTTGATTTTGGTCACAAATTAGAGGAACAAATGGAGGCTACAATAAGTGAAATGAAGAAAAACACAGGGAACCAATAGTGATGGGAGGAAAACTGGGACTCAAATCAATGGAGTGGACCAGAAGGAAGAAACAACCAACCAAACAGAAAAGAATGAAGAAACAAGAATTCAAAAAAATGAAGAGAGGCTTAGGAAACTCCAGGACATCTTTAAGTGTCCCAACATCCAAATTATAGGGGTGCCAGAAGGGGAACAGGAAGAGGAACAAGTGGAAAACTTATTTGAACAAATAATGAAGGAGAACTTCCCCAATCTAGCAAAGGAAATAGACTTCCAGGAAGTCCAGGAAGCTCAGAGAGTCTCAAAGAAGTTGGACCCAAGGAGGAACACATGAAGGCACATCATAATTACATTAGCCAAGATTAAAATGAAGGAGAGAATTCTAGAAGCAGCAAGGAATAAGCAGACAGTCACCTACAAAGGAGTTCCCATCAGACTGTCAGCTGATTTCTCAAAAGAGACCTTGCAGGCAAGAAGGAGCTGGAAAGCAGTATTCCAAGTTCTGAAAGGCAAGGACCTATATCCAAGATTGCTCTATCCAGTGAAGCTGTCATTTAGAATGGAAGGGAAGATAAAGCACTTCTCAGATAAGGTCAAGTTAAAGGAGTTCATCATCACCAAGCCCTTATTATATGAAATGTTAAAGGGACTAAAAAAAGAAGATAAAAAATAGGACAGTAAAAAGACAGCAAACTCACAGATATTAACAAGCACACCTAAAACAAAAGCAAACTAAGCAAACAGCTAGACCAGGAGCAGGAACACAGAAATGGAGATCACATGGAGGGTTTGCAACAGGGGAGTGGGAGGAGGAGAGAGGGAGAAAAGGTACAGAGAACAAGTAGCACCAACAGTGGGTAGAAAATAGGGGGAGAGCGAGAATAGTGTGGGAAAAGTAGAAGCTAAAGAACTTATGACACATGGACATGAACTAAAGGGGGGGCGGATGTGGGTGGGAGGGGGTGTGAAGGGTGGAGGGAAATGAAGGGGGGAAATGGGACAACTGTAATAGTATAATCAATAAAATATAATTTAAAAAAGTAAAAAAAATGCCCATTTCTGTATTATCTTTTCACCTACTTCAAAACCTTGTGAAAAACAGACTTCTCTTTCCCACCTGGCTTACACATACTGATCCGCTCCTCCTCAGACTGTTAATGGGCTCCAACTAGATTATAAACTCTTCCATTTTGAATTATTTTCTTATTGATCTCTAGATCGTCAGTGTTAAGAACAGTGCAGGCATTTAACAAAAGTTTTCATCTTACTCCAAGTAAAAATTGTAAGTCCTTGTGGTGTCTCTCGAGGCCCTACCTGGCCCTGCCGTGTTACTTCTCCTACTCCTTTCTCATACTCTCTTCATTTTTGCCTGTATGTGCTGGACTCCTTTTTTGCATTTCAAATATTCCAGGATCACCCCCATCTCAGTTCCCATTGTCTGGAATGCTGTTTCCCAGACAGCCCCATGGCTCACTGCACAGCCCGTGTTCTGAAAGCAAGTTGTGAGAACTGTGGAAGACTCATTTCCAATATACTCAATTCTGAAGGTGGAACTCACAGCAGGCCTTGTCCTCTGACCAGGGGGCGACCTTGTCACCTTTCCAGGGGGCCCTTTCCATCCTCCTCCAGACCTCAGCCCGACTTTCCTAGTCCTTTTTAATGATGGTTTTTAACAATTATCTCCAACTAACAAGTAACATATTTTACTTTTGTTTATCATGAGAATGCTGGAACACCTGGACAAAATTCCATTTGTGGGATCTGAGCACCTCAAGAAAATGCAATCTTGTGACAAGACTTTCTCAGTCACAGACTATCTTCAAGTGACATCTGAAGGCCCTACAGTATAACATGATACAATTGTTATAGAGAAAAAAATTCTATTCAGGTATCATTGTTATGGTTGAATTGTCACAGTATAAGTGGCTAGGCTACCATTTTGCATAAACCAGGAAGGGGTTATTTATTTCTGTTCTGTGTAAGTAGCGTAGTATTCTGTGTGAGGCAGCCATTGACTTGTGTAATGTGGTGGCTGTACAATCAATGGTGCAAATAAAACAGTGAAATTATTTGCACATGTGTGGCAAATAAGAGGCTGGAATAGCCTATGGATGTCTCTGCCTTTCTTGGAAAGAATCTTCAGTTCCTTCCAGCCACCCCATGTAAGAGGCTAGCCTGTCCCATGGCAGTGTAGCAGGACGTACTCGGGTCCGTGCCACGCCCCCAGTGCAGCCAGCCTAATGCCCTTCTCCAGGCTCCACTAAACCTGCCAGTTTTTCTTGGGGACATCGAGCCTTCTGGAACCCTCAGCAGCCACCTTCCCCATGGCTGTGAGCTGTGCCCTCCTTGGAATGGAGTGAACTTACCCCTTCCCATGCCCATGTTCTAGGCCCTCCTCTTCTTCCCCATTGGGTCTTGGGATAGAGGGAGGCCATCACCAAGGTAAGAACAGTGTTTTTCATCACTGTTCAGCCTTTTTTCTCTGATCTACAGGAAAGGAACTCACCCTCAGTTTCACACTCAGAATTAGGAAATCAGTCTTTAACCAGATTCACAGGCTGCTTTCACAAAATGGGCTGGAGGTGAGAGAGAACTCAAAGTCACTGAATAAAACCCCTACCACATAGAAGTATTTTTTTAAATTTTAACTAACACTCCAAAAATATGATACTTCACTGCATTTTCTTCACACATTTTCCCAAACTGAGCTTAACCAAATTGAAACAAGCTTCCTCATTTTCATATTAGTTTATTTCTTGGTTTGATGAATAGTACTTCCAAATATAAACAACATTCACAGGCTACAGAAGCCAAAGGAATGCATGTGAGAAACATTGGAACCTCAAGGCTTACACCTGAGAAAACTGTTTTGACTGAGTGTTATACAAACATGGAGCACTGACATGGCTTCTTATTTTTTTATCTTTTTTTTAAAATAATCCAACCACCCATGAGGGCAGAACCATCAGCACTCTGTGGGAACTGGCCTCTCCAAATCCAAGCAACGTGGATTGGTTGACAGTTACAGACTTCCCATTGTTTTACTTTTTCAAATTTTCTCTTAAAAATTATTTAATTGTGGCAAAATACACATAGCAAGAGGTTATTAAAATGATACATTTTAAAGTTTATAATTCTGTGGCATTAAGGTAGATGCTACAGTACTGGTAATGTTATTTTTATTAAAGTTGGAATACTTCATCACTTACACATATTCCATATGTCAAATATTGTAAAAATATTTTAAGATAATCTTTACACTGTATCTTGTACTATCTACCTCAATTCCAGATGAATTAAAAATGCAAATGTGAAGAATACAACTAAAAAAGGACACTCTACAAAAACATCTTTATGACCTTAAAATAGAAATGGATTTCTTAACACACACACACACAAAGTACAAACCATAAATACAGAGATTGATAAAATGAACTATATTAAGACTTAAAATGTCTGTAACCCCCAAAGATATACTAAACAATGTAAAAGGCAAGGCACAAACTAGAAGAGATTTGAGGCGCATTTAACAGACACAGAAAGAACAGAGAAAGAACTCCCTAAAATTAATAAGAAAACAAAAAAACAGATGTAAAAAAATGGGTAGAGGATAGGACAGGCAAGTTAGAGAAAAGGAAACACAAATAAATATATGTAAAGTTGTTAAACTTCACCAGAATCAAGGAAATGTAATTAAAAGCTCAGTGAAATACAATTTAACATCCACCAGGTTGGCAAAAATATTAAAGTCTTACAGTATCAGGCGTTGATGAGAATATGAAGCCTGGCCAATTCTCATTCACCACCAGGGGGGAGCAAAAATGGCACAACCACTTAGAGGGCAATGTGGCAATATCCAGGAGAGCTGAAAATGTACACACACCCCTATTACCCAGAAACCCCATCCTGGAGTCATCTTCTCAGACACTCACCCAGGGAGATGTGTACAAGACGGTTCACTGTGACGAAATGTCTGTAATCACAAAAAGTTAGAACTACCCGAAATATCAATAGGCAACAGAAGAACTCTTTTATAGTCCTACAATGGAATGTTGTTATAGCACAGCGATTTTCAACCTTTTTCACCCCATGGCACATGAAAACTAATTACTAAAATTCTGCAGCGCACCAAAAAATATATTTTTTACTGATCTGACAAAAATAGGCATAGTTTTGATTCATTCACCCTGGATGGCTCTTCTTGTGTTGGCTGTTGTCATTTTTTTATCTGGCACTCTAAGGGGATAGAGGGCAGTGCCCCTGACTACACAGTCAGGGGCTGCATGTTTCAAAAATTCTTGTGGCACACTGGTTGCCAATCACTGTAACAGCACTTAAAATGGAAAATTATCACAGCAATATGGATAGCTCTAAAGAACTGGTTTAATGAAGTGAACTATACAATTAAATACAGTACAGTATTACAGTTAAAAGTAGTTTCACGGATTGTGTGTGGACACATACACATGCTTATCCAGTGCTTGGTCCTGGGGAAGGACATAGCAGAATGGTATCAGGAAGAGAAAGGACTTCAATCGGATCTTCAGTGTTTTATTTCCTAAGCTTGGTAGTGGTACATGGGTTATTATATTATTCCATACTTCATTATACATAAAACCTTTTATAATTCAGAGAAATCATTTCTATAATAAAAGATTCATCCCTTTAAAATAGGACAGTGATCACTTAATGGTATCAGGAGAGATAGTAAGTAGGAATATGAGAAGGTGTCCTTGTTTCCTCTTGATTCTTTGATTATTTACTGCTTTCAAAGTTGGAGATAGTCACTTGAGAGTTCCCTCTTATCAATGAATATTACTTATCAGTAAACATCACTACATAAGCCATGGGCTTAGTTACTCACTGTGTATAGTTTTTGCCATCTCTCTCTTTTCTCGAATGAGTTGTTTCCGTCTCTCCCGCCATTCTTTGTTAAGCTTTTGCTGCTTGGTATTCTCCTCCTGGAGCTGTACAATTCGTTCTTGTAGCCGCCCCAATGAGCGGTTAGAAAAGACCAAAGTTCCAGAAAGATCACTAGGTATTTCCCCAAATATCATATACTCTATCTAACAAAACAAAACAAAAATCAAAGACCAAACTAAGTGTGAAGTCATAGAAAGCACAAAGAAAGCACTTCCTTCTGTTCCTCATTTGAGTCACTGTCTTTGGGCTTATATTTTTCTCAGCATGAAGTCTGTGAAAGCAGGAGGCTGCCTCCAGGTGGTAAGACAGCTTCTGCCCCCCTGGGGACAACAAGTCTTCACACACAGATCATGGCTGATATCTACAGCACAACAACGGAACAAACATCTCAGATTTCAGGGTTGGCATATTGGGCAAACTGGCACATACCGCTAACCCAGTTCGGGACAGGTTACACAAGACAAACCTGAGACATTGCTGAAGGCAAAAATGACAACTGAAACTGTCTTACTTAGGGCACATCATTGCTGGAGTCACCTGGAGTCAGAGCCAACTCAGCAGCACATCACACAGATGCACAATATACAAAAGGCTGATCCTGGGTTTTTCTTCTAAAATACAACGTTCTCTCTTCACCTAACAAAATACAGTACAATGGGCCTTTTCTCTCACTGATATGTATCTGCATTTTAATATGTTATATTTCAAGTGAAATGTGCAAATGAACCAAAAGGGGAAAAAAAAGAGAATATTTCCTTTTGTCTTCACTTCTTAATGAGTGGAGATTAAATGAAGATAATTCTTGCTTCATTAGTTCACATCTATTTAAATATGGTGTGAGAAGAGATATATGTGCAAGATCTAAGATTTCAATCGCCAAGGCATCTCATTCCTAAGTTACAGGCTCCTCATTTTCCAGAACTGAGATGATTCAACTTCCAAAGTTGAGTAACAGGCTACAGAGAAATACATGTGCTTGATGTCACTCTTTTATAACAATCTGAGAATGGATAAGAAAAGCTGGGATGTCTTTCCTACAGGTAGAATTCTCAACAAAAGACTGCTCTTCCCCCCACTAGTGACCCACAGATCATTCTCTGGAAAGGCCTGCATGCGGTGGTTCTGCTCAGACAGGGTGGGGCAGCCTCCCTAGACCCATCACCTGGTGGAGCTTGAGTGGAATCACCACCAGCAGTTCATTCAGCCGCTGCTGCTTCTCTCGTTGATAAGCCTCCAGGGCCCCCTCTGCTGCATTCAGGTTAGTCGCCACAATTTTGACCTGTGGGAAGCCCCATGAGTGAAAGGTTGACAAGATTCAGCAAACATATAGCCAAGGTGGGAAATGAGGGCATCTTAGGGGGAGTAAGAGCATGAGCAGGATCTGCTTTGCTGGGCTGTGATGAAATGGATGATCCCAGTTTGCAGCCCAGAAATGTATATTATTTTTATCCTGTGAAGTCACGATCCACACTTTTTCAGCCACTCCTGTGTCCCCAGAGTTGTAAGGTTTGGTGCATGTGAGCCCAGAAGACATGCCCACATCTCCCTTCTATTTGATGCATGAAAAGTTTCTCTCAGCATGGACTGTCTTTGTCAGAATGGTCTGAATCTTGTTTAGTCATAATGGACTCAATAAATTAAAGGAAGCAGACTTTAAAATAATGAAACTACTCATTACAGTATTTCTGTAGCATATTCTTCATCTTCTAAAATACTTGAAAGTTTTCCAAATCATTTCCTATTTGAAAGAGGGGAAGCAATCTACCAAAAGTATTTCTGAATATTAATTAAGTGATGCTTCTCTAGGAGAGGTACCTAAGAGGGAAATTGAGCAGATAAGCAAATATTAACCAATATAATTACACCCAAACTTAGGCATATACCCCAGAGAGTAAACAAAGTGAAGAAAGAAATATCAGAGCTTCTATTTACTTTTATCTTATTCTTTTTAATTTTTGTTTTTGTAAATGTTTTCTAATATACAAAACACAGATGACCCTAGGACAATGTGCGGGGCTAGAGGTACCAACCTCTACACAGCTGAAAATCAGTGTATAACCTAAGTCGGCCTTCCACCTCCATGGGTTCCCAACCATGGACTGAAAATACCATTTTCAATCAGTGGTTTGGTTGAATCTACAGGTGCAAAACCTGGGGATGCAGAATTGACTACAAAAGAAATCTGCACTATAAGTGGACTTGCTCAGTTCAAACCTGTGTTGTTTAAGAGTAAACTGCGTATTACTACAATAGTTCATAAATACAATTTATAAATAAATATATATTTATTCTGTGGGTACACATACCACAAATTTTTTTTAATGCATAGAAGTATGTAATCATAAAAGTCTGGGAATCAATGATTTAGGTATGGAAAAATCCAATGGCCCCCAGCATGACTGTGCTTGAAGAAAAATAAACTGGATGAAATATTTGAAATGTTTCTTCTCATTGGAGAAGTCCTAAATCATGCCGTTGCTATGAAATGGCAACGTTATAGCTGGGAGAATGCACAGCATGTTGGGAGAGGACAAATAGACCTGAAAAAGGGAAAGCACCCTACTTTTTTGGACAATGTGTCATATTCCTTTTTGAGGTTATCAATAATTTTCTTTTCTTCGACTAAGGCCTCCTCAATGTCCAGCCTTTTCTCTCGAAGTTGAAGCGCCAGTTCAAAAAGATTCACATCACAATCTGAAAAGACAGCCAAAATTTTTTTAATAAACACCATTTGTTATGGAATATAGTGATACTGTAAATGTGGACTTTGGAGCTTCAGAATTATTAATGTCCATTTGTGGATCTACTCTAGCAAGGTTTTATTACACTTAGGGCTCCATTATTCCAAGTAGAAATTAATAATCATGATAGTAGCTATGATACTAGTATTGATGTTCTGAACAGTACTCTGAGTCAGGCTTTGTGCTAGGCCCTTCATGTACTTCATTTCATTTAGGCTCATAGGTCCTGCAAAGTGGAAACTATTGTTTTCATTTTGTAGGTGAGGGACCCTGAGTTTCAGAGAGGTCACAAAGCTGACATGTGACAGAATGGGATTCAAGTACAGTATCTTCATATTAACTTCTACATTTATCCACCAGGTATTGATAATAGACAAAGAATGTAAAAATATAACAGAGTACTACAATGGAATTTAGAAACCTTAGTTCTAGCCCTAGTTCTACCACTAAACTAGCTGTGAGATTGTTCAAGCCATTGAATCCTGGTATAAAATAACGAGTTATCCTACAAGATTTTTTAGCTCTCTTCCACTCATAAATATTATGATTTTAAAAAGATTCTTATTTTCAAAATCAGAACAAGATTTAAAACTTATTTAGAATTAAACTTCAAAATTTGATGTATAATTTTTAGAAAATTACAAGAAAAATAAACTCAGACTAAAAAGAAATTTTTTTTCTACTGAATCATTTATCTATTGTAACTGTAAGAATATTGGTCAGGACTTCCGGCCAAGATGGAGGCATAGGTGGATACACTGTGCCTCCTCGCACAATAAGGATTTAGAAACAAGAAAACCACCAGAACTACGAGAAAATTGAACTGTATGGAGGTCTGACAACCCTTCATCCAGACCAGTAAGAGGGGTGGAGTCATGGCAGGAGGAAGCAAAGGTTGGTGGACCCGGGCACACAGGCAGCTGCTGGTAGACCCAGGCCAGCAGGTGGCAGCTAGCAGGCCCCAGGTGCAAGGTGGCTGGCTGAGCAGGCGGTACCACATTCACACGCAGATAATCCAGGCAAAAACGTGAAACAAGACAAACTCGCAACCCAGGACCCCAGTGCTGGGAAGTAAAACCTAAAACCACCAAGACCCCGCCCCCACATACAGTGTCACAACCCAGTAATTGGGCTGCCCCACCCTGGTGAACACCTAAGGCTCTGCCCCTCACTATACAACAGGTGCGACCAGACCAAAAAAACCCCCACAAAAACAAAAAACCAAAAATGGCTCAAACAGGAGAACAGATCAAAGCCCCAGAGCCAATTCACCTAAGCGACCAAGAGATAGCCAACCTATCAGATGCACAGCTCAAAGCACTGGTGATTAGGAAGCTCACAGAATTGGTTGATTTTGGTCACAAATTAGATGAACAAATGAAGGCTACAATAAGTGAAATGAAGGAAAATGTATAGGGAACCAATAGTGATGGGAGGAAAACTGGGACTCAAATCAATGGAGTGGACCAGAAGGAAGAAACAAACATCTAAACAGAAAAGAAGGAAGAAACAAGAATTCAAAAAAATGAGGAGAGGCTTAGGAAATCCAGGACATCTTTAAATGTCCCAACATCCAAATTATAGCGGTACCAGAAGGGGAAGAGGAAGAGCAACAAGTGGAAAACTTATTTGAACAAATAATGAAGGAGAACTTTCCCAATCTGGCAAAGGAAATAGACTTCCAGGAAGTCCAGGAAGCTCAGAGAGTCCCAAAGAAGGTGGACCCAAGGAGGAACACATGAATGCACATCATAAGTACATTAGCCAAGATTAAAATGAAGGAGAGAATTCTAGAAGCAGCAAGGAATAAGCAGACAGTCACCTACAAAGAAGTTCCCATCAGACTGTCAGCTGATTCCTCAAAAGAGACCTTGCAAGTAAGAAGGGGCTGGAAAGAAGTATTCCAAGTCATGAAAGGTAAGGATCTACAACCAAGATTACTCTACTCAGCAAAGCTGTCATTTAGAATGGAAGGGCAGATAAAGTGCTTCTCAGATAAGGTCAAGTTAAAGGAGTTCATCATCACCAAGCTCTTATTATATGAAATGTTAAAGGGACTTATCTAAGAAAAAAGAAGATAAAAAATAGGACAGTAAAAAGACAGCAAACTCACAGATATTAACAACCACACCTAAAACAAAAGCAAC
>PVKU01002989.1:58028-198620 GCA_004027475.1 Anoura caudifer
GGTGTGCAGGATGGAGGGGAATGATGGGGGAGAAATGAGACAACTGTAATAGCATAATCAATGAAATATAATTAAAAAAAGAAAGAAATATAAAAAAAGAATATTGGTCAGGATACTTCTGACTGGTTTCACTGGTGAAAATAGTGAATTTGTGAAGCACCTCTAGGAAACTGGTACAAACTGCTCTCACACAACAGATTTCAAACAGGTAAATGTGGGTGAGTTTGTCGAGAGGGAGACCTTTCTAAAAGAAAACAAATTATATATATAAATATAAATATATATAAATTTATATATTTATAACAATCTTTTTTTACTTTATAAAATGAAACTTGCTGCATCGATGATGCTCAGTCAACTATAGATTGTCTGCAGATAATTTAATTTGTCATTCATGCATGGCTGCCTAAAGAAACAGAAAACCAATTATCCAGAGAGCCTCCAAAAATATACATCAAACTATACTTTATATATCTTAAATCACCCTTTCCTTAAATTGCATTATGAGGTAATTGAGAAGACAAAAAAAAGGCACATTCTTGGTATGGTCCACTTCACACTTCATAGAGAGCACACAGTTTTCTCCAACTCACTCGTTGGGCAGATGGAATCGTCAAACACATCATCTTCAGATCCAGACTCATCTTCATCACTCTCCAAGCTGGATTCTTCCTCACTTGATTCATCACTCTCTTCTTCTTCATCTAAGGAGAGAGTAAAACATTGTTAACAAGAGGAGGTTCCTGTGTTAAGCTTAATCCCAGATTTTTAAAATAAAGTATTTTTCAATGAGTTAGTCACTAGGAAAATAACAAAGAAAAAGCAGAAAATTACTCAATATTTTTAGAAGAGTTAAAAATGGGCAAAGGCATAGAGACACAAACTTAAACTTAAAAGCCTGCAGGGAGTTGTGCAATTAACCTCAGTCCATCGAGGCAGAGAAGGTTGAGAACAGGTTGCGGAACTGCTTGTGCTGTGACTCACCCAACACACGTTTGGTTATAGAGGTCCACAACCCTAAATCACACTACCCTGGAAGCAGAGAAGATTTTCACCACTTGTATGAACCTTAAGTGATGCTATTTATAATTCTTATTTAACCTACTTAGTGTGGATATTCATGTGTTGCTACAGAGGGAGTGAGGTATTTGATCTGGAGATCCTGCAGCAAACCCTGCTGGCGTGAGTTGACAAAGACTCTGTACTTTGATCAAACTTGAGTCATGACCCTCTGAGTCCTCTTTCTGACTAGTCCTTGACCTTGGGTGCTGTCCTTGGCCCACTTAGTCCAGTTTTATGAAAACTCCTGCTAGGTCCGTTTAGGAAAAGTTCTCACCCTTGATGTCTGATCAAATTCCTTATTCCCTGTCCATAATATCTTATCACTTTGGCCAGCATTCAGCCAAAATCCTGTTAGGTCAGTTTAGCAAAGAACTACCTCTGAGTAACTTTTCATCCACTGCCCGCCACCCTAAGACCTTGGCTATCCATCTCCCCTTGCCCTTGTTGCACTGAGAGCTGAGCTGATTTCCCCTCCTCTCTACAAAATCCCACTGTAGTAGTCCCTCCTAAATAAAGTCTACCTTGCTGTTCTTTGCCAAGTGTCCTGAGTAATTAAACAAGTGTTATGAATGATTTCTTTAACAACATCCAAGACAATATCTTTTACAAAATATAAAATTTTTGAGTACAAAAACACATCTGCCCCCAAGAGTTTTGGATAAGGGATTGTAGACCTTCCCACCCAATTCTGTTTTCTTTTAAAACATCTTGAGGACCTCTATGAACTATAAATCACTAATTAGAAATTTGTATTTTATAAAACATCAAATTAAAGAGGTGGACCTCATACCCTGTAGGTGATTTCTTAAATATAATATCTCTCTTAAAATTACTTTAAGTGATCTGTACCAATTTATGAAATAAAGCATCAAAATGTGACATTAGACCTTAAAATTTTTTTGAGGAGGATGAAATAGATCACTTTTCCCTATTTCTCCCACTAAATACAGCTAAAAACTCTGGACATTACATGTAAAACAAACATAAGAAGACTCTAAAAAGCAGAAAGAAGGCAGACCAGCTATGCACCTCAGAACCTCAAAAACAATACTGTGATGAGTTCCTTGGGTCTTCTTTTTGCCTTATATCTCAGACCTGGAGATGAGTAACTGGGCAACCTGGAAACGTCAACAGGTGCATATACAGGAAGGCCCAACAAGGGCTTGCTCTCTCTAGCCAAATCTCTCTTGCTAAGCTCTCTCTCTTTCCCTGGAAAGAGGCAGCTTAGCAAGACTTTTAGACAATACCCTTCCTGAATACCACAGAGAAAAACTGTGGTCCCACTCCCACCCACATCAGCAAAGGCCAAGCAGGGAACCTAGACAGCCACCCTTGCAAAGCTGTAATGAGGCACACCAACATTCCTACCAGGATGGTATCAGAGAAGGCCAAGTAGGAAAGAGGCATTTTTATTCCTGAGAGCTGGTAATCAGCCTCCTTTCCCACATTAAGATGTTTGTACAGATCCTCTGGGCAGCCCAGACTTCCACTCTCACCTAGTGGCAACAAGATTCCCTTTACACTCTCCACAGAGGTGGTGTCAGAAGAACCCTGGTGGAGAATCAGGACTGTAACCATTGCCCAGAGGTACCAAGGCCATCCCCAACATGTTGGCAATAGAGATTACAAGGGGGAGCTGGAACTTGCATCTGCACGCTGCAGTAACATGGAGATCCCCTTCCCTTGAGTCACAGTGAAGGCCGAATACCTCCACCTAGCATAAAGGAGCATGCACCCACCCCTTTCTCCGGAGGAGCAGGGTTAGAGAAAGCCATGCAAAACAGTTTTTAATGAGATACACAGTCTCATAACATAATAAGAAAGTTTCCAGGTTTTAGTACCAGGTTAGTACTAGCTTCAGAATGTGAATAAGAAGTTTTCTCTCCTCTTTGATTTTCTGGATAATACTGTGTAAAATAGTGGTAATTCTTCTTTCAATGTTTGGTAGTGTGCTCCAGTAAAACTATTTAGACCAGTGGATTTTTTCAGGGGAGTTTTCAAATGACAAATTCAATGTTCTTAATAGTTATGAAATCATCATTTCATATTGAATGAGTCATGGAAATTTTTTTTTGTGGAATTGGTCTATTTCATCCAAGTTGCCAAATATATTTATAGATTTATTTTTCTTTTCATTTCTATCAGTTTTTGCTTCATATATTTTGCAGCTCTATTGTTTTATGCATACACATTAAGGATTGCTTTGTCTCTTTGGTAGACTGACACTTTTATCATCATACAATGTTTTTCTGTGTCCAGTAATTTTTTTCCCTGAAATCTACTTTGTCTGATATTAACTCAGCCATTCCTGCTTTGATTTGATTAAAGTTTGCATGATGTATCTTTTCCTTCCTTTTATTTTCAAGTTGATTATATACACACATACATTGTCTGAAGTGGCAGTGAAGAAAAAGTGACACTCTACCTATAGATACCTGAATGGTTTATAACTTCTCCTCTTTAAATCCCATAATACCTCTGCATTGTCTATGTTTTGGTGAACATGGATGATTTCTCTATTTCTCTACTTCATGCTAATAAAAAAATATTTTCATATAAAAGAAAGAAATACAAACCAGCATCGCCTTCAACTTCCTTTTTCTTCACCCGCTTTATCTTCTTCTTTAGTACCTTCATGAGGAAGTTAGCAAATTTATTGTTTTCTCCAAGGGCGGCCTGGAAACCAGCATAGAGTGCCTTTTCCTGGTCCTGGAGCCTGGTAATTTCATTCTTTTTCTCTTCCATCTCCTTAAGAGTTTCACTTATTTTCCACTAAATGAAAAATAAAAAGAACAAATGAAAATATTTTTTGCCCACCTTGTATGACACCTAAAAAAAAAGATACATCATATCTTAGTGAAGCTGAAATACCTAAAAACTAATGTCTCGATCAGTATGTAATATCTATTTAATAGAATCTCTCTTCCTTTAAAACAAAGAGATGGTATAATTTACTCCTTTAAATTTAACATATATACAAATAGAGAAACCATTTCCTGTGATATTTATATTACACATTACTCTGACACTAGCTATCACATTTAAGAAACTCACTAGCTTCTTTTCCAGTTATATTCATAAGGATAGCATAGAATCAAATCTCAGCCTCACATGTTAGGTAGTAACAACAAGAACATAAACTTTTGAAATCCACAGATAAACTAAATATAAGGCTCACTTTTGAAAATTGTATTCTAATGTACCTTATAAAATATTATATCAGATTCACTAAAAAATGTGACTCATTTCTCTCTGACCAAGGATACTAAAACCAGAGAGCAAGCTGAATAATGGGGAAAAGAAGAAAGGAAAGAAGATGAGAAAGGGATGAGGCGTAGACAAGAGGGGAAATTAAGTTGAGAAGAAGAAAGGAGACTTAAGTTCCCTCCATAACAAAGGGTGCAGCCAGCTAGCATCCTCCTGCGCATTCATACTTGCATGTCTTGTTCCTCTTTGTCTAATGAATTAACACTGTTTTGAAGTATGTTCTCCTGTTTTTCAAAATTCTTGAGGAGAAGCATTTCTTGAAATAATGTGACGTGGTGCAGGTCAGATAGTTTCATCTGAGTATCTAGTTTCAGTTTCTGATGTCTCAGGAGATGGAGTTCTGCATCAAAAGTGACAATCAGTTCTTTGATCTGAGGTAGAAAAAGATTTGAGGATATATTAGAAGAACAGGTAATCTGTTTTTTAAGCTATTTAACAATACTAATTTGTTTGGGTGAAAACATTTTCTCATTATGTCCTTATTATGGTTGGAGAATTATATGGGTGTGTGTGGTTGTGTCTAATCATATAATCATTCATTAATCATCTTACATTTACATAAATTTATTTATTTATTGAGTGGTAAAAATTCTGTAACCACAGTTCTTCCAGCTCTTTCTCTACCATTGAAAAAAGCCATTGATCAAGAATGCCCTTCTTGCTGTACTGAATGGTGTAAGTCAGAGACTATGAGCTCTTTGTGGGTAGTGTTTGTATTTGCCTCCATTATATCCCCACAGTATTTCTACATGGCCTTTGCGTACAGTAAACACTAAATAAGTATTTTTTAATTTTAAAAATAAAATAACTTATTTTGTTATTTTGTTTATAATACTTAACTTCTTATTTTGAAAAATTGGAAACCTACAGAACAGTAAATATTTTCAAGTAGATAAATATAATCCTGGACCCACAAGAAACCTGTTCAATCTTTTCAGAAATGCAGAAATTGAGACTAAAGGTGGTTTTCCTGAGATCAAAACTGGGATAAGAACCTAAGTACCCCAAGTCCTGATCTAGACCTTACTCATCTGATGTCTTAATGATCTTAAATTTTTGGTTTTACTCTGATTTTGGCACAGCTTCTCCCCGACTCCATCCCAAAGGAGATGAGATCAAGAGAGAGCCCCAAGGGCTGATTCCCCTGAGGAAACTAGTACAATGGGAGGAAGACACACCACTCCATGTCTCTCACTTCCATTCCATGTTTCTCATTAGATTGTGCATAACAAATGCTTGTAATGAGCAGGGGCCCAGATTGGCGCTGAGAAAGACAAAGAGATCTGTGGGTCTGGGACAGTAAAACTGCTGGAGAATTTCAGAAAGCTTAAAAACAAACAAACAAAAAAAAAAAACAAGGAAAAGAAAAAAATTAAACTAATATATGGCTATAGACTATAAGTGGGCTCCCCATAGAAGTTTATCTAACAAATTTGAGCTATTTTAAGATTTCTTTGGAGGAAGGACTACACTTTTTTTAGTACCACAGCATTCTGAAACTTTACTACATAGATGTCCAAGTTTGTAAAGTTTTCACGTGTTCTATTCTCTCATACCCCTGACAGCCTATAAGCTTTATGAGGATGGAGAACATGTCTGACTTGAGTACTGATAAATCAATACTACCTAGTTAACACTGGCCCTGCTCATAGGATATCCAATAAATATTTTATAATTAATAAAGTAAATTACTCAAACCAAAACTTTTTACTGAGTGTCTTCTATATGACTGGCATTGTCCTAGACACTACAGGGGAATCAAAAGTTTAGGTACCTTCCCTCAAGAACTGTATAACCTAATTCGCAAGAGAAAACTAACACAAAAAACAGCAAGAAAAATTAGTACAAAGCATGATGTGCTGATTATAGGTGCAGTTGAAGGTTAAAAAAGAGAATATATAATGTGGACAGAAGTTTGAAACTGTGCTGAGTTTTGAATGATGACTCAAGCTGTGGAAGGAAGTCATTGCAGGTAGAAGGAAATAGCAATGAAAAAACACAGATATGAAACTCAGATTTGTGGGGAGGGGAGTATGAAAAAGCAGGACAGGTGAGAAAGCTGGGCTGGATAAAGTAAAGATAATGGGTGAGACATAAAATTGGAAAGCTATAAGGGGTGCCTAGCGGGAAAAGACAAAACGAGGAAAAGGACTCCATGTGGTGGGCAGCAGGGAGCTACCTATCCAGGAAAGGTCCTTTTCCTTCCATATACAGAATACATCCTGCACAATTGATCCCAGTCTGGTCTTGATTTTCCTAGAAATAAAAGTAGCTGGCATTCTAGCTCCAGACCAATTTTGAAGTCATTCTTTACCAGGAACATTCTCACTATTGGAGCAAATCACACATCAGAGACAGAGGACAGTATAAAAAGCAGAGGGTGGCCCATTTCCTCTGGAAGGTTTTTATGATGGTCCATCCATCATGTGAAAGCTGCTCCATCACCTCCCCTACCCCATGACTTCACTTAGATGCCAAATTAACATGGATTTGCCCCTAATGCTTAGTCAGCTTTCCCAAAAGGAAGAAGTCCCAAAGCTCCAAAGTTCTGGGCAGAGCACAATGATTTTCAGAAAAGCAGGATGGGGAGGAAACAAAGCCATTAGTGAGTTTGTGGGCTGGACAGGGTTTGGGAAGGTTATGTAGAAAAAAATTCAAATCCATAGTTTTATTTCCCTGCTCCATTCTCTTTCAGCTTTAAATAGGCACAGTCTCAGCCCTTACCCTGTTGGCCAAATACTGCTGCATGTAAGTATTTTTAATCTCATTTCTCTTCATAATCTCCAGCTCTACATCAATTGGATCTGCTTTTTCAAATTCTGTTAACTTTGAAATTTCTAGATTGAGTGTTGATGCCTTTGATGATCTAGCCAATGACTCTCGTGTTGTCAAGTCACCATCCTTTAAAGAAGAGAGTTTAAGGAATCTTCCACTTGCACCTGTAGACCCTGTCTGTTCTGCTTGAGGGATCTTTTCATACTCATTTTTCATCTGCTGTTGCTTAAAAGCTAGGAGAATTTCCTTGTCATAGTGAAATCTCTTTTCAGGAAATTCTTCCGGATGAATCTGAGGGATTTGTGGAATGGGGATGTGCTTGGATGTATGAAGAGTTGACTGAATGTGCTTCAGCTCTTGTACCAGGCACTGGATTTCCTCAATGACAGCCACTTTAAGGTCTCGGAGAGAGAGGATGCACTTGTTCATGTGCATTTTCTTTGAATAGGTCTGATAAAAAGAACAGAAAGGAAGCAAGGTGACAATCCACTCACAAAGGACAGTTTCAAGTACGATCTGCTTTTGTCGGTTGACTGGTATGCATAACAAAAATTCAAGTAAAAATTTCTCTGAACATTCTTGTTTACTACTAAATAACTCTTTTTCTAGTTTTTAGGCCTTTCCCCATTTTGCCTCTCCAAAAGGGGGAGAGGCAAAAGTCTGGATATGACCTGTGGTATCCCACAGCTGGCTCATGGGTCTGAGTTCCCGTCTTCTGCTCCCACCACACAAGTGGAAGTCGTTCCTGAAGGCTTGTATTCAGCTGAGCCCCCTCAGGGAGGGGAAGATTATTCTTTGGTCAGGAACACACAAGAAACTCTCCTTTTCTCATGGAAACAAGTATCATTGGCTCACACTCAGGTATGCCTGCCTAGGGCCCAACTATAATTTAACCTATTCACATTCTGTATTTTGGCCTCATGTTGCTGTTACTCTTTGTGCAGGTCAAGGTAACAATCCTGAATTTCAGTATCATATCCCACCAAGAGATTCCAGGGCTCTTCCTTATTTCCGTCTCGATTTATCTAAGCCAAGCTGAGCCATACAGATCCATGTCTCCCTCCTTACCGGCTCTCTCCCTTGTCTGTGTTTTCTCAATGCACTACCAGCACCTATGGGTCCATGCAACCCTGCTCCTGTGTGCAACTATGGTCCAAAGACGGTTAAGAGTTAACTTGCTTAAATACACAGATTTTTTTTAAAAAGATCAAAAGGTGCTTTTCCAAGTAGTCTTAACAAAACTTAAACCTGTATACTTACTATTTATGTAATAAATTAGAGGAAATGTTTTACATACTCAGGAATAAACGTTTAAAGCATTAAGGCTTAAACTCAAAAACCAGCATCTGGGTGAGTGGGGGACAACTTCTGAAGCACCTAGAGGACTGAGAATCAAGCCTAAAAGAAGAAAACGAAACCAGTCTAGTGGCTATAAGGCTACCTCTTAGAGAAGCCCTCTTTACACAGCAACCCTCTCTACTTTTCCAAATATGCACACATGTAAACGTCAGCCAGTGGGGAAAAGGGATGTATAAATACACTATTTAAAAAGCCTTTGATACTTTTCAATGATTTTTAATTTAATCATGGCAAGAACGACAATTTATTGACTTTAACCATTACATTAACCCTATGAGATAGACTAGACATATCTTATTGTTGTTAATTGGTATTAATACCCTTTTTACAAACAACATAACAGAGGCTTAGGGACATTTACATGACTAACAAAATTCACATAGTTATTAAGTCAGGAACAGACATGGGAACAGAACTCCAGTCTTCTGACTTGTAGAGCAGTGTGCTCTACATTATTTTATACTGCCATTTTAATAAAGTGGATTTCAGAATAATGCAATGTTGTATAAGACAACATACCTGTCCATCATCTCTAGTTAGACTATGGAATTTCAGGTTGGATGACTAGCAAATTGTGGTCAAAAGAACATGTTTCTATAGTGATGGATGTAACATGAAAGATGAAACGAGAATTACCTTAGATGACAGCTAGAAAAGCAACCCAAATGGTCACTAATAAAATGTTCAGGGGTGGGGTGTAGTTCAAGGTGGCAAAGTAGGATGTACCTGAACTCACCTTCTCCCATGGACATACCAAATCCGTAGCCACAATACACATAGATTAAGTCTCTCTGAAAAAGACCTTAAATCGACTTAGATGGCTAGCTCCTCCACAATGAAAGATAAAGGACCACATCAAGATGGGTAGGAGAAGCAGAAATGTGGTCTCACCAATACCACCCCAGCCCAAAGACACGCAATGGGAAGAGATCTCACAAACACAAAGCATCCCCTGGAGGAGCAAGGAGTTTCTGTCCCACATCAGGCACCCTAACTCTTGGGACTTATCCCAGAGAGATAAGCCCCTCAGAATATCTGACTTTGAATACCAATGGGGTTTATGGCCAGAAGACTCAAAAATCTGTGCAGAAAGGCAAGACTTTTAAGAACTCACATGTAGACTTACTCACCTGAATCCAGCACAAAAACAATTTAAAAAGTGCCTAGACCATATGTGAAGGAAATTCATTAGCTAAGTATGAAGTGTTTCCTTGCACTTTCTGTAGGGATAAAGGTGCTGGTGAGTGCCACTTTCACACTTAGTCCACCTTGCTAGCACTGATGCTGATAGGTGCATTTTTGTGCTTCCTCTACTTTCTGGCACCTATGGGCTATCCCACCCCCATGCACTCCTGCAGCCTGCCTGAAGTCAGCGGGCTCACCTGCTCACATACCCTCCCTCCTGCAGCCCCTCTGAGATCAGCAGGTGAATGCAGTCCAACAGGGGACACCCCATAAGCACCTGGCAATGATGGACACAAGGGACTGTGTTGTTAGGCCCCACAGGACTGAAAAATTCAGAGAGACAGTTCTTGGCAAGCTACCAGCCCCCAGGATTTGGCACAGATAGCTGATTAAACCATCTTGCCAGTCTTCATGTGAAAAGACCTATTAACTTGTCCTGCAGCATCGGCCCAAGGGGCAGGCTTTAGGTTTACCACACATCTAGAGGTTACAAAGTTGCTTTCAGTGAACACAAGTTGGGAAGTGCCATCTTTGTGCTCTCTCTTGGCCTCACTGCCGCTTATCGGTTGATCCAAGAAAGGAGCTTACACATTCATCTGAAGCCCTGGGTTTGTGCAACTGTCACCAAAAAGACCCCTCCAAATAGCCTGACCTAGAGGCCAGCAGAGGTCAGGACTGCAGTCTCACAGAACTGTATATATTTGCTACTTTATTTTGTTTTATATATTTGCTACTTTAAAAGGTGCTTTTAAGGGTCTGACCTCCAATCAGCCTGAATCTAGGTGCTGAGATACTCTCTTTGGAATATTGACAGGTCTTGTCATGCCCTCAACAACTGGGACCTATCAAGAATAAATCAGTCTGCTTAGACAATCACAAAGATTTGAGAGACAATGAAGAGTTAGGGCAATGTTGGACTTAAGGTACATTGCTTATACAAAATCAATCCTTCAAGATTGGAAGAGGAAGCTGTTTTGCCTAATACATAGAAACAAACACAGAGAGACACACAAAATGAGGCAATTTAAAAGCAAGTTAAGCCCCAGAAAAATTCTCTATGAAATGTACATAAGGAACATACATGATAAAGAGTTAAAAGTAATGACCATAAAAATACTCACTGAACCTGGGAGAAGAATGGATGAATGAAGTAAGAACTTCAACAAAGCAATAAAAAATATAAGAAAGTACCAAACAAAAGTACAGAGCTGAAGAATAAAACAGATGTAAAATATACTAGAGGGATTCAATAGCAGACTAGGTGAAGCAGAAAAACAAATCATTGACCTGGAAAATAAGGGAATAGGACTCACTCAAACAGAGCAGAAAAAAAGACGACTTTTAAAAGGTGAAACAGCTTAAGGGACCTATGGGACAACATCAAGTGGAACAACATTAACATTATAGAAGTCCAAGAAAGAGGAGAGAGAGAGAGAATGGGGCAGAAAACTTATTTAAAGAAATAATGGCTGAAAATTTCCCTAACCTGGGGAAGGAAGCAGACATCAGGTCCAAGAAGCACAGAGAATTCAAAAAGGGATCCATACCAAGTTACATTATAATTAAAATTTAAAAAATCATAAAAGCAATGGTGAAAAACAACTAGTTATGTACAAGGGCACCCCCATAAGACTATCAAATGATTCCTCAGCAGAAATTTTGCAGACCAGAAGGTAGTAGTATGATATATTCAAAGTGCTGAAAGAAAAAAGCTTCCAACTAAAACTCTACCCAGCAAGGTTAAAACTCAGAATTAAGGGAGAGAAAAATAGTTCCCCAGATGAGATAAGCTAAATGAGTTCATCACCATTAAAGTGGCTTTGCCAGAAATGTTAAAGGGACTTCTTTAACAAAACGTATGCAAGTAAAAATCTCACTGATAGAGTCAAATATAGGTAGTAGATTAACCACATATACAGGCAGCATGAAGGTTAAAAGACAAAAGTAGTAAAATCAGCTATAAGTACAATAAATAGTTATGGATACACAAAATAAAAAAATGCAAAACATGATAACAAAAATGTAAAATGTGGAGGGAGGGATAAAAAGTAGAGCTTTTATTTTATTGTTTTAAAAAAGATTTACTTATTTATTTATTTTTTAGAGTGAGAGGAGGGGAAGGAGAGAAATATTGATATGAGAGAAAAACAGCAACTGGGCACCCCCAACTGGGACCTGGCCAACAACCCAGGCATGTGCCCTGCCTAGGAATTGAACCCATGACCTTTTGGTTCACAATCTGGCACTCAACCCACTGAGCCATACCAGCCAGGGCAAAATGTAGAGTTTTTAGAATGTATTCAAGCTTAAATTGCTATCAACTTAAAATACACTATACACATTCTTTTCAAGTGCACATAGAACATTCTACAAGATACATCACATGCTATACATATATATCCTATTATATGTAGATATATACACACATACACACACACTCACACACACACTGTTATATGTGAACCTCAGAGTAATCACAAAGCAAAAACCTATAGTACATACACAAAAGATAATGAGAAGGAATTCTAAGCATAACATTAAGGAAAGTCATTAAATCACAAGGGAAGAGAAGAAGAGAAGAACAAAGAAGAACTACAAAGATGGCCAGAAAACAATAAACAGAGTGGTAATAAGCACTACCTATCAACAATTACTTCAAAAGTAAATGGACTAAATTCCCCAATAAAAAACATGCGAAATGGCTGAATGGATTAAAAAAACAAGACTCATATATACACCTCCTATAGGAGTCTCACTTCAGATCTAAGAACTCGCACAGATTGAAAGTGAAGGGATGGAAAAAGATATCTCATGCAAGTAGAAACAAAAAGAAAGCTAGTACAGCTATACTTATATCAGACAAAACAGACTGTGAAACAAAGACTATAACAAAAGATAAATAAAGGCATTATATGATGATAAAGGGTGTCAATCCAACAAGAGAATACAACATTTATAAAACTTATGCACAAATTTAGAAGCACCAAAATATATAAAGCAAATATTAACAGACATAAAAGGAGAAATTGATAGCACATAATAATGGTAGGAGACCTTAACAGCCTACTTCTATCAATGACTCAGTGGTATCCAACCTTTTGGCCTCTCCGGACCACATGGGAAGAAGAAGAGTTGTATTGGGCCACACATTAAATACATTGCGACACGTAATCACAAAAAAACTCATACTGTTTTAAGTAAATTTATGATTCTGTGTTGGGCCACATTCATAGCCATCCTTGGAAGCATGTGGCCTGCGGGCTGCAGGTTGGACACCCCTGGTGCATAATCAAACAGAAAGTCAATATGGAAACATCAGTTTTAAACCACACATTAGACTAGATGCACTTAATGGATATATAGAACATTCTATCCAAATGTGGTAAAATACACATTCTTTTCAAGTGCACATAGAACATTGTACAGGATACATCACATGTTAGGCCACAAAATAAGTCTCCATAATTTAAGAAGGTTCAAATCTCATCAAGCATCTTTTCCAATCACAGTGGTACATAACTAGAAATCAATTGCAGTAAGAAAAGGAAAAATGACAAATATGTGGAGATTAAGCAATATGCTATTCAACAACATCAATGAAGAAATTAATGGGGGCATCAAAAAATACACGGAGACAAATGAAACTGGATATACAACATTTCAACAGGTATGGGATGCAAAACAGTATATCTGAGAGGGAAGTTCATAAAATCAGAGTAGAATTAAATAAGAGACTAAAAACAATAGAAAAGGTCAATGAAACTAAGAGCTGGATCTTTAAAAAGATAAATAAAATCAACAAACCTTTACCTATGCTCACCAAGAAAAATAGAAAATAAAACAGAAGTTACAACTGATACCACAGAAACACTATTAACAAGAGACTACTATTGACAATTATACAAAACAAATTGGACAACCTAGAAGAAATGAATAAATTCCTAGATACAATCTTCTGAGTGTGAATCATGAAGAAATAGAAAATTTGAATAGACTAATTATTAGTGTGAGAAAATCAAATCAATAATAAAAAAACTCCTACCAGTATTTTTGATGATTATCTAAAATAATGCCCCTTTCTGCAAATGAGGGAACTGAGGCCTACATAAACATTAACATAAACATAAACATAAACATCTTTTGCAGTTCTAAATTTCTATGACTATGTCATTATGGACCTAATAGTGAAATGGGTGGTTTTAGCAGAATTCAGTTAAAAACCCAGGTGCCTCTCACTGTTGTACAAGCTATGGGTAAGTACCATAGTGTCTAGCTGTCCCAGTTCCTCTTCTTTCTTGGCAGCATTTATTCTCATGTGCTCGGGTATCTTATAGTCTGGGGCTGTCTTCAGATTGAAGTCTCCCATGTACACCTGAGCCTCTTTGATGGCTTGAACATCCTTGGGATCTTCATAGTCATCAGCAGGTTTACTCTTGTACCTATGAGACAAATAGGTTACCCAACCACAAAAATAACAATAAACTCTAATTTGTCTACTTTATTATAGGCATATAATCATATTCAGTCATGAAGCAAAAGTATAATTCTTAATCTGCTATGTTATTTGTCTATAGAGTTCAAGCATTTTTTAAAGTTGACTTTTTATTTATGTTTTTACTTTATTTTCATTGTTGACACTATTACAGATGTCCCCATTTTCCTCCCTTTACCCATCCCCACCCAGCCCCTGCACCCACTGTCCCCTTCCCTCGGGCCATCACCACACTGTTGTCTGCATCTATGGGTTATGCATATATATGAGCATGTACAATGTATCTTCTATCTTGTATCTTCTTCAATAAATGTCTCTATTTTTCATATTACATGGCTGGATACCTTCTGGACAGACCTCATACATAACACAAACATAAGATTCTGAAATGTGGAAAGAAGAAGGCAGACCACAGAGAACCTTGGAAGGAAGGATATGATGGTACATTTTCCAGATTTTATTTCTGCCTCATATATCTCAGACCTGGAGCCAAAGAAAACAGCAACTCAAGATGGGAAGGGAGTTGGGGATGGGTGAATAAGGTGAAGGGAATGAAAAGGCATAAATTTCCAGTTACAAATCAAATAAGCCACAGGATGTAAGGTATAGCATAGGGAGCATAGTTAATAATAGTGTAATAACTTTGTAAAGTGATGGAAGATTACTAGACTTGTCATGTTGATCACTTTGTAAGGTACATAAGTGTCAAATCACTATGTTGTATACCAGAGACTAAAATAATATTGTATCTCAACCACAATTTAAAAAAAAGAAAATAGCAACTCAGAAACACCAATAGTTTTAGACAACAAAAGATAAACAAAATCCTGCTTTCTCTAGTTAAATAATTAAGAAAGGAGCAGAATAGCAAGACAGTAAACTTCTAGACAGTAAGTGTTCTATTCTAGCCAAACACCACAGAAAAAAAAACTGTGACCACAACTCCACCCATGCCAGCAAAGGCCAAATGGGGAATTTAGATTACTACCATTACCTGGCTTTAACAAGGCAAAACAACCCCTCCAGGGTTGTCAGAGAAGGTGAGTCCTGAGAACCAGGACTCTTATCTCCATAGTGAAGTAACAAGCCACACTGTGTCAGTAGTGACCCCATAGGATAGCCTGAACTTCTACCGCTTGTAGTAGTAACAAGATGATCCATCCCTGCTTGCTGAGGTAGTGTTTGAGGATGCCTATTGGAAAGTAACGACTCCCACCCCTTCCACAGTATCAGTGGAGGCCAACTGAAGAGCAAAGTTGTATTAATGAGAGCCTAATGGGATCTGGAACTCCAACTCTTGACCAGCAAGTTGCCTCTTCCTTCCTCAGGTGTCAGTTGGGGAAGGTTGGGAAACCTAGGCTTCTACACTCATAATGAGATGGCATTCCTCCTTATTCTGCTGAAGTGAGAGAGACCCAGCTAAAACAATACATAAATAAGATCTAGGGTCTCATAATACCCAAAATGTCTAGATTTTAATTTAAAAATCACCTGATTCTTGGTATGAGGTCATAACTTTGTAAAGTGAGGTCATACCAAGAATCGGGATGACCTCAACTTAAATGAGAAAATACAATTGCCAGGTGTCAATCCCAAGTTTAGAACATTAAAATAATCTAACAAGGATTTTAAGCAGCCACCATAAAGTGTTTCAGCAAATAACTAGGAAGATGCTTAAAACAAATGAAAGGAAAAGTCTCAGAAAGCAATGGAAGATATAAAGAAGAACCAAGTAGAAATTTAGAACTGAAAAATAAAGTAACCAAAATGAAACTCAAAGGATGGGCTCAATACCAGAATGGAAGAGTCAGTGAACTTGAAGATGGAATATAGCAATTACCCAATCTGAACAACAGAAAGAAAAGACACCAGAAACAAACAGGCAAACAAACAACAGCATCAACAAGACACACAGAGCTTCAGGGATCTAATATTTGTGTCCTTGGAGTCCCAGTAGGAAAAGAAAAAGAGGAAAGGACTTCAAAAGAACTATAATAAATAATGAATGGCTGAAGACTTCCCCAAAGCTGGCAGGAGACACAGGCATACAGATTCAAGAAGTGTAATGAATCCAACAAAGAATAAGTTTAAAGAAATCTACACCAAGACACAGCATAGTAAAACTTCCAAAAAATAAAGACAAGAGAGAAAAAGTCTTGAAGGCAGCAAAAGAAAAATAACACCTTATGTATGGAAGAAAAATAATTTCAGTGGCAGCAGACATATCATAAGAAACCATGGAGGCCAGCAGGAAGAAGCATAGTATTTTTTACATGCTGAAAATAAGAGCTGTTAACACAGAATTCTATGTACAGTAGGAGGGGAAATCAAACCATTCTTAGATGAAGAAAAACTAACAGAATTTGTCACCAGCATGCCTATCATAAAAAGAATGGCTTAAAAATGTTCTCTAAATAAAAATGAAAAAAATAAAAGGAAATGAGGAACAGCAAAAAAGGAAGTAATTAAAATGGTAATAGCAAAAATATTGGCAAATACATTTTACTTCTATTGCCTGTTAGGTTTGCTGATAAAGGAAAACTGTAACATTACTGTGTTTAAATATATGTAGAGGAAATATTTATACAATTATATTATGAAAGGGGAAATTAGGGGGCAAGGGACATAAAAGCAGGTGAAGTTTCTACACTTCGTTCAAAATGATAAAAATTTCAATATTAGTACACTGTATTAAGTTGTGTATACATAGTGTAATACCTAGAACAAATAGTAAAATAGCTACACAAAGCAATATACTAAAAAACACTATGGATAATCATGCTGGAATTCTAAAATATTCAACTAAATCATAGACAGAAGGAAAAACAGAAAAACAAAAAAGCAAATAGAAAATAAAATATATAATAGCAAATATAAGCTTCAAATACAATAATTATATTAAGTATAAATTGTAGGAGACGGTTCTGTGTGGCGTGGGCCCAGCTCCCATTCGGAGATGCACAGGACCCACACCCACGGATAGGTTCTCCTGTGGAGAATCAGGCCTGCATTTGTACCTAAGCCGCTTTGAGTCGTGCTTTTGCTAAAACTCCCTCACCCTGAATTGACACAGCAAATGCTTATTGTAACTTCCTAAAATCCGTGCTAAACCTTCCTAGGATGAGTCTAACAGGTTCGATCACTTTTCCCTTTTCATTTGCTAATATCCTTCTTCTGTATGTGATTAGTGGCATCATCTCCTTTGTTATCTGTAAAAGGTAACCACCTATAGCAAACTTGTGCATAGTAAATGAGGACCATCATGAAATGTGCCCAGAAAACCCAATAAAGGCCTGTCATGGTGGAGGCCACGGCTTTTGCTCCCCTTGAGAGAAAAGCCATGCTGTTCTTTATCCTCCAACAGACACAGTAGTCTGTGTGAATGTCTCATTTCATCCATAATGACACGGACACTGTGGGCCAGTGTCTGCATCAATGAATGACTTAAATATACTAACTGAAGAACTGAGATTTGACAGAGTGAATGAAAAAATATAACCCAACTGTATGCTGTCAATAATACATTAACCTCAAAAAAGCAACATAGGTAGGCCAAAGTAAACAGATGAAAACAGTTACACTGTTTGAATACTAAACACTTTCCCACTAAGATGAGGAATAGATGTAGATGCTAGCTCTTTGTTCTATTTCATTATAGCACAGAAAGTTCTTGCCAGTGCAAAACAAAATAAAAAATAAAAAAGGAAATAAGAAGTGAAGAGTGGAGATTGAATAAGAAGAAAAAAACTGTCCCTATTTACAGATGACATGATAGTCTACACAGAAAATCCCCAGGAACACCCCCCCACCCCCAAAACCCCTCTTGTGCAGCAAGGTCACAGCACCCAGACAAACACAAACATCCACTGTATGTCTACACTAGCAATGCATGTGAACACACAGACACTCAAATTAGAAGCACATACTATTTACAGATGTAAAAAATTAATTGGTCTATTTATGTGTATAGCTAACAAAATATGTGTAGTACTTTTATAAAAGTAAAACAGCAAAACAGGTGAAAGAAATCAAAGATCTAAATAAATGGAGAGTCATACCATGTCCATGGACTAAAAGACTCATAATAAATATGCCATTTTTCTCTAAACTGATACAAGGTTTTAACTAATTTCTGTAAGATTTTTTATAACCATGGGAGAGATTAGTCTAAAATTTATATGAAAAATCAAAGTAACTAGAATAGCTGAAATAATTTTGAAAAAGAAGAATAAAATGAGAGAAATTGGTCTATCCAATTTCAAGACCTATTACATAGCCACAGTAATCCAGACGTGTACGTTGGGAAAGGGACACAAAAATCATTGGGTCAGAAAGTGAACCAGGAAATAAACCAACACCAATATGCCCAAATGATTTTTGACGAAAGTGCAAAAGCAATTCAATGGAAGAAATAGAGGCTTTTCAACAAAAGATGACAACAAAAGATGTCCAAAAGATTGGACATCAAGAGGCAAAAAAGAAAATAAAAATAAATATAAACATAAATCTCACACCTTATACAAAAATGAACACCAAATGCATCACAGACTTAAATATATGGTGTAAAACTACAAAACTTTTATAAAAACAGAAGAAAATGTTTGGGACCTAGTGTTAGGCAGAATTCTTAAACTTGACACCAAAAACAAAATTCACAGAAGGAAAAACTGGTAAATTGGCTTCAACAAAACCAAGAAAGTTTTGCTTTGCAGATGACCCTGTTAAGAATGAAAAGACAGCTCCAGACGAGGAGAAAATATTTGAAAACAACATATCTGACAGAACTAGTCTATAGAGTTTTTTTTAAATCTCAAATCTCAACACTCAAATAGCTAACACCTTATTTGAACATGAGCAAAACACATGAAGAGACATTTTGCCAAAGATATAGAGGTGGCAAATAAACAAATGAAAGTACATGCTTGTTAAATATAAGTACTTCATACTAGATTTTTAAAGTTAATTTCAGATGGTTAGCGACCAGAAGGTAAAAGCCCAAACTATAAGATGTTAGAAGAACATCAGGAGAATATCTTTTTGATGTTGGAATAAAAGGTATTTCTTAATCCTTAAAAATCCCTCTGAGTATATCATCAGTAAAATGGGATTCCTGGTCCTGAAACTCTTAGATCATAGAAGTTCCACCAACATATCACCACCCTGAAAGATCCAGCTGAACTGTTTCCAAGATCTCCATTTCAGTATTTCTTTCACTTCTTTCTTTAAATTAAAAAAATATATATTTATTGACATTGTTAAAGATGTTTTAGACCTGGGTGGTATAGCTCAGTGGATTGAGCACAGACCTGTGAACCAAAGGGTCACTGGTTTGATTCCCAGTCAGGGCACATGCCCGGATTGCAGGCCAGGTCCCCAGTAGGGGGCCACATGAGAGGCAGCCACACATTGATGTTTCTCTCCCTCTCTGTCTCTCTCCCTTCCCCCCTCTCTAAAAATAAATAAATAAAAATATTTTAAAAATAAAGATATTTTAAGACTTATGCTAAAAGTTTACATAAAAACTTACAGGTCCTCCCATTGTTTTTTTCGTTGCTGAATCTTTTGCCGTGCCCTTTCAGCTTTTAATACAAGTTTCCTCGTTTTCTCAATTTGATTGTCCACCATGATTTGACTGAGGGTTTTAGGCCGAAATAGCTTCCCTTTTTCTATAACTGATTCTTCTTGCACGCTAATACTCCCACCTGTACGGAGAGTCAACATTTTTTTCAGTCTTTTTGAAACATCAAAATGAAATTCTCAAATAGTTTTTTCAACCTATCATTTTCTAAATCCAGAGAATATAAGGAATCTGTAAATCACAATAGTTATTAAGCAACTAGCATGAATTCAACCCCATAATCAGTACTTTAAAACATCAAAATAAAGAGATCTAAGTTATGATATTTGCTTTTAAGAAAATATTAAGAAATTTTAAGAAAATACTGCCTTTGCAGGGTGGAGGGGAATGAAGGGGGGAAAATGAGACAACTGTAATAGCATAACCAATAAAATATATTTAAAAATAAATAAACAAATAAATAAATAAGGCAAGATAGTTTAATTATACTGAAAAGTATTCATGGTTTGTATGAAATTTCTACTTAACTGAGTTCTGTAGTTTTATTGGCTATAGGATAAAATGGAGGAAATCCCATTATATACAAATTCCAGATAAACAACAAATAATTTTTTAGTTCACGTATGTCTACAATAGTGCATGGGACATAGTTATAATAAAAAGTGACTGTTTACTTGAAATTTCAATTTAACTAGGCACATTTTATTTCCATATGCTAAAAAACAGAAACTCTTAAAACAGAGAAGAACAATGAATCCCTACCTAAGAGTTTTTAGTTTTTCTGTGTCTTTCCATCCTTACTATTAAGCTTTAACCAGTAATTGTGGAAACAGAATTGCTGCAACAATATTTTAACTATCGTGAAAAACATTTGATGGAGAGGTAGCCTCCATTATAATCTGTGTTTTGCAAAAAATTATTGATGAGGAAGATAAAGGCAATATATCCTCATCTGAGTATATGTTAATTGATTTTAGAGAGGAGGAGGGGAAAGAGAGAGAGAAACATTGATGTGAGAGGGGAAAAAAAAGAACCTTATTGAAAAGGTGGGAAGACAAGACATATACATTAAACTATTATATAGAAAGATTAAATAATGATGGACTACTGGCATATACATTGAGAAGCAGGGAAGGAGTGTTTGTGATAGGAGAGTAGAGGAAGGGAAAAGCAAGTGAGTCCTATTTGAGATGTAGCATTTGAGGTGACATATACTGTACCAACTGCAGTGGTCTGTGGCCAACTTAAAAACTGATCAGAAATGTACAATCAAATCTATAATTTTAAAGTTATTGACTTTAGGCCCTTGTTCAAGATGATGGACAAGGCTGCATAGCATGTCGTGTCTGAGGTCCTGTCACTAAAAACTACCAATGCATTCGAGATCAGGAGCTGTGCGAGCCGTGACTCAAGGGGAATGTCAGTCTCTTATCTGGTATGTGGACACAAGAATGTGGACAATGACTGGTTCTCACTACAGTCCAACAGAAAGGGACTTGGTGGTGTGGAAAATACTGGTACATACATGATCCCCTCAAATATGAGTTTGACAATCCAAATTATCACATGTCCCACTAGTGCTCCAGAAACTGTAGCCCTTGAACTGGATGGGAAACTAGAAAAGATGTATGGGGGTGGCAAAATATGTCTGACCGATTGCTATAAGCCTCTGCAGACCACTGATGTACCCATGAGGCTAGTTCATCTCATGGCCCTGGGGCTGGGTCTACAGCTGGCAGTGGAAATACTGGATGTGATTCAGAAAGTTATGGTATAACAAGAAGAGAAATGCAACCAAAGAAAGATCAAGCCACTGAAGCTGGACAAAGGGCTGTTTGATACGCTACATTTGCTGTATTCCTGTGCATCCCTCATACTCCCTCACCCATTGTTACTAAGTAGATGCAGCAAGCATTGATGAAAAACAACAACAAAACAGTATTGATACTGAATTTCTAAGACTACACAGGAAAGAGAAACTCTAGGGCTTTAGAAAACCAAAAGACAATTTCTATCCCTTCCCAAGTAAAACAGTGTGAGATTCTGGATGGATAGGGGGTGACTGAGAGTGAGTACATGGTCTTTTTGGTTTCTGGAGATAACATCAATAAAAGCTGTCTCCTCTGGGGGAAAAAGTTATTGGCTTTATCAATAAGTATCTCAACTCATGTTTAAGCTACACAGAGATATACATTATAGATATATGAAAAAAGTTAATGAGATGGCCATGTAGCTATAACTCATCATGTCATATTTCAAATATATAATAGTATGGAAAAGGAAGAGTTTAATGTAGGCTGATGGTCATGGAAGGCTTTTTTTAAATGTAATTCAACCTGGATCCCCATGAACTGGTACAATTCAAAGGGAAAAGTGAATTGGTCACTCTGGCAGGGGCATGGCTATGCAAGCACCAAGCATAATTAGGGAGCGGTAAACAGGACAATAGGCTAAAAATACAAGTTGAACAGTAATGAGGACACATCATTAGTAGGAAAAAGAATAGGGATACATTGTGGAAGAAAATATTGGGATATTGTTTTTAGAATTTACTCTAGAAGCAGAAAAGAGCTGTTAAAGATTTTTCAGTGAAGAGGATAAACCAGCTTTAATGTCAGTTCTGTATCCCAGGCACTAGCTCAGACCTGGCCAGGCTACAGAGCCCTTAAGTTGTTCTTGACTGGGCTCTCCAAGCCATTTCCTGAATGCTTCTCCTCCATCTAGTCACCTGCAGTCACCCTGTGGGCAGTTACAAGAGGCAGTTCGCAGGAATTACATGAACTATTTTCACATCTGTATTCTCACTTCATCATTCTGTTCAAAGCACATGCTTTTGGAAAATAGTTTGAAATATTGTGTTCTAGCCCCATGCTCTGGGGTGGAGCCAGGAGTCTGGGGTGGGAAGAAACAAGGCCTGGAAACTAGCATCTGGGGAAGTCCTAGATTTAAGAATAAGTAGATAACAGGAAGTAAAAAAAAAAAAAAACAAAAACCAACTAGCAGCTTTGGGTACTCTTATCCTCTCAGTCACATGACCAGGATGAGTCTTCTTTAGCAGCCTGTATCAAACAGGAAAGTTGGTGTGGAGCATTTGCTGGAGAAACTGAGCCTCTCAATCTCAACCATACAAAGTTCTTTAGATTATTTATTCCAAAGAAATAAAGGACAGGAGACAAGAGAATGAGCTCAAGCCACCAAAAAGCATTCCAATGTTCTGCCCACAAAAATATGATTTGGTTTTGAAATCTTAAAAAACGAGGATTTAAAAGCCTGCTTGTCATTTAGGTTACCTGCTTCTTTCTGGCTATCCTTTCTTCCAATTCCCTCTTTTTCGAATCTCTCAAATTTGCTTGCTCGTCTCTCTGACTGACTGGCCCGTTTGAATTTGGAGTACTTAGAGGGCTTCGAAAGCCTGTAGGAGGATACCTTGTGATCACTCTGTATGGCATGAACCACAATGATATCACTTTCCAATGAGTCACGAAACCTGAAAAAAAAAAGGATCTTCACTAATCACCATTTTAATCATTTTAATCATTCTACATGATTTTTAAGTAATAAAATAAAACCACAATACACTGTGCTTATAAATAATATCATTATCTCATATTGGATCCAAAATTTAATCATGCATATACCAACAGGGCTGTGATGGAAGTTGGATAGGATTTGGCTAAACAGCAAGTAGAACAAGTAGAAATTTCTTTCTAATACAAATACTAAACAAGCCATTATTAATTAGCATAATATTATTGTTCTGGCAATGTGTAGAAAAATAAAAAAATTTTCAAGTTGACTACAGTTTAATGGTAAAAGAATTATCTCAAACTAAGAAATTGCAATCTACCCCTCTATCTACTTATATTATATACATACTGCCCATGTTATTTATGTCTCTTATATTATATATTTTAAATATAAAGTAAGATGATATGTCATATATGTCTCATATATATATTACTCTATTTGCCTCTATAAGAAACATCAATCTCAGAAATTCATACCACTTTCTAGTTCCCCTTTCTCATACAGCCCACAGAGATTTATCTTTTTTTTCTTTAATCCTCATCTGAGGACATACATATTGATTTCAGAGAGATAGAGAGGAAGGGAGGGAGAGAGAGAAAGATCAATGTGAGAGAGAAACTTTGATCA
Source organism: Anoura caudifer (assembly GCA_004027475.1). Classification (NCBI taxonomy): domain Eukaryota; kingdom Metazoa; phylum Chordata; class Mammalia; order Chiroptera; family Phyllostomidae; genus Anoura; species Anoura caudifer. The sequence continues at coordinate 81,902 of PVKU01002989.1, forward strand.
GTTGCCTATCATATACTCCCTGACTAGGGATGGAATCCTCAACCTAGGCTCGTGTCCTCACCAGGAATCCAATCTGTGTCCCTTTGGTGGACAGGATGATGCTCAAACAACTGAGCCACCCAGCCAGGGAGAGATTTATCCTCTAAAAATTCTTCTTTGTCAATTGAACTGTTGCTATTTTTGGTACTTATTCATAATCATACCCCATGTTTTAATTTTAGAATTTAACTTTTTTGTGTACATAGTAACTGTTCCTAGCTTGTTTGACTCGCTCATTGTTTTTTGACTCAAACCTTTTATTTCTCCTTTTAAAATGGCTTATTATTTCTTTTTATTGTTCCCTTTTCTCTCATAGTATAGTATCTTTCTCATCTCTCTAAGATTTATTCCCTTTATCTTCTTGCCCATAGGAGTTTTTTTCACTCTTTAAATTTTAGTCTTTCCATGAGACCCAGATAACATGAAGGAAGTAATGATACTTTTGATTACATCAAAATTTAAAACTTTAGCACAGTTAGAAAAATATGAACAAAGTTTAAGGCAAATGACAGAGTAGGAGAAAGTGGTTACGATGTGTATAACAAAAGGTAAATACTTACAGAAATAGAGACTATAAAAATAAGGGGGTAAATAAACAGGACTACAAGAAAAATGAACAAAATGAATCTAAATAGGCAATTCTAACAATAAAGATAGATGAACTATAGGCTCATGAAAACAAATGCTCAACTTCATCAATAATCAAAATAATGTAAATTATTCAACCAAGAGTTATTATATTTGGCCTATTAGACTGGTGAAGATGAAAACACTGGTAATGCCCAGTGTTATTCAGTGGTACAAATTTGTCCTCTCCCCAATTCCAGTCAGAGAGCTAGGTTCTTATTTCTTTCCATATATTTTTTTAAGACACCAAGCTATGGAGGCTCAGGCCTGGACCAGGTGGGAAAACAGGGAGTTAAGGAAACAAGTATTTGAGGGCAAGGAGAGTGGTGAGGAAGAGGTTCCAGCTGATGTGGAGCTCAACTGGGCAAATTGGGTCCTAGAATTGTGGGTACTTGTTCTCTGCTTCTGACAGCATCTCAGGACACACAAGGCCTCAAGTGTGACAGCTGCAAATGTGTTGAATCCCAGTAACCTTACCAAAGACTGCCTGCTCCAGTGGAGCACAGAATCCACAGATTCAAAGACTGAAAAAAAGCAGGCAGGCTGGAGCAATGAGCCTCAGTGGCACTAAAAATGACTTTCTTATCAACCTGGTGGAATAGGAGCCCAGAGTCAAATTTAAGTTAATTTAAATAAAATAAAAACTAGCATTATTGCCCATATACCTGAGTTTGTGAAAGATTCATATTTGCCATATATATTTATAAATATATTATAAATATTAAAGTCAAACATAGGATATACTACGTTGAGGGTTTTTCCTGAGAACTTCTTAATTTCATCTCTTGGTGCGTAACAATCTAGACATAATTTAGGAATTTATATATTCTAATATTATCCAAGAATTCAAATATTCAGGGATTTGATACCGAGTAACAAATGCCATAATTCACAGGACAGAGTACGTGAGAGGAGACCGCTGCATGGAGAGGGCGCGCTGGAGATCTGCAAAGGGCTGCCTTCCGGCCTCAGGTGAGTACTGATCAGAACATAACATGTGAGGAGTCTACCTGAGGCTGGGGAAAGAAATGCCAGAAGGAAGCAGGTAGAACAACCCTCAGGCCCCCACACATATTGGAATAGCTTATGTTTTTACAAGCCTTATTACACATGGGACAAAGGGGTAGAGTACTCAGAAGAATTTTATCTTAGTAGTAAGAAAAAGTAGCTCTGTGCCAAAGGCTACCTGATCCCACCTAACAAAGATTAAAAGCAAGCCTCAAAAAATCAAGCTGCTTTCAAATAACTTGACTAAATCTCAGAACAAAGGTCAAGAATATGTAAAAGCATGTAAAAAAAAACATCCAGCACCCACAATGTAAAATTCATAATTTCTGGCATACAATCAAAAAATTTTAGGCAGGCAAAATAGAAGAAAAATATGACCTAAAATAGAGAGAAAAATATCAATTAATAGAAACAGACCCAGAAATGACACAGGTGATATAATTAGCAGAAAAGGACTTTAAAGTAGTTATTATATTTTTCTATGTGTAAAAGGGTTTTAAAAAAACATAAGCATGTTAAAGTGAGCAAAATGCTCACCTATCATCCTAGGAAGTCAATAAATAATGATTAGTAATAAACTCATAGAAATATGTTATTTAGATGTATAGTTGCAACCACTATAAGAAACATTAAGAGTGGATTCTTTTCAAGATATATCATGTTTATGGGCTGAAAAACTCAATATTTTTTCAATGTTTATTAATGTCTAAGTTGATCTACAGATTCAATGTAATTGCAATAAAAAATCTTAGCATGCAAAGGACTTAAACAATGTTGAAGATGAAGAACAAAGCCAGGAGATTTACAATATCAGAGGTCAAGAATAGTTAAGACAATGTGATACCAGTATGTATAGGTCAATGGAACAGAATGAAGAGTTCGGGACCAGACCCACAGATGCGTGGTTAACTGTAGCATCACTACAACCTAGAGAAGAAACAATAATTTTTTCAGCAAATAATACTAGGTCAATTGGATATCCATGTAGAAACAAATGGCACTTAATCTCTATCTCTTTATTTTTAATTTTTACAGAAATTTGTTTGAGTCAAATAGAGGATACTCCTGGAAGCAAGATCTCAACAGACCAAAATAAATGCTTCAGAGAACAACAGTTTGCAGTTGCTTTTATGCATTTGAGCTTAAGGAGGGATTACATGAAAGTGGGATAAAGCAAAGTAGGGATTAAATTACAGTACAGTTTAAGATTAAGTGCTTTCTTTTTTTTTTAAAAGTGATTTCTTGAATGTGGTCACAAGTTAGAAGGAGCGGGTTTCAAAGGCTTGTTAACCTAGATGCAAAGAAACAATGGACAGAACTTGCTTAAGGCAAAAATAGGACTTTTACTAAAAAGTTATATGCCTGGGGCATGACTTCCCACCATGACCCACCTACTTATGAATTTATGAGTTGATCTCTTGCACCACCCATTAAAATTATTCAAGGAAAACAATAAACCCTCTAGAAGAAAACATAGCAGAATTATTTCATAAATTGGGAATAGACAAGAATTCCTAATTACAACATAGAAGCACTAAGAGATAGTAAAAACATTAACAAATTGAAAAAATTGATATTTTGAACTTTTCAAAATTAAAAACTTCTGTTCAAAAACATGTTTATAGCCACCAAAAAACATGCACAGGAATATTCATAGCCCTAATACTCATAATAGCCAAAAAACAGAGGAAACAACTCAACCATTCATCAACAGTTAAATGGATAAATTAGGGTGTAACCATTTAATAGAATGTTACAAAGCAATGAGAAAGAACGAGCAACTGCTACCTGCAACAACATGGCTAAACTTAGGCATGACACCAAATGAAGAAGCCAGACCCAAAGAGTTCATATCATGACATTTCATTCCTATGAAGTTCAGACAAAATTAATCTATGGTGATAAACATTCATTTTTGCAGAGTCAATTTTTACTGAGATGGATCATGCGGGAACTTTCTGAAGTGCTATAAATATCCTTAATCTGGGTATCAGATATGTGTTTAAACATCTGTAAAAGTTTATCAAGCTGTTCAATTAAGACTTATGCATTTTACTGTATGTAAATTATATCTCAAAAAGGCAAAGAAAAATAATATTCCCTGAGAAGTCAAATTGGTACACGAAAGGGATTGGACAGAAGTTGCCGTCTTTCATTATGAGACCTTTGGTTCTATTTTATTTTTGGTGTTTTAACATTTACATGCTATTGTATTAGTTAAATAAAAAAAAATTGTGAAAAACAATGTAAATATGTTTTACACAATTTGGTCAGTAAAATATCTAATTGTAAAACAAATTTCTCAGATTTAAACTAGGAAGGAGTGCTCAGAAAGCTCAGGAAGATATAAGTAGCAGTGACAAGAAGATGCCTTGAGATTTTAAGAGTTGGTGCATATTTCAGGAGACATCTGAACACTTTGATTAAGCCACTTCAAACTATTTTATTCAAATATATACTGGCAAACATCTTAGATTGCAAGAAATATGGGTCCTACCTATTCTGTAGCTTCTTTAGGCCAAGTTCATGTTTCTCTTTTTCCCAAGCTAATTCCTTTTCCACTTGTTGAATTTTATGAACTGTTTTTCTGTTAATCTCAGCACGAATTTTAGAATCTATATCAAAATCCTGTAGATAGGCAGATTTGTTCATCAAAATGGGTCTTTTATCAATGTACTTTATCCATCTTATTTCACACATACAGATTTTTAATTTTTGTCCTCAATTTTATGCACCATCATTACTTTCTCCCAAATATCATAAGCTCCATTCTAGAAAGAAATAACGTACTTTTGATCTTCCGCAAAAAAATGGAAAAAAGTTCTCAAATAATTAACAATAATACAAATAAAGCTACATATTAAATGATTTTTCTCACAATAAAAATAATGAATGCTAACAGAATATTTTAGATTGTACAAAGTTTTAAAAAAATACTCCTTTCACAAAGTTTACATATTTTTAAAATCCTCACTCAAGGATGGGTCTATTGATCTTAGAGAGGAGAGAGAGAAATATCGCTGTGAGAGAGAAGCATCAATTGGTTACCTCCTGTACACACCTCAACCAGGGAGCAAACCTGCAGCCTAGGCATGTGCCTTGACCAAGAATCGAACCTAAAACTTTTTGGTGTATGAGGGGATGCTCCAACCAACTGAGCCACCTGGCTAGAGCTCCCTTCACAAAGTTTTAAAAAATACTTTACATAGCCAGCTGGGCACAGGGTAGAAGCTCCTAGCAGTTGATCATTAGCTGAACATCCCCTCTCATATGACCCTACCCAGGAAAGACAACAAAATCTTCGGTATCTTCTTAACATCAAGTTCTGGTTGAATGTCCTTCACTAAGTGAGTTATTTTCCCCATAATTGTACTTAGAGGCCTCATGTTTCTTACCTTCACTACTGAATGCTGTCAGGGCCTTCATTCACACTAAACTGGGAATGGTAATTATTCTTTCCAGAGGTGCTTGTGCTTTAAGTAATGATGTGTGCAATGTGCTTAGGCAAAGAATTTGCCTCGGTTGTTCTTTATTTTGAATTATGTCATCCATATTCTGCAAGTGTCTACCTTTTTCTTAGTAAAAGAGCGTAAACATCTTCTAACCAATATGAGTTAACCATTATGATTTTGCCAAAGCATTTTTTATATGAAATTGCCCAAGTGCCTCTAGAATTTTAGGACTGGACAAACCACAGTTATAGTCAGGATGATAAATTCTGGGCTTTTATTTGATTAGGCCTTTGACAGTACTTCCGTTTAGGAAGAAGTACAAAATGAAAAAAATTACTAGCAGATAGAAAAAAGTTAATACAGAATTAGCTTAAACAATTGAGTGATCATCCCCATAGCTAAAAAAATAAACTGTCACCTTTCAGAAATTTTGTGGGTAAAGCAGGTACTATCCTTTCAACAGATCTGATGAATCAAAGAAATGGAACCACTGAGAATCAAATTATATATCCAATAGCTCAAATATTCAATAGCTAGATATCTTGACTATGTATGATAAGAGTTGATAACCAGATACAAACTTATATTTATATCTTACCTTGTTACCAAAAAAAGGTAAGGTAGCTAAATCCAGAAGTAAACTTTGTATTAAGAGGTTCTTCTACATCTAAACTAAGTTGCATGACCAGTTCTACAGTAGTTTAGTTGCTGCCAACACACTGGCCAGGTAAAGAGAAGATTAAAGATGATTTTAAGTGTTCCTACTTGTTGGCCAAATAGTACTAGTCTCAAACCAGAAACAGCATATGTTAAAGTCAAATTTATTTTTGACTTACTGTTCGTTTAAACTGCATATGCTTTGGTAATTCTTCATTCATTTGTAGTAATTTCTGAAATTGATCCCTCAAAGCTTTGAGTTGTTCTCTCTTCTTGGCCTTTATTTCTTCCACTTCTTTCATTAGCTTGTCATGTTCTCTTTTTCTTCTGGCATTCTCTATACTGAAAACAGAAATTTAAAAGCATAACAAATTAAGATACAGAAACAGCAAAGAGAAAAATCAGCATTTAACTATTTGGCAATTCATTTAGCTTAATTGATTTCTATAAAATGTTGGTTTGTTTTGCAAAAGCTCAGACCTGTAGGCTTTGGGATCTTCAATATCTTCTGGAATTGGCTCTGTTTCAATTCCAAACTGTAGGGAGAGTAATAAAAAGTTAGCCCATTAAAATTGCATATTGCTCTTAAAATATCTAATCATAAGTAAATTGAGGATTCTCCCCGGCCATTTTCTAGCAACTATAGGCCTGAAAAATATTTTTGCAAAAAATAAACTAGGGAAAATATTGCCGTTGACTAAACTTATTTTTTCTACTTCATTTAAAGAGGTAGGTAGAGAAAGTCTTGAAACTTAATCATGTGTATGCAAAAATGTTAATATCACCATACTGACCCTTCAAAATATGAATTACTAATATTTATATGTTATTCACAAAGAATATACACAAAAATTTTCTGTTATTTATTTTAAAATACAAGTTTTTTAAATGTATATCCCTTTTGTACATACACAATTCCCTAAAATGCCTCATATATATTAGTCAGCATTTCACTTGACCTTATCAAAAGAGCACATACAATGAGAAATGTACAGAATAATATAATCTTTCTCCTTGAGAAAGATATTAAATCAGAAATATGAATCTCCCTTTAAAAAGAAAATCAGTTCAAATTAAGGAGTACTATGAAGTAAATCACTCAGAAGTACTTGGTTTATTCCAGTGCTATGCTGTAAAATGTCTTAGACTGTTAAAGAAGAGGAATTATAATCTGTTGAACTAAACAAGAGTCTTAGTTTGCTAGCTAATCAGTTCTTAAGTAAAATTGAACTTGCTTATTCTCTATTATCTTTTTTAAAGGTTTTATTCATTTACTTTTAGAGAGGGAGAGGGAGGGAGAAAAGCATCAGTGTGTGGTTGCCTCTCATGTGGTCCCTTCTGGGGAACCTGGCCTGCAACCCAGGCATGTGCCCTGACTGAGAATTGAACCAGTGACCCTTTGGTTCACAGTCCGGTGCTCAATCCACTGAGCCACACCAGCCAGGGCTCTATTATCTTTTCTAATAGATTGCTCTCTATTTTGCTGTCATTCATTATAAAGACACAAAGACTTTTGATCCAGTTGTTTTATTATACTAGTAGTCTTTATACATATGAAATGTAAGTCTATGTATTTTTATGTAAGACAGGTTTATGACTTTAGTAAAAGTGAAGTTATAAATCATGACCAATGTAAGAGACAATGATCACTAATACACTCTAGTTACTCTTAATCATTGAATTTTATTTTATTTTTCTCTGTAGAACAAGAACAGGTCACTCCTTTATTGACATGCATAAAATGCATCACATTTTGTGTTCCGCTGATGCTATAAATTCAATACCATTCTCCAGCCACACGAGCATAAAGTATATCACGTAACCTCAGATCTCTAACGGTGGAAGGCTTAACCAAGAATGGATGCTGCTAGAATAATGCTGCTCCCTTTCATGAGACAACTGAGCATCCACCTCACTCCCCCTTGGATGATTTCTTCAGCATGTTAGAGCAGTGAGGAATGGTTTAGTCTCATAACCAAGTTAGGGCCAAGACACTGGTCACATAATACACATGCTCCATTTTTTAAGAAATTCTGAATCTTGGGCAACTGTTCTCTTGTAACTATAGTTTCTAAAAGCAGTTATTATCCAAAGCTAGAAGAACTTAAGTCTTCTCAGATGAGTATGTGAATGAATGGAGGGAGGTAAACAAAAAATAAAATTAAAAAAGATGAAGTCTGATAGGAGAGCAGCTGGATAGAAAGTCAAAAAAGGAACAGTACTTTAAAGTTTATTTCGGCTATAATGCAGGTTATTCTGACTTCAAGGTAGCATCACATGGCATAATTCCAGAGATACTTTGTTATATTTACTTCTGTCTGTTTTAGAGATCCTTGCAGTCTCTGGCACTAGGAGGTCATCTGGGTTTGGATCACATAGCAGTGGACAAATGGATAAAACGAACTACATTTTAAAATTGCTTTATTGCCCAGAATTAAGCCCTTTAGTTCTTCAAATTAGTGTGATTTCCAGGATCTCCTGGCCTCAGCTGTTTTCAATAAATTTGAATTTAAACAAAGGTGCTACCAGCAGTTCCAAAATGTATGCCAATTGTTCTCAATACTGGTTGCATGGTAAAATTACAGGGGCCTGGGGAGGGATAGGTTGCAGATACCTGGGCCTCACCTTCAGAGATTCTGATTTAATTGCTCCTGAGTAGGGCTCAACCATCTGTACTTTTAACAACTCCCTAGCTGATTCTAAAGTATGGCAAGGTAAGAACCTCAAACCAATGCAGAGTTTAGTTTTTGGTTTGTTTATTCAATTATTTCTGGTTTCACCATTTTCAAAGGAGAGTGTGCTTCAGTAATTTAAGAAATATTGATTGCAGTAAAAAATAAAAGGATGCTATTATAAATATGCAGAATGTATTTTTTCTATCCAATACATGTTTCTGTATAGAGAGTTGACAACAGGTAGAATGCTAAAGATTCTTTTTTATGGGTCATTTAGTACATTAATATTTATTTTTTATATTTTCAATATATGTCATTGATTATGCTACTACAGTTGTCCCATTTCCTCCCTTTTATTCCCCTCTGCCCTGTACAACCCCTCCCACCTGCATTCCATACCCCTGAGTTCATGTCCACGGGTCATACATACAAATTTTTTGGCTTCTCCATTTCCCATACTATTCTTAACCTCCACCTGTCTATTTTGTACCTACTATTTATGCTACTTATTCCCTGTACCTTTTCCCACATTCCCCCTCCCCTCCCTACTGATAACCCTTCATGTAATCTCCATTTCTGTGATTCTGTCCCTGTTCCAGTTGTTTGCTTAGTTTGTTTATGTTTTTGATTTTTTAGATTCAGTTGTTGATAGTTATAAGTCTTTTGTCACTTTACTGTTCATATTTCTGATCTTCTTTTTCTTAGAAAAGTCTCTTTAACAGTTCATATAATAAGGGCTTTAACATTTCATATAATAACTTGACCTCATCTGGGAAGCACTTTATCTGCATTTTAACTTATAGCTTTGCTGGATAGAGTAATCTTGGATGTAGGTCCTTGCTTTTCATGACTTGTAATACTTCTTTCAAGTCCCTTCTTGCCTGCAGGGTTTCTGCTGAGAAATCAACTGATAGTCTTATGGGAACTCCTTCGTAGGTAACTGTCTCCTTTTCTCTTGCTACTTTTAAGATTCTCTGTTCATCTTTAATCTTGGGTAATGTAATTATGATGTGTCTGGGCGTGTGCTTCCTCAGGTCCAACTGCTTTGGGACTTTCTGAGCTTCCTGGACTTCCTGGAAGTCTGTTTCCTTTGCCAGATTGGGGAAGTTTTCCTTCATTATTATTTCAAATAAGTTTTCAATTTCTTGCTCTTCCTCTTCTCCTTCTGGCACCCCTATAATGTTGGATGTTGTCCCAGAGGTTCCTCAGACTCTCCTCATTTTTTTGAATTCTTGTTTCTTCATCCTGTTCTGGTTGAATGTTTATTTCTTCCTTCTGCTCCAAACCATTGATTTGAGTCCCGGTTTCCTTCCTGTCACTGTTGGTTCCCTGTACATTTTCCTTTATTTCACTTTGCATAGCCTTCACTTCCTCCTCTATTTTGCAACCATACTCAACCATTTCTGTGAGCATCCTGATTACCAGTGTTTTGAACTGTGGATCTGATAGGTTGGCTATCTCCTCATCACTTGGTTGTATTTTTTCTGGAGCTTTGATCTGTTCTTTCATGGGGCCCTTTTTCTTTTTTTTTGGCTTGGTGCACCTGTTATGTGTTAAGGGGTGGAGCCTTAGGTATTAACCAGGGCAAAGCAACCCACTTGGCTGCGTTGTGGAGCTATATATGGGGGAGGGGACTGACAGGAAACAAGGCCACTTGCTGGGCTCTCAGCAGGCTTTCAATCATTTCCTCTGCTATCCATAAGCAAATTGGGCCCTTCTGGTGCAGATTCCTGGGTGGGTGTTTTTGTGCACATTCTAGGATCCTGTGGGTCTCCCCAGTGAACTCTCCTGTGAAGCTGGGAGTTTCTCCCACCACCTCAACCCCCACAGGTTTTTTCAGTCAGAGATTTTAAGGCTTTATTTCCCTGTGCTGGAACCCTGAGTTGCATGGTCTGTCTCACTTCCCAGTTGGTCCTCCTATTATCCACAGGCAAATGTGGGACTGCCTGGTCCAGTTCACCAGCCACCACCTTGCCTGCCCACATACTCCAGCCAACACCTTGCCATGAGTCTTGTCTACCCTGGCTGCCTGTCTCTGCCCCTTCCACCAGTCTGGATGAATGTTTAACTCCTTGGTTGTTGGACTTCCAAATAGTTCAATTTTCTGGCAGTTCTAGTTGTTTTTTTGTTTTAAATTTGTTGTTGTCCTTTTGGTTGTGCAAGGGAGCACAGTGTATCTACCTATGCTCCATCTTGGCCAGAAGCCCTAAGATTTTCTTCTTGCTCATACACTTTCCATTCTGTAATTCCTCTTCCTGAGCTGAACCTCTTTAGAAAACAGTCCATTCTCCAAATTTTCCTGCTATTAATAGAAATTAAAATTTTCCCTCTCAAATCTTCCCTATGTTCTTTGGTCTTCTGAGGTTGGCTACCTGTTAAGTGGGAAGCCAGTGTGTTCACAGGAATTTTAAATATAGTCTTTCTAATACAATTCCTTATTCCTTAGGAGAAATTCTAACAGTTATTAATAATTCAATCAAAAGAGACCACTTCGATAATAGAAAATTCAGGTCCTCTGACAGGGCAAAAGTATATAATTTGGGGATCTTAATAGTCAATCTTTCTTAAAAGCCAATAATGTATTATTCCTAAAAATAGAATAATTTAACTGAATTTTTTATCACAACCCACAGTATCATATTCTAATACTATGACAATAATATTTTCACAACTGCTTTCCAAGGCACAAATTATAGTGTACATCTCACATAAACCCCTTCAATAAGTGAGTGAATAAATAAAAAGCACTATATATATACATATCTGAAAAAAAATGTGCATTTTGAAAGCAAACTTTAAGTGATTAATACAGAAAAGTGAATCATTTTTTTTTTAATTTGGGAAATTCTATACTTTTAGAAAGAAAGGGAATTCAATACCTTTAGTATTTGAAAAAGAGGCACCAGAAAGTCAAGATTAAAATATTGGTAGGAACATTAGTCTATAAAGTAAATGTGTTTAAGTAGTTTTAAAATTTTAGAGAATATGAATAATTTTAACATTACCATTTTAAAATAAAGGGCGTTGTTGTTGTTAGTTACATACCCTGGGAGATGGCACTTTGGCTCTCATGCTTTCCCTTAAGTCAAATACAGAAAAAATGCTGAAAACAAAAATATTACTATCCGCTCCAACAGTCACCAAAAAACGGTCATCATAGCTAGTAGAAATGCCTTTAATACATCCATAATCATTGTCATGGATACTGAAGTGCCAGTAATGTTCCATACTGGTCAATGAAGAGTCATTCTGACTTAGGATATAGATTCGAATTGCTCCATCTTGCATTCCACAAAACATCATATCTTGGTTAAAACTACGAAACAAAAAGAAAGTAAATTGTTCTTCATATTTATCTGAAAATGTTTAATTTTAAATTAATTGACAAATGACTAAATATTTAGTAACAAAGCTATGATGGACTAAATTATGTACCCCTCAAAACTCACATGCTGAAGCCCTAACTAACCATAAAAATTCCAGCAAACTAATACAAAAAGATAAAGTGGGGGGAAACCTATTTAAAAGTTGGAGTTATTGCATTTGGTCTCCAAAAGAATGACTGGCACATATGCTTCATTCTTAATTACTAAAGGAGCAATAATTCAATTTGTGATTTCTCCAGAATCATAACCCTGAAGCTATATTATTTGACCATGCACTGGCATCCTCCTAAATAACACAGAGTAAGTCCACACAACTCAATCATGTGATAAACAGAATTATTTTCAGAATATTTGATAAAAGAGACTGAAATACAGTTTCAGGATTAGCTTTGATTCTGTTTCTTCCTTTAATTTATTTATCATTATTTGAGTACCCCTCCATTTGAGCAGATCTTTAAAAATTGACAATATTCATAATGGGCAAAATTATAGATGCCAATTGGTTATAGTTTTTTAAAGCTTTCTGAAATTCTGTTCACCTGAAAGTGATGGTGTGGATGGGATTATCTTCTGTATCCTCAAGAAAACGGAAATCAAAAGGCTCATCTTTCTTTTCTGTGATATCACTGCTTTTGTCGTATGGAGGGAACTCACAGTGATATAGAAAACCAGCATCATAGCCACCCTAGAAAAGAGATAAATAACACTGAAGGTAGTATTTGAATATAAGACACATATGACCACATGAGAAGTTTTTGATTATTTCAAATTTTAAATCATAAAATAGATGTCTTAAAACATCTACTTTATATGAATTCTATGATTACAGATAGGTTTTACAAAGTATCTCCATCTTCCATTTATATTCAGCTGTACAATTATAATGATAAAACACAATAATTTATTTCTACTCAAAAGTAAGAGAAGTGAGTTCTCACCTCTATGTATTGAATTCCATTTTAAATATTACCCTGAATAAGCAGTATTTAATAACAGAATTTTATAGATCGTGATAAACACCAGAGAATTTGCCATCAACACACCCTACATTAAAGAAAATATCAAAGGCTATTTTTTAGGCAGAAGATGTAATTACAAATATATAGAAAGAAATAACAGAAAGAAAAAGAATACACCAAAATGATACCAAGAATATAAAACAACAGTAAAATGCCTTTTGGGGTCACAAATATATATATAACAATAAAATACATGACAATGAGGGAAGATACATGGAATGAAGTGCTCTAAGGTCTTTTTTCTCTGGAACTAGTATGAGAATAAATTTACATCAAACTATATGAGGTTAAGGATCATACATATTGTGATCTTTAGGATCACCTCTAAATAATAGTAAAAGAATGTATAACTGATAACCTAATAAAGCAGAAAATTACCTTAATCATCCAGATGGTGAAAAAGGGAACATAGATTGGTGTGATGAAGAGAAGTAGTTAATAAGATAGTGGATTTGATCTAAAATATATTAGTAATCACATTAAACATAATTGGACATAATACTCTACTAAAATAAAGACAAAGATCAATCTACAGGATTAAAAAAAGAAGAAGCTTAACCATACACTGCTTTAAAGAGGCATTCTTTGAATATATGAGTATGAAAGAAAACAAGCATTAATAACTCTAAGTTTTGATTTAGTATCTGGGTGGATGCTTGTCTCATTTACTGAGATAGAGATGGAGCAGGTTTGCATGAGACAAAAGTGATTTAAAAGGCATATTTTGAATATGTTAATTTTGAAGTGCCAAGAAGAGATGTCAAGTTGGGTAGGTATACAAGTCTGTAAGAGGAGAGGTCAAGAATAGAGACAAAAATTTGATATTAATTGGCATATAATTGATATTTAAAGCCATAGGACTAGATGAAGTCACCTAGAAAGAAAAAAAGGTGTCCAAGACCACATCCTAGAGTACTTCAAATCTCAAAACCTTGTTCAGTATATGAGAAGCAAGCAGACAAGTCTAAAAAGTAGCCTGTAGAATGTGGTGTCTTTTAAGACAGGAAAATAAAGTGGTTTTTTAAAGGATGGGGTGAATCCCTGCCATTGATGTACCAAGAGCAATCAAAGCTCAGCTACAAAGGGAAGGTGGCACACAGCTCACACGAGGGGCAAACCTGACACACCCAGTCCTGGTGACCAGGGAAGCTGTACTACTGGGCCCATAGGACACCTACTACATAATACTACTCTACCAACACTGAGAGACATAGGAGCTCTACCTAATACATGGAAACAAACACAAGGTGGCAGCCAAAATGAGACAAAAAAATAAATAAGTGTCCCAAATGAAGTAACAAAACTCCAGAAAAAGAACTAAGTAAAATGGAGACAAGCAATCTATCAGATACAGAGTTCAAAACACTGGTTATAAGGATGCTCAGTGAACTTAGGAGTAGATGAATTTAGTAAGAACAAAGAGACAGGAAACATAAAAAATGGAGATGTAAAACAAAAAAATAACAGTCAAAAGTGAAAAATACAATAACTGTAATAAAGAATATATTACATAGAATCAACAGTAGAGTAGATGAAGCAGAGCATATAATTAGTGATTTGGAAGATGAGGAAACAGAAAACACTCCCCTCCCCCCAAAAAAGTAAAAAAAAAATAAGGAGAGATAAGGAGATTTTTAAGGAGCCTCTGGGACTTCAAGAGTACCAACATTCACATTGTGGGGCACCAAAAGGAGAAGAGAGAAAACAAGGAATTGAAAATCTATTTGAAAAAAAAAAAATAATGACAGAGAACTTTGCTAACATGGTGAAAGAAATACACATAAAAGTCCAAAAAGTCAAAGAATCCAAAACGAGATGAACTCAAAGAAGACCTCACCAAGACACATCGTAATAAAAATTCCAATGATTAAAGACAAAGGGAGAATCTTAAAAGCAGCAAGAAAAAAGTAGTTAGTAACCATAAGACTGTCAGCTGATTTCTCAACAGAAACTTTGCAGGCCAGAAGGGAATGGCAAAAAGTATTCAAAGTAATGTAAACAGAAGCCTGCACCAAGTTTACTCTACCATGCAAAGTTACCGTCTAGAATCAAATGGCAGATAAAGACCTTAGCAGACAAGAAAAGGCAAAGGAGTTTATCATCACCAAACCTGCATTACAAGAAATGTTAAAGGGTCTTCTTTAAGAAGAAGGAGGAGGAAGAGGAAAAGAGATAAAAATATGAATAAAATTCCAATAAATACATATCTATCAACAATTACTTTAAACACAAATGGGTAAAATGCTCCAATAAAAAGACATACAGTGGATTACAAAACAATGCCCTTACATATGCTGTGTACAAGGGACTAACTTTAGACCAAAAGACACAGACTAAAAGGCTGGAAAAGATATTTCATGAAAATGGAAACAAACAAACAAAAAAGCTGGACAAGCAATACTTACACTAGACAAAAAAAGACTATTATTTTTTATTGATTTTTTACCTGTCATTTCAAATTATATTTTATTGTTTATGCCATTACAGTTGTTCCCCACTTTTTCCCCCTTTGCCTGCTTCTACCCAGCCCCGCCTCACCGTGCCTCAGGCAAGCCCCACACTGTTTTCCATGTTCATGGGTCATGCATGTATGTACTTTGGTTGACTCCTTCACCTTCTTTCATCCAGTCCCCCCACAATAGCTCTCAGTCTGTTCCATGTGTCTATGCCTCTGTTTCTATTTTGTTTGTTAGTTTATTTTGTTCATTAGATTCCACATATACTGAAATTGTTTGGTATTCATCTTTCACTAACTGGATTATTTCACTTAGCGTATGTTCTCTAGGTCCATTCATGCTGTCCCAAAAGGTAAGAGGCCCTTCTTTTTTACTGCTGCACAGTACTCCATTGTGTAAATGTACCACAGCTTTTTTATCCACTCTTCTACGGATGGGCACTTAGGCTGTTTCTAGACCTTGGCTATTATAAATAATGCTGCTGTGAACATAGGGGTGCATATATTCTTTTGAACTAGTGTTTCAGAATTCTTAGGATATATTCTCAGAAGTAGAATCACTGAGTAAAAAGGGAGTTCCATTTTTAGTTTATTGAGGTATCTCCACACTGTTTTCCACAGTGGCTGCACCAGTCTGCATTCCTCTCAACAGTGCACAACGGTTTCCTTTTTCTCTGCAACCTCACTGGCACTTGTTGTTCGTTGATTTACTGATGGTAGCCATTCTGGCAAGTGTGAGGTGATAGCTTATTGTGGTTCTAATTTGCATCTCTCTGATGATAAGTGACTTTGAGCATCTTTTCATATGTCTATTGTTCATCTGTATATCTTCTTTAGAGAAGTATCTATTCAGGCCTTTGCCCATTTTTCATCAATTTGTTTATCTTCCTAGTGTTGAGTTGTATAAGTTCGTTTATATATTTTGGAAATCAAACCTTTATCAGATGTATCATTGGCAAATATGTTCTCCCATACAATGGGTTACCTTTTTATTTTGATGATGGTTTCTTTAGCTGTGTAGAAGTGTTTCAATTTGATGTAGTCCCATTTGTTTATTTTTTCCTGTGTTCTCCTTGCCCTGGGAGATATATCAGCAAAAATACTGCTATGCAAAATATCTGAAATTTTAATGCCTATGTTTTCTTCAAGATTTTTGTGGTTTTGCAACTTACATTTAAGTCTTTTATCCATTTTGAATTTATTTTTGTATGTTGTATAAGTTGGTGGCCTAGTTTCATTTATTTGCACGTACCTGTCCAATTTTCCCAACACCATTTATTGAAGAGACTGTCTTTACCTCACCATGTATTCTTCTCTCCTTTGTCAAATATAAATTGACTCTAACAAGAGACGAAAAAGGAGCAAGCAATTCCATTTTTGGGTATTTACCCAAAGAAATCCAAAACACTAAACTGAAAAGACATATATATATATATTCATATGCTCATTGTAGCATTATTTACAATAGCCAAGATATGGAAACAATCTAAATGTCCATCAATAGGTGATTGGATAAAGAGGAAGTAATGCATATATACAATGGACTATGACTCAGCCATAAAAAAATGAAATCTTGCCATCTGTAACAACATGGATGGACCTAGAGGATATTGTGCTAAATGAAATAAGTCAGATGGAGAAAGACAAATGTCATATGATTTCACTTATGTGAAATCTAAAAACAAAATAAACAAACAAGCCGACCAGAAGCAGACTCATAGATACAGAGAATATTTTGATAGCTGCCAAATGAGACGGGTGGTTAGGGAGCTAGGAGTAAAGATGAAGAGATTAAGAATTACAAATTGGTAGTTACAAAATAGTCACAAGAATGTAAAATACAATATAGTCAATATTATTGTAACTACTATGTATGGTGTCAGATGGGTACTAGATTTTACAAGGTGATAATGTCATAAATTACATAAATGTCTAACTACTGGATTATATACCTAGAAACTAATATAATATTGCACATCAACTCTAATTTAAAAATAAAAAATTATTTTGAAAAGAGAAAGATGGAGGCTCAGCTCTATCAAATGTTTCTGAAAGGCCAAATGGGCAGAGAAGTGACCACTGAGCTTGGTCATATGGAAATCTTTGAAGTTGGTGGAGACAGAAACTCAACTAGAAGGGACTGAAGAGCAAATAGGAGGTGAAGAAATAAAGCCAACAATCACAGACAACTATTTCAATAAGGTTTCATATAAAGCATCAGTGGAGGGAAAGGAAAAAGAGGTTAAGGGGAAGTTTTAAGGTTAAGTACTAAAGCATGCTTATTTGCTGATAAGAATTGATTAAATAGAGAGAAGTTGATGATACAGAAGACCATGTCACTTATTTCAAGAGCAAAATCTTTGATAAACTGAGAGGGGGTGGGATCAAGAGGCCATCTGGAAATGTCATTGGGCAGTTGCAGGGGACCATTCAAGATATGTACAACAGGCAAAGTAGATTCAACTTATATGGATCCCTGGAAAGCATTAGATCCAACTGAGTCAAGATAATTCCATCTGGAACAGAAACACAGAAATGGAGATCACATGGAGGGTTAGCAACAGGGGCGTGGGAAGAGGGGAGTGGGGGAAAAGGTACAGAGAATAAGTAGCATAGACAGTGGGTAGAAAATAGACAGGGGGAGGGCAAGAATAGTGTGGGAAATGTAGAAGTCGAAGAACTTATGACACATGGACATGAACTACGGGGGGGGGAATGTGGGTAGGAGGGGGTGTGCAGGGTGGAGGGGAATGATGGGGGAGAAATGGGATAATTGTAATAGCGTAATCAATAAAATATATAAAAAATACCCCCCCAAAACATAATTCCATCTGATGGTCCTTATCTTATTTTCTCAGTGCAATGTGAGATGAGGTTATCAATGGAAAGTGAGGGAAGACACAAAATATTTGAGAGGAGAAGAAAGAATTACAACAACAACTTGGAAAATGGGAAAGCAAACAGGGCTGGGTAGCAGAGCCAGACTGCAGTGTGAGTACTGATTTGAGAACTGTGGTCATGACTTCAAAACGAGACTGGTTTTCCACAGCATCCACTTACATGTAGGCACAAATTGGCAAGTAGTTGGATCAAGTGTCATTGCCTCTGTGAACTATAACTTAATCATATACACAGGTGTAGTTTACTGGTAAGAGCATGGACTCTACAGCCAGACAGCCTGAGTCCAGATCCTGGTTCCAAATTGCTGTGTGACCTTGGATAAGTTACTTAGCCTCTCTATGCCTTGGGTTATTTGTGTATAAAATGTAAATAAGGGCAATTATTTTAGAGGGTTGTTGGGCAGATCACTTAGAATGGTGCCTGGAATAGGGTCAGTTTCCATACTTAGCAAATAAAATTATAAGGTGGATATTAATTTCCTGTGGTAATCATTTAACCATATATGTAAATCAAATCACAATGCTGTATACCTTAAACTTATACTATGCTGTATGTCAATTATATTTCAATAAAACTGAGAAAAATTGATAAACCTTCATATATACTTTTATGTCAACTATTACTTTTTGATGAATAGAATTGAAATTTGTGACAAATTTATAATGAAGAAAAACTTGCTTTGCAATAGATCAATAAAATGTTTTATAAAAATAGAATATATACAAAGATGCAATTGTCACATCACTGTGATGGTCCCTGGTAATTGTCTCCCCGGTATCCCTTCTTCTATTTTTCCTTATTACCCAAGTTCCAATTTCATTCAGGGTGACAATGTGCCCATCCAAAAACAGTCATCTTCCCAGACTTCCATGTGTTTACACTGCAAAGTTGTAGATAGCAACATATAAGCAAACATCTGTGGATAGCCCTGTCATTAGTTTCAAAAAGCTGGTTATTTTCAAAATTTAAAAACACTGAAATAGAGAACAGGCTGACAGTGACCAGAGAGGAGAAGGGAGGGAATTTCAGGGGAAAAGGGGAAGGGTTTGCAGGAACAAGTAGAAAGGACACATGGACAAAAACAAGGGGGGGAGAGGAAACGGGAGGGAGGTGAGGAGGGCTGAGGGGGTGGGCTGGGATGGGAGTAAAAGGCAGAAAACCGTACTTGAACAATGATTTAAACAAACAAACAAAAACACTGATTCAGCTGGAAAACCCCTTAGCCTTTTGTCCTTCTAACTTCAGTTCTTCTCCCCTTAGACCTCCTGGAACACCCATGATTGTCCTAGATGATAACAGATATAATAAGTAGACATATAAGACATATATTAAAAAGGACACATGGACAAAAACTAGCAGGAGTGGAAATGGGAGGGGGTGGGGAGGGCTGGGGCAGTGGGCTGGAATGGGAGCAAAAGACATAAAACTGTACAAGAACAACAATTAAAATAAATTTTAAAAATAAAAATAAAAAAACATATATTAAGATGATATTAAAAAACTGTAACATTCATTCTTCAAAATCCACATCTTTAATAGGAGTTAATAAATGAAGTCTTACCATAAGAGAAAGTAAAAATGTACTGGAAAATAATGACTATCAAATATATTAATTTAGGGATGACATAAAAATTATTTATTACATTATTACTCACCAATGAAAGCCAGAACTTCCCTGGCCCAGAGTAAAATCCACAGAGGATGTGACAGGGGGTTGTTGGAATAAAGATTTCTGGCAAGGGCTCCTCTTCCACTTCCTCCTTCTCTTCCTTCTCCTCTTGGGATTCCATTTCTCCATCTTTCTCCATCTCTGCTGCTAGACGCTTCCTCCTTTCTTCTTTTTCCTTCTCCTTCAGCTCCTTTTGTCTCTTTCTCTTTTCAATTTCTATTAATCTCTTTTGCAAAAGAGATATTAAGGAGATGTGAAAACAACTGTAATTCATTCATTCATTTACACTATTCTGGATAACAAAGAAAGTAGAAGGAGGATAGGGTCCTAGAAAAAAACCACAGCTCTAATGTCACAAGTAATATCATTTAAAAATAACTATCAACTTGGTGATATATTTTTATCATTAAATTTTTCAAATCTTCAGAATAACTTTATTTCTGTATTATCGTCCATTGATCCTGATTTTAAAGAAATTATATCATCATTATTCCCTAATAAAGAAACTAAATACAGTTTTTCTCAGTCTATCCCTGTCAGCCCACAAATTAGGTGGACTGAAACCATCCATGAAGAATGTTTCTATTTTTAGTAAAACTGTGATTCATGCCCTCAGCATCTACCAACTGGCCCTTAACACTGGCATCCCTACATCTCATCTTTTACTTCCTTCTTACATTAATTAATTAATTTATTTTTAATATATTTTATTGATTATGCTATTATAGTTATCCCATTTTCTTCCCTTGTTCCCCTCCACCCTGCATCCTCCCTGCCACCCGCATTTCCCCCTTTAGTTTATGTCCATGAGTTGTACATATAAGTTCTTTGGCTTCTCCATTTCCTATACTATTTAACCTCCCCCTGTCTATTTTGTACTTACCATTTATGCCTCTTATTCTCTGTACCTTTTCCCACATTCCCTCCTCCCCCTCCCACTGATAACTCTCCATGTGATCTCTATTTCTGTGATTCTGTTCTTATTCCAGTTGTTTGCTTAGTTTGTTTATGTTTTTGATTTTTTAGATTCAGTTGTTGATAGTTATAAGTCTTTTGTCACTTTACTGTTCATATTTCTGATCTTCTTTTTCTTAGAAAAGTCTCTTTAACAGTTCATATAATAAGGGCTTTAACATTTCATATAATAACTTGACCTCATCTGGGAAGCACTTTATCTGCATTTTAACTTATAGCTTTGCTGGATAGAGTAATCTTGGATGTAGGTCCTTGCTTTTCATGACTTGTAATACTTCTTTCAAGTCCCTTCTTGCCTGCAGGGTTTCTGCTGAGAAATCAACTGATAGTCTTATGGGAACTCCTTTGTAGGTAACTGTCTCCTTTTCTCTTGCTACTTTTAAGATTCTCTGTTCATCTTTAATCTTGGGTAATGTAATTATGATGTGTCTGGGCATGTGCTTCCTCAGGTCCAACTGCTTTGGGACTTTCTGAGCTTCCTGGACTTCCTGGAAGTCTGTTTCCTTTGCCAGATTGGGGAAGTTTTCCTTCATTATTATTTCAAATGAGTTTTCAATTTCTTGCTCTTCCTCTTCTCCTTCTGGCACCCCTATAATGTTGGATGTTGTCCCAGAGGTTCCTCAGACTCTCCTCATTTTTTTGAATTCTTGTTTCTTCATCCTGTTCTGGTTGAATGTTTATTTCTTCCTTCCGCTCCAAACCATTGATTTGAGTCCCGGTTTCCTTCCTGTCACTGTTGGTCCCCTGTACATTTTCCTTTATTTCACTTTGCATAGCCTTCACTTCCTCCTCTATTTTGCAACCATTCTCAACCATTTCTGTGAGCATCCTGATTACCAGTGTTTTGAACTGTGGATCTGATAGGTTGGCTATCTCCTCATCACTTGGTTGTATTTTTTCTAGAGCTTTGGTCTGTTCTTTCATGGGGCCCTTTTTTTGGCTTGGCACACCTGTTATGTGGTAAGGGGTGGAGCCTTAGGTATTAACCAGGGCAAAGCAACCCTCTTGGCTGCGTTGTGGAGCTATATATGGGGGAGGGGACTGACAGGAAACAAGGCCACTTGCTGGGCTCTCAGCAGGCTTTCAATCATTTCCTCTGCTATCCATAAGCAAATTGGGCCCTTCTAGTGCAGATTCCTGGGAGGGTGTTTTTGTGCACATTCTAGGATCCTGTGGGTCTCCCCAGTGAACTCTCCTGTGAAGCTGGGAGTTTCTCCCACCACCTCAACCCCCACTAGGTTTTTTCAGTCAGAGGTTTTAAGGCTTTATTTCCTGTGCTGGAACCCTGGGTTGTGTTGTCTGTCTCACTTCCCAGTTGTTCCTCCTGTTATCTGCACGCAAATGTGGGACCAACAGGTCTGGTCCACTGGCTGCCACCTCACCTGCCCAGGTCCTCCAGCCGCCATCTTGCAACTCTCCACCCTGGCTGCCCATCTCTGCCCCTCCTACCAGTCTGTATGAATGTTTCTTTAACTCCTTGGTTGTCGGACTTCCATACCTGACATTTCTGGTTGTTTTTTTTTTGTTTTTAAATTTGTTGTTATCCTTCTTTTGATTGTGTGAGGAGGCACAGTGATTCTACCTATGCCTCCATCTTGGCCAGAAGTCCCCCATCTTTTATCTCTTTATTCTGTTTACCTCTCAGAATTATCTTCCCAATTTACATGATCTTACCACATCAATCCCCTCCTCAGAAACTCACAATGGATCCCAATGGTGTAAGAAATAAATGGAAACAAGTGAAACACTTGGCTAGAATTTAAAGAGATCCATGTGTTGGTCTCAGACTCTTGCCACATCCCACCACAAACTGCATCCCTGTTGCACCAGTCCATTCTTCATTTCCCCAAACTTCAAAAACAACTCTGCCTTCCCTCAGGATGTTCTCCCAGCTTTTATTGCCTTCCTCCTCATTTTCCAAGCTTCAAAATCCTTCTCATTCTTTAAGTATTGAATGTCTCCTCCATACAGTCATCTTTGATCTCATCTCATCCTTCCATCAGAACCTATATTGTTTTCTCCCTATGCCCCTAAAATTCTTTTCTTTGCACTGTGATTTTGTATCTATTCACTACTGCATTAAAATACAGGGTCTATGGCTTACTCTTCTTTGTATTTTCCCAGCACTTAACATAGGATATTTTACATACTAAACAAGAAAAAAATATTAGGAGATAATGATTCAAGAATCTCATACCACAATCTTAGATTTGACGCTTGAAAAATGGAAACATTTTATGCACATGTCTTTGATTTCATAGGAAACTGCATCGTGATCTTCCCCTTCCTCCTTTATGGTTGGAAATGGAGCTTCAAGAACATAGTCATTCTCACATATAATCAGTAAAGTACTATCAGGCTGAAAAAAAAAGATTAAACATTATTTATACTTAGGCCAATTTTTAGAAGCACAGTTCCAAAATATTACAAACCAGAGAAAATATAATTCCTTAAGTATACTAACTGTTTTTGAAAGATACTTAATTCCTTGTTGCAATTATTATTCATTAGTCAATCTTATTAATCACTATACACAACTATTAATACTATTATAGTATTATATCAATAAGCTAAGTGTCAATATTAGATTTAGATTTTTTCCCTTGTAGATGCCATACGTATTTCCTGAGTCAAAAATGTGGCTGTGAAACATTTTAGCCTAAAATATCAAAATATTAAAATTAGGACTGTAAAGGGGAAATCTGTAGTGTGTGGCAAGAGTCCCAGTTCCTTTGATGGATCATTCTCTATCAGCCAGAGTTCATTAAATATGAATGTTCCCAAGATTTTTGTGTTCTTCCCTCTTTTCCAGTCTCTTCATAAACATTCCCTGGAAAATCTTATGGCCAACTCAAGGCTTCATTACCATGGATATGCAATTAAATTCCAAATTATTCTCTCTGGCCCTGACCTCTCTCTTGAGCTCCCAAACATTATTCAAAATGTTTGTTTATTTAGTTATTTTGTTCTATAGTTACTTATTATATACCTACCATGTACTCAGCATGTTGTAAAGTGCTAGAGGTAAAATTATCACAGGAAGAAAAGGTATAGTTTCTGCCATTATAGAGCTTCCCTCTAATGGGAGAGCCTATCATTTAACAAATCATAGAAATTGATGTAAATTATAACTGCAACAAGTGTTGCAGAGGTGCCACGAGAGCAAGAAGGTTGTGCAAAGCTTCCTGAGAAGTTGGCACATATGCTTCACGTGAAGGACGAGTAGAGAATAAATACACAATGTGTCAAGGGAGGGTCTGAGGGAAGATGCCAGGTAAAGGAAATGCCATGTGCAAATATCCTGAAGCACACTGGGCTGATAAGGATGTTGTGAGCTTGGATGACATCGCCTAGGTCAAGAGAACAGAGTGAGAGGACAGACAGGGACAGAGCCTTAAGGAAACACCACTCAATGGCTGGGTGACAGAGACTGAGAAGAAATAATTACAAGATGCAGGAGAAAGAGCCATCAGTGCAAAATATTACAACAGTCAAAGGGAGATGGTAGTTCAAAGAGGAAATAAGGGTCAACAGGATCATATGAGGCTAAGAGATCAAGAAAGGTAAGAAATAAAAATATTAAGTGGATATCATTGGTGTCTTTAGAAAAGCTGATTTAGTGGAATAATGAGACTAGATACTGGTAAGAGAGTGTAAAGGAAACAGTGGCATGTAAGGAAATAAAATTTGTGAGAATTATCAATCCTCATGAGAAAACCTGGAGACCAAAGATGGAGCGGTAGTTGGAGGAGAACATGATGTCAAAGAATTTATTTTTTGTAAGTGGGAGAGATGCGAACATATTTAAATACCAATGGAAATGATCCAGTAAACAGGTAAGGTTAAATTTATATGACAGAAAACAGAAAATAAATGGTGTGAAGTCTTGAAAAAAAGGTGGAAGAGAATAAAATCCAAAGGTCAAGAGGCAGAAGTGGCCTCTAGTAGGAAGGAAGACAGTATGTCATTGGTAAAAGAGGGAGAGGAGCAGGTGAGCACAGAGGAAACAGAATTTTATGTTTGGTAGTGGGAAGGTGCAGGAGTCCCCTAGCTGAGGGTCCCAAGTTTTTCTCTGAAGTAAGGGATGCTGAGAATGAGAGAGAGTGATAGTGGGGGGCTTGAAGTTTTGAGGAGAGAAGTTTTAAAATGGTCATTATGGGTGAGAGGTGAAGTTGATATAGGATTCCTAACCATCCCATGGACTGTTTTAAGACCATATGAATCGCTCAATTCTGAAGGACCTAATCTTCCCTGATGCATATCTCCAGATGTCCTGGGCTGATCACTACATGTAAATATATATATCAGTTGTGGCAATTCAGGGATAAACTTCTGCCATATAGGTATGAAGAAAAGACAGAGGGACAGGAAGATCAAGGCTTTGGAAGAACTGTATTTATCCTTACTGAAATGGACAATCATGAAATTTGAGTTGGACATGGAAGGAAGTTAGGACAGAAAGGAACTAACAGGTTAGAGAAAGCAAATAGTGAATGAACAAGAGGTTCCTGTAACACCAGAGAACAAGTAAAACAGGGAGAGCCAACTGAACAGGCTGGAAGAAAGAGAGACTGAGATCAGAATGTGAGATATTTAAATATTTGATATTTAAGGTTGAGTTCTTACAAGTTGTTGTGGTGTGAAGTATGTCACCCCACAAAATTCATACACAGAAGTCCTGAACCCCTAGCTCTCAGAATGTGACTGTATTTGAAGATAGGGCCTTTAAGCAGGTAATAATGTTAAAATAGGGTCATTAGGTGGGCTCTAATCCAATACGATGGGTGTCCTTACAGGAACAGACAATTAGGACAGAAAGGAATGACCAGGTGAAAACACAGTGAGAAGGTAGTCATCTATAAGAGAAGGAGAGACACCTCAGAAGAAAGTAAACCAGTCAGCCCTTGATTTTGCTTAAAGAATTGTGAAAAATAAATGTTGGTGGTTTAAGCCACCCAGACTGTGGTATTTTGTTATGAAAACCCTGGGAAATGAATGAACTAGTGGTAACAGTGCCCAGTGGGTAGCTGTGGAAGTGTCTGGATGAGCTGGAAAGATCATGGAAAATAAGGAGGTGAAGAAGCTCAGAGGCCGATGCTGTGCAATCAGTCTTGCACATGGTGTTGATCTCATTCAGAATAATTGCTTGCACTTTGAAGAGAAAGTGAACCATATTCTCAAGTGTTTAATAAGGGGCAAGATTGACCAGGTGATCAGAAGATGACAGCAACATGAAGAAAGACAAGGTGATACAGCTGAATTAGATCAAAGGAGCAGTGCTTTTATCTTCATTTTATGAGTTTCAAGTCATAAGAATAGTAGATAAATGTTGCCACAGATGAAATCATACTACAGGGTGATGTCAGCAGCATGGCAAGGTGAACAGAGCTCCAGCTCTCTCCCCTTGCAGTTACAAGTTGGACAGCTATAATTCAACACAGGATTCCAAGCTCAACCCACAAACACGTCTGAGAGATCCTCACATTACACTATCTAAAGGTGGGACTATGGAATGAACAGGAGAGATGGGACAGATGGTGAAGGACAGGGACCAGGGCCACCGACACAATCTGGCACTACTCATGGTGGCCCCAGCAGACATGACAGCAGTGAAGGGAGAGGGTACAAACCCTACTGGGCCAACCAGAGAGGCAGAGACAGCAGAAAGGCCTGGATGGCCAGCGCACACTGAGGCTGAGCCAGGGTAAGGGGCAGAGAAGCAGGGCAAAACATGGCAGCATTCCACAAAGTGCTATCGCTGGACAGACATTCTGAGATGTGGGGACCAGCTCTCCATCCTCCTGTGGCCTCAGGATACAATTTTTTTTCAAGAGAGTAAAAGGGTAGTCATTTATTCAATCACTGAAGATATATACTCAACCATATCCATGAGGATAGGATAACCAGACACATGTGGAAATAAGATGCCAGGAATGAGAGTCAACAAAACAAAGATAATACGGA
Organism: Anoura caudifer; assembly: GCA_004027475.1. Lineage (NCBI taxonomy): Eukaryota > Metazoa > Chordata > Mammalia > Chiroptera > Phyllostomidae > Anoura > Anoura caudifer. The sequence goes on from PVKU01002989.1 coordinate 108,729, forward strand.
AAAAAATCCTCAAAAACTTTAGATGTTGAAATGACCAGACAGCACCAAAATCATGCTACATTTAAAGAAATAGAAGAAAATCTTGAAATACCTACAGAACACAAATATGCAGAAAATCCAATAAAACAAATATCTACTAAAAGAACCAAATAAAACTGCAAGAACTAAACAAATTAAAAAGTTGAAATTAAGGTTACAAAGTGTGACTTAAACATAAGATAATTGAAGAGATAGTGGAAAAGACATGAGGAAAGAGTCTGTAAAATGCAGCCTAGAGAAACTTTTTTAAGCTAAAAAAAGACAAAAGATCGGGTAAAAAAATAGGGAATAAGACTGAGAAATCCTAACACCTACTTGATTAGGTTCTGAGAGAGAGTGTGGGGGAACAAAAGGAACATTTCAAGATAATGCGGCTAAAATTTTTTCCAAAATTGATATGAGTTACAAATCAATGGATTCAAGCACCTAGACACATCAGAATAAAACTAAAGGGCACCAAAAACATAGAAAAAATTCTAAACACAGCCAGGAAAAAAAGAAAAAAAGCAGATTACCTTCAAAGGAGTAATGACACCAATAGGTGTCAGAAGCAATGAAAGTTAGAAGGTGCTGTAATACTCAGTGAAAGAGCTGAAAGAAAACCACTGCTACTAGACTTCCATGCCATAAAAAAGTCTTTCAACAATGAAAGGAAAAAATTAAAATCGAGAGAGCTTACCAATAGCAGACCTTCAGTAATAGAAGTTTTTTAAAAATGTAATTTATACAGAAGGAAATATTCCCAGATGCAAGAAGGAATAAAGAACAAAGAAAATTATCAACATGTGGATAATTCTTAGTGAATTTCAATTAAATATAATTATAAGATTTTAAATACTTGTGTTTATTTTCAAATACTTATGTTTTAAAATATTATGAGATATTGTTATTTTAAAAATACACAATAGAATATCATTCCAGAACGAGGGTGTCAAACTCATTTTCACTGGGGGCCATATCAGCCTCGTGGTTGCCTTCAAAGGGCCAAATGTAATTTTAGGACTGTATAAATGTAACTACTCCTTAACTAGGGGCAAGGAGCACAGCACTGCCAATGGGTAGAAACAAGGTGCCAGGCCAGATAAAACAAGGTGGAGGGCCAGATTTGGCCCTCGGGCCTTGTGTTTGCCACCTGTGTTCTAGAAGGAAGGCAGAGGGAAAGTCCCAAGGTACTTGCATTGTCAGGTAGGAGGGTAAAGAATTAAAATTAAACTTTCATGAGTTAAGGACATATGTTAAAATGTAAAGTAAGCATTGAAAGAATAGGAACAGATGTATGATTTCTAAACTAGTAGAAGGAAAAGTAAAATAATGTTTTTAAAAATCAGCCAAATAAGGCAAGAAAAATAAAGAAAATAAAGGTCAAAAAGAAAACCCACAAGTATTAATCATGGACATCAGATATATGGCAGCATGAGAGATCCCCTTGGTTTCTCCCCTTGAAGTTTCAACAATATGAACAACTATAACTCAACAAAGGATCCCCTGCTCAACACACGAACATGCCTGAGCAATCACACTTTGAAACATCTAAAAATGGGCAAGTGGGAGCAAACCTTGGACATGACAAGGGAGAAGGGCTCAAAAGAACCATGGATGCAGCCCTGCAGCCAGAAGCTCATGGTGGGGATCAGTCCGAAGAGGGGAAGAATCAGGCTGTGGCTGGAGTTCCCGTCAATGGGAGGAGGAAAGAGATTCGGTGGGCATTCCTGCAAAGGTGGGCAGTATGAACCGCAGCTGAGCCCAGAGACCTGTGCAAGGTCAAACACAGAAGCGCAGCTGCGGTTGTCAGGCAGTTGGCATTCCAGTCAAAGAAACAAAGCCATGGAGCCTGACTGCCCCGAAACCTCCCAGAGCTGGCCCCGCTTCATCCTCAGTGCCAGTGTGCGGAGCACGTTATCTGCAAAACCCGAGAGCTGGTACCACAGAATCACTTTTCCCCCTGAGCAAAGGGTGCACTCTGTGACTGGTGCTGGGGTCGGGGTGCAGGGGGGACCCCACGGAGGTCTGAGGCCACCGTTACCAGGAGGGCAAAACAATCCGCAAGGCTGCCAAGTTCCCCCAGCCCTCGCCACCCCCACACATTGCGGCTACACTGAGGGCAGCATCTGGCTTCAGAGGACGGCACTGGGATTTCACGGATTTGGAGCCCCATTGCCCATCACATACCCCTGCAGGGTTGGTCCCCTGGGACAGGACAAGCGGATGGCAAGGCAGGCACCCACCTCCCATTTTTTACCACCCTGTGGAGATCTGTAGAGCCAGGGAGACCAAAACGGGCTAAAAACAAAACAAAACAAAACAAAACAAAACAAAACAAAACAAACAAAAAAAACTTTGTGATTTTGCGCCACCTACTGGACAGAGGCCTCTTTGTATTAATCTGCTAGAGAAGTGCCACTCGTACATAAATGCTTAGAAAAGGAATCCATTAAATACCAAGAATAACCATGAATAACCAAAGTGGTGAGGCAGCTCCGAAAGAATGAAAAATCTGCAGAAAAACTTATAGATATGGAAATATGTAATATAAATGATAGAGAATTCAAGGTTCTGAAAAAACTCAGAGATGCAAGAAAATACAGTCAAGCAATTTAATGAGCTCAGAAAACAAATCAATAAACAAAATGAGTTTTTTACCAAAGAGATTGAAACTTTAAAAAGAACAAAACAGTAACTCTGGAGATAAAGAACTCAATAAAAAGAGATCAAGAATGAACTAGCAAGCATAGGAAACAGAGCCAAATAGATGGAGGAAAGAATTAGTGACATAAAAGATAGAAATCCAAAAATGAAGCAGAGAAGAGAGTTAAGCATAAAAAAAATGAGAGAACTCCACAAGAACTATGTGACTCCATCAAAAAGAGCAATATAAGAATAATAGGCAAACCAGAAGAAGAAGAGAAAGCGAAGGACACAGAAAGTCTATTTAAACAAATAGTTGATGAGAACTTCCCAAACCTATGGAAAGAACTAAATCCTTGAATCCAAGAAGCAAACAGAATATTTAATTACCTCAATCAAAAAAAGGCCTACTCCAAGGCACATTGTATTAAAACTGTTAAAAATTAATGACAAAGAAAGAATTCTCAAGGCAGCCAAGGAGAAGAAAGTAACCTGTACAGAAAAACCCATTAGATTATCATTGAACTTCTCAGCTGAAACTCTACCTGCTAGAAGAGAGTGGAACCAAATATTCAAATGGCTAAAAGAGAAATTACCAGTCAAGAACAATATCTAGCCAAGCTACATTTTAGATACAAAAAAAGAATAAAGACTTTTCCAGGCATCCAGAAGCTGAGGGAATTTATCACCAGAAGACCCTACTGCTGGAAATACTCAAGGGGGTTATTCTATCTGAAACAAAGAACAAAATGTCACAAAACTATGAGTACAATTACCAGCAAGCTTACAGCATAAAAAGAAATAATTTGTGACAACAAAAATATAAACAGGGAAGGGGATAAAGGTCTGAATTTGCAAAAGAGGATGGAGATTACATGCATTCAAAAGAAAAAGGAGTACTGTATGCATGAAATTGCTTTTCCATAAACCTAATGATAACCACAAACAAACAAAAAAAACAAAACAGTCCTCAGTTGCTCAGCTGGTTGGAGTGCCATCCTATGCACTAAAAGGTTGCAGATTTAATTAAGCAAGAGAGAGGGAAGAAAAGAGAAAGGGAGGAAGGTAAAGATCACATAACCAATATAAAAATGGAAAAAAGGACATCCCTAAAGATCTTGTAATATTAAGGATATTGTGAAATTACAGATCATACGTTTGAAAATTCAAAAGAAATAAAGAGGTTAATATATAAAAATACGCTCAACATCACTAATCATGAAGGAAATGCAAATCAAAACCACAATGAGCTATTACCTTGCACCTGTTAAAATGGCTACTATCACCAAAAAGTTGAGAAATGCTGGCTGGGATGTAGAGGAAAGGAAAGCTTTGTGTGCTATCAGTAGGAACATAAATTGATGTAAAGATTAGTTAAATATTCCACAAATTAAAAAGAGAACTACCACATAATCCAGCAATCCAATTCCCGGTATTTATCCACAGAAAACAAAAATACCAATTTGAAGTATTATTTACAATCGCCAAAATATGGGGGGGAAAACCCTAAGTGTCCATCAATGGATAAATAAAATGTGGTATACACACCCACACAATGTAATATTATTCAGGGATAAAAAATAAAATCTTCCTGCTTGTGAAAACATGGATGAACCCTGATAGTATATCTTAAGTGAAATACGTCATACAGAGAAAGACAAATACCATATGTTCTCACTTATATGTGGAACCTTAAAACAAAACAAAACAAAATAAAACCAAAAAAATAAAACCAAGCTCATAGATACTGAAAACAGATTGGTAGTTGACTGAGTAAGTAGGTGGGCAAAATAAATAAAGGAGGGTTAAAATGTACAAACTTTCAATTATAAAATAAGTCATGGGAATGTAATGTACAGTGTGGTGACTATACTCAATATTAGCACACTGCATATTTGAAAGTTGCTAAAAGGGTAGGTTTTTTAAAGTTCTCATTAAAAAAATCATTAACTACGCATGGTGACAGATGTTAACTAGAATTAATGTGGTAATCATTTCACAATGTATGCAAATAATGTATCATTAGTTATATACCTGTACGATATAATACAACTAATATAATGTCATATGTCAATTATACTTCAAAAAACTAAAAAGAACTAGATCTAAATATCACCTAGTCATCGAAGACATTGAATCAATTCTTTAAAATCATCTAAAAAAATACCCCATCCTCACATGGCTCTACTACTAAGTCTGTCAAACATTCAAAATTCTAATATAACACAAACCCTTAAGAGAATAGAAAAAGGAGCATTTTCCAACTCAGGAGATAAAATAACCTTAATAACTAACCTGATTATGGACTACGATGACAGAAAATTATAGCCCAATCTCTTCTTTGAACCTAGATTTAAAATCCTAATACAATATTAGCAAAAGGAATTCAATAACATTTGAAAACTTTGCGAAAGCAGTTCAGTTGAGAGGGGAAGTTAGGGGGTGGAAGGACTGAGCAAAAAGGAAAAAGGACTCATGGACATGGACAACAGTGTGGTGATTGCTGGGGGGAGGGGAGTATAAAGGCGACTAAATGGTAATGAAAAAAATACAATAAGGATTTTTAAAAAGGCAGTTCAAGACATCAGAGAGAGACCGGTAAAGCCACAACTCTAAGGGCCAAGATCCCAGAGAAGGAAGCTCAGTGAAGTGAGCTACATATTTGCTGCAACTTTCCCCTAAGGGTGTTTACCAACTTACCGCATGGAACCTAGAAGCCAGGTAAAATGCAGTGTCCTAGATTTTAGGCATTCCTTCACAGATAAGGAGACAAAAATTGAAGTGCAAAGCTACAATACAAGAAAGTCAGGACTTGAGGGACATGCTCTCATAGAAGCGGAAAATACAAGGTGAGTGAGACTGACATTCTGTTGGGCCTTTGCCTTCAAAGAATTTACAGAACTCTAAGCTGCACAGCAACGAGATTAGTTCATTTCATGCAAAGAGTCACATTTGTTTTCAATTTAACTTTCAGTTTGAAAGACACTATCACTATGTATAAAATTGGAGGTTGGGAGTTATTTTAGCATGTTACTGAGTTCTGTATCTATTGAAGAAATTCAATGCATTTTAAAAATCCTTCCATAGCCCTGGCTGGGTGGTTCAGTTGGTTGGAGCATCATCCCAATCACCAGGCCAGAAGAAACTGGCATGAAATATTCAAAGTGATGAGAACCTAGAACCTACAACCATGCTTACTCTACCCAGAAAAGCCATCATTTAGAATTTAAGGACAAATAAAGAGCTTCCCAGACAAGATGCTAAAGGAATACATCATCACCAATGCAGTATAACAAGAAATGTTAAAGGGTCTTCTAGAAGAAGAAAAAATGATAAAAAATATGAATAACAAAATGGAAAATACATATCTATCGATAATCACTTTAAATGCAAGTGGATTAAATGCTCCAATCAAACGACATATGGTGGCTGAATGGATAACAAAACGAGACCCTTACATACGCTATTCACAGGAGACTCACTTCAGCTCAAAGATACACATGGACTGAAAGTAAAAGGATGGAAAGATGTATTTCATGCAAATGGAAACAAAAAATTAGAGTTGCAATAGTACATCAGTAAAATGGACTTTAAAACAAAGGCTATACAACAGGAGACAAAGAAGGACCCAGCAATTCCACTTCTGGCTCTTTATCTGAAGAAACCCAAACCACTAAATAGAAAAGACATAGGCACCCATATATTCATTGCATATTTACAATATATAGAAGCAACTTAAGTGTCCATCAGCAGATGAATGAATAAAAAAGAAGTGGCACATATAGACAATGGAATATGATTCATCCATAAAAAAAGAATGACATTTTGCTGTCTGCAACAACATGCATGAACCTAGAGGGTGTTGTGTTGAGTGAAGTCAGTTAGACAGGGAAAGACAGATACCAGATGATTTCACTACATGTAGAATCTAAAAAACAAAATAAACAAGCATAAAAGAAATAGACTCATAGATACAGAGAACATTTTGAGTGTTGTCAGAGGGAAGGGGGTTAGGAAAATGGGTAAAAAGGTGAAGGGATTAAAAAGTACAAATTGGAAGTTTCAAAATAGTCATGGGGATGTAAAGTACAGCATAGGGAATATAGTCAATTATACAATAATAACTATTGTATGGTGTCAGATGGGTACTAGACTTATTGGGGGGAATACTTTGTAAGTTATATAAATGTCTAATCATTATGTTGTACACTTGAAACTAATATAATATTGTATGTCAATTGAAATTGAAAAATAAATGAATTTTAAAAAATGAACATTGTTAATTTTAAAAGACATTTTTCTAGATAATACTACATTTTTATAGCCCTTTTGTTTAGAAGACCTTAAAACAGATCATAGATGTTATGTCAATAATCCTGACATCACTAACAATTCATTAGTATTATTATTATCCTGGAACCTAGTACAGCACCTGGTTTAGAATCACTAATCAGATGACTGACGTATCCTACACTCAAACTTAGGGAAATTATAGGCATTCCACAAGATTAGTAATCAATACTAAATCACTAGCTGTTGTTAGAAAAGAGGCCATGGAACATTAGAAGAGAAAATGGAGGTAGAATGGGGCAGAAGATAAGTGAAAAGATAAAGAATGAGGACAGGTACACTTACAACTCAGAACAGAACTTCTGAATGTCAGAAGGACTGACAGACCCAAATGTACATATTCTGACATACTGAGTATCTGGCTAAAGGCACCATTGTTGAAGCAAAGCCTGATATAACTCAGGGTTTGCTGAGGGCACTGTGGCCAACTAATCAGAGTATGGGTAGAGAGAGGAGGTAGGAGAAGAGTGAGACGCCCCGGAGGGTGCACTATGGCCAAGATGAGCCGCCCCCTCGTCCTTCAGTGCAGGACCCAGGAATAAGGATAATAACTGCACCTGCTATTCTAGATCATATCACTATGTAATAATTAAGGACAAATAATAATTACTTACATGAGATACCCCAGACCACGTTAACTGGCAAACAGGTCCAGGAGTAGTAATATAACCGATTGGTTTATAATCCTTTTCCACTTCAAAGAAGAACACAGTTTTATCTTTACTCTAAGAAAATGAGAAATATCAACCAAATATGTATTATTATGAAATCCATTCCATAAAGTACCAAGAAGAATTTAATAGCTACAGTATACCCACTGTACACTTATACCTACAATGATCATATGTCCCAGATTATTCTGGGAAAATTCTTATTTCAAAATATTAATTCATTTTCCCCATGAAAGCACTTGACAGACAAACCATGTATTCCAGTATGTGGTTCTGAAAAAATCAGTCACCATACCTTTATATATGATTAATTCAGAAAAGAATTTCCACAATCAATGCTCATCTCTTAATGTACAAAGAATTTACATAGTCATTCTCTTCATTCATGGCAGCTCTATATAAGAATGCTACACTATAAAATATTGATCGCACATAAAATATCTGGTGTGATTTCCCATGAAATGTTCTATTAATTTCAAATAAGCATTAGGGCTCCATTGGTAAGAATATGCTAAAATGCCACACACAGACCACACAGAAAGAATATGAATACAAAGAGAGCAAAACATGGATATGTTCTCAGAAAGGAGTATCACCAAATAAGGCATCGTTAAGTAAGAAAACTAGTAAGTCAAGTTTAAGCATGTGAGTTCAATAGAAAAGAAAAAATCTAGTCCTCACCCCCGTGGCCAGAATTTCTCCATCACGGTCAAAGGCTAACGCAGTGATGCAAGTGGTATGGGGTTTGAAAACATGTTTCAAACGGAGGTCTGCATCTAAAAATTTCTTCCGTCCTGCAAAAATTGTGAGCCCTTTTGGATCATAAAGTTCAAGAATTCGAACAACTCCATCTTCAAATCCTACAACAATCTGTGCTCCAGTGTAGCTAACCTTGGGCACAAATTAAACACAAGAAATCTGAAATTAGTTGATTAGGAAAGTTGTGCTGCATACCAGATACCTCTGTACTTACTTAGACTTCAGTAATTTAACAACGGTGCCCTTCAGTAATGCCTTATAGTGCATCCGGGTGACTTCCCTCCAGGACAGATCCCGTCCCTGCTGTCTGTGGGACAGGGAAACAACGGCAATTCAAACACTTGCTGAATGCATGTTGGCCAAGTGTCTGTCTATGGCATGTCAGGCGCCTATCACTAGTAACTCAAGAGTGAGCGTGAACAGCCTCAGGCCCTGGTTTCACAGAATGTATGGTCTAGTGGGAAGGGCAGACACTAATCACACAAATAATTCACAAATGAATTATGAACTGAAATGAGTGCTGAAGGAAAGAAGCATATTCTCTAAGAGCACAAAACAAAGAAGGTGACCTAGACTGAGGACTTCCGTGAGGAAGAGATGGTGGGGCTGAGGTGAGAAAAAGGCCCAGGAGCTAACAAACAGGAAGGCAGGAAAAGCACTCCTGGGAGAGGATATAGCTTGTGCAGAAGTCATGGGACAGTAACACAAGTAACTCTGAGGAAAAAGTTACAATTTGAGTAGAGCAGACTGAGGGAGGGAGCGATGCTCCCACAAGAGGCTGGAGAGGGAGATGAGCAGGCGCTGGGCCACAAGGGGCCTTATGTGGCCTGTTAGGCATGGTCTTCATCCCAAGAGTAGCGGGAAGTCATTAAAAGGTTTTTAGTTGGGGGCTGGGAGTGGGAAGTGACATGATCAGATTTGCTATTTCAGAAAAGTCATCCTCACTGCTGTGTGGAAAGTAGATCTGAGATGGCTGGCTAGGAGGCCAGGAGACTTTTTGGGAGTCCTTTGAAGAGACGGCTGCCATATTCTAGGACTGTGACTGTGGTCGCTTGGTCTGAGGTGATATAGTGGAGATGAGGGATATAACTGTATTTTAGCAAGCATTTTTGGCCCCATTGGTAATGACTGGATATGAGAAACGAAGCCAGGGGAGGTGTCGAGGATGACTAAGATATAAACTGAGTCAGGAAACACTGGGAGGGAGCCAGGTGTGTGTGTGGTTTGTTGCTGATATCATTGTTTTGGAGGGAGGAATGGCTAGGGGCAAGCAGAAAATCATTCATTTGATCTTGGCCACATTGAGTTTGAGGTGCCCTGGAGATCTCAAAACAGAGATGACATACAGTCTGCAGCTTAGAGGAGAAGTCTGGGTGGGAGATGTGAACCCGGCAATGTCAGAATGCGCTGCATCTGTTGTCTTGAAATGCACTCCAGAGAAGGGTGGCAGCCGTGGTATTCTCTAGAGCAGAGGTATCTTCCCTGAGGTCAGGCAATTATGAGAATATTGGAAATAAGAAAACTGTACTACATTCAACTCCAGTTGAATGTTGTTAATTCAGCAATCATCTACTAACTGTCAAATGTACCAGAAACTGTGGAAGAACTGGAGGTACCAAGAACAGGTATGGCTGTCATCATGAAGAACAAACAGTCTTGTGGGAAGGAAAGACAATAAAGCAAACCATCTTACTATGTTGTGCTAAGTGGTCTATAAGAAGCATGTACACAATCCTTAAAATATATATATATATAAAACAGAGGAAGGAATGTATAGCGCTATTTCAAGGTGGGGTCACAAAGAGCTATGCAGAGAAAATGATGTTTGACTTAAGCTCAGTTGTCAAGAATGATTTGGAGTTTTCCAGAAGCTAGGAAGTATGGAAAGGAGCTTTTCAAAATTCTTGTATAATATCCATATGATCATTACTTAGATGAAAGGCTAAAATGGGAAACATTCTATGGACATCAAGAAACCATCTGAATAAATAATTTAATGACTTGGACTATATTTTAAAGGCTTCAGTAAGAGTATAAAGATATGATGTATTATAGAATTGCATACCTTAAACCTATATAATTTTGTTAAACAATGTCACCCTGATGAATTCTATTTAAAAAAAAAAAAAAGAATGAGCCAGGATGGTAATTCAAATATGCTGTGGTTTCTACTTGTTCCAGCCTAATTATTGTTCTTCCTCTATTCCTTGGCCTAAATTCTCCTTTTAATCTTGACCCTGTCATGAAATTCCCCTCCATTACAGTCTTCCCTGTATCTACTTTGAGCCTGGAACATTTTCTTTTTCTTTTTAAGGTTTTATTTATTTATTTTTAGAGAGAGGGGAAGGGAGAGAAAAAGAGAGGGAAAGAAACATCAATATGTGATTGCCTCTCTTGCCCAGCTACTGGGGACCTGGCCTGCAACCCAGACATGTGCCCTGACTGGGAATCAAACTGGCAACCCTTTGGTTTGCAGGTCTGTGCTCAATCCACTGAGCTATACCAGCCAGGGCCATGTTCTTTTTTTATTTCAACCCAAAATGGTAAGGATAAAACATTCCCATAATACTCCCATTTCAAAGAACATGGCTGCAAGGTCTGGCTGGGTGGCTCAATTGGTTGGAGCATCATCCATACATCAAAAGGTTGTGGGTTTGATTCCTGGTCAGGGCATGTACAGGAAGTAACCAGTCAATGTTTCTCTTTCACATTGATGTTTTACTCTCTCTCTCTCTCATCAATAAAAACATATCCTTAGGAGCAAATTTTACAAAAGGATATTAAAAATAAAAAACATAGCTGCAAATTATTTGACATGCCTCCCATGAAAAGATGGGCCATTACGTTCCTCCACCTTTAATCTAGATGGAGCTTGTGACTGCTTCATCCAATGTTTAGCAGAGTGCAGCCAAGAGGGGGCCCCAAATAGGGATTTGTGATGGGGTCCAGAAGAGCCTGGAGATAATTGGCTCCACACCACAGGGCCACACCTGCCTGGAATGCTGGCAGCTGTGGCCAGTTGTGGGAGGAGCCGGAAATGGGGCTGCAGAAGAAGATTGGTGCTGGGATTTAAACCCAGGTGCAGTAGCCATTTGGCGTCTCTTTTTGGGACCACATGTCTTTTCATGGACCACATGGCTTTGGTGGAGTAGGAACCACGCAGCTTGGGCAAGAGTCAGGACCACGTGGCTTTAGAAGTGCTCCCTTTTGCCACGTGGATGGTGCCGGGAGCCTGAATCACAGATTTCTACTTCTTTCCTGAGATATGGTACCTCAGACTGGGCAGAGGGAGAAGGAAGGGCTGTGTGTATTTGTGGGTATTCTAAAGAACTTTAGTCTGTATAACTTTTAAATAAACAATAATTCCTTTCCTTTTCACCAATCTCTCGCACTGAGAGACGTCTTTCCTCTGGCGGTGGGCAAAGCGAGTCTAGTACAGGGAGGAACCCCCAGAGAAAAACAGGGGGCCTTTTATATCATTCAGCCACCCTCCACCCCTGTCTGTTCTGTAACAAATGGAATATGGTACAGCGGCATGATGTGATTCCAGAGACTGGGAGGCCAGCAGCTTCTGCCTTGTTGTTGGGACCCTAGATCTTGGAGCCCAGAGCTATGGTGTAAGAAGTGTGTCACTGGGAGAAGGAAGATGGCGGCGCAGTAGGAGGGAGCATATTCCACTTCACCCTACACACAGGAGAAAAACCTGGCTAATTTATGGTGGAACAGAGCAAACAGCCATTGGAAACACAGCATATTTGAAAACAGGAGATTGAAAATTGTAGCAGACATTGAAAAAACAGACGGTAAGGAGAGTACTTCAGAACAATAAGAGCCCAGGGAGCAGCACAGAGACCAGGGCGGGGGCTGAGGCCCCAGGCCAGTGCTTGCCAGGCTCGCCACAGGACTCTAGGGAGGGAGCCGGGTCAACTGCTCCCTCCCCAGCCAAACAAGGTTTCAGCAGCACCAGGATAAACCTGGTTGCTTGAAATCTCACAGAGAGGAGTTAAGGTCTCAGTGGCAAACAAGCTGGGGATGTGAACACCCACGCATAGCCCTGGGAGGACTGCACCAGCTAGAGCTGGTGTGACTGTCAGTACCCACGCCATCGGGGAAGGCTGATCAACAATCGGCGCCCATGAGTGACCACAGATGGCTGTGAGATCATAGGTGGCTGCAAGATCATAGGCAGCTGTGAGATCATAGGCGCCCGCCCAACCAGGGTAGGTGCATGCCACCTCAGAACATACACCTGAGACCCTGTGTGGAGAGGCCCTGGGCTAGCTCTGAGGAGAGTAGCCCAAAGATAACTGAGTGCTGAACCATTGCAGCCAGCAAGACCAGAAAAACTGGCTTGGCAAGATTGAAAACAGCAAGAATTGTTGGGGTTTTTTTGTTTGTTTTATTATTTTTATCTTTTTTTACCCCTCAACTCCTTTTGCTTCTTGTTACTTCTTTCTTGTTTTATTCCTTCTTTCCTTCTTTCCAATTTTATCTCTTCTTCCTTCTTCTTTTTTCTTTTCTTTTCTTTCTTCTTTTCTTTCTCCTCTTTTCATTTTTTTCTTCCTCTTTTCTCTTTTTAAATACCCACAAGTGAGACAGAAACAAAACAAAACAAAAACCCCCTGAAACTGAAAAAAACAGTGTTGGTCCCAAAGTGGGGACATTTCAACAGCTGAAACAGTGGAAGCTATGAACACCAGGATACCCAAAGGAGATGGCACCACTGAATCTCACAGGTATTCTACCATAGAAGTTCACACCATAAACCCAGGGAGCCAGAACAGATCAATTTAAAAGCTGAGGCTAACAAGAAGAGCCTCACAAACAATGGGAAGACAAAGAAACAATCCCCAAATGAAAGGAAAGGAGGAAGCCCCAGAAAGAATGCTAAATGAAATGGAGGCAACTCTACTATCAGATTTTGAGTTCAAAGCACTGGTTGTCAGGAAGCTCCATGAGCTTCCAATGAGCTACCAGAAACTACAGGGAAGCTATGATGAACTCACTGCAAACTATATCAACATGTAAAAGGAAATAGAAACTATCAACAAGGGCCAAGAGGAAATGAAGAATACAATTTCTGAACTGAAGAACACAGTAGAAGGAGTCAAAAGCAGGCTAGATGAAGCAGAGGATAGCATCAGCAAGCTGCAAGACAAGATGGAAAAAATACCCAGAAAGAGCAAGAAAAGGAAAAGAGGCTCAGAAAGAATGAAGAGGGATTAAGAGAAATGCAAGACAATATGAAACGTAATAATATCCATATAATAGGGATACCAGAAGGAGAAGAAGAAGAGCAAGGGATAGAAAACCTCTTTGAAAAAGTAATGATGGAAAACTTCCTTAATTTAATGAGAGAAAAAGTCACACAAATCCAGGAAACACAGAGAGTCCCAACTGAGAGGAACCAAAAGAGGCCCACTTCAAGACACATCATAATTAAAATGGCAAAATTCCAAGACAAAGGGAATCTTAAAGGCAGCAAGAGAGAAAAAGGACGTAACATACAAGGGAGCCCCAATAAGGTTAGCAGCTGACTTCTCAATGGAGATGCTCCAAGCCAGAAGAGAATGGCAAGAAATATTCCAAGTAATGAGAACCAAAGGCCTGCAACCAAGACTACTTTACCCAGCAAGGCTTTCAATCAAGATAGAAGGCCAAATAAGGAGCTTCCCAAACAAAAGAAGTCTAAAAGAATATACCTCTACCAAACCAGCTCTGCAAGAGATACTAAAGGGACTGTTTTAAGGAAAGGAAGGAAAAGAGAGAGAGAGAGACAGACAGACAGACAGACACAGGTATGAAAATGGCAATGAATAGGTACCTATCAATAATAACCTTAAATGTAAATGGATTAAATGCTCTAATCAAAAGGTACAGAATGGCTGAATGGATAAGAAAGCATGACCCACACATATGCTGTCTAAAAGAGACCCACCTCAGGACAAAAGACCAACACAGACTCAAAGCGAAGGGCTGGAAACAAATTTTCCAAGCAAATGGACAGGGAAAAAAAGCTGAGGTAGCAACACTCATATCAGACAAAATAGACTTCAAAAGAAGAGCCATAAAGAGAGACCCAGAAGGTCACTTCATAATACTCAAGGGAAGAATCCAGCAAGAAGACATAAACATTGTAAATATATATGCACCCAACATAGGAGCACCTAAATACATAAAGAAAATCTTAGAGGACTTCAAGAAAGATACTGACAGCAACGCAATTATAGTAGGGGATTTTAACACCCCACTGTCAAAAATGGACAGATCTTCCAAACAAAATATCAACAAAGATATTGTGGCATTGAACAGCACTCTAGATGAAATAGACTTAACTGGTATATATAGAGCCCTTCATCCCAAGAAACTAAGTACACATTCTTTTCAAATGCACATGGAACATTTTCAAAGATAGACCACATGATAGGACACAAAACAAGCCTCAACAAATTCAAGAAAATTGAAATCATACCAAGCATTTTCTCGGACCACAAGGGACTGAAACTAGAAATCAACCCCAAGGGGGAAAACCCAAAACACTCAAAATCATGGAGGTTGAATAGCATGCTATTAATGAAATTAGGGAGGAAAGAATGAAATTAGGGAGGAAATAAAAAAGTTTCTGGAAACAAATGAAAATGAACTCACAACAACCCAAAACTTATGGGACACAGTGAAGGCAGTCCTCAGAGAGAAGTTCATAGTGATATGGGCCTACCTAAAAAAGATAGAAACATTTCAAACAAACAACTTAACCCTACACCTACAAGAACTTGAGGAACAACAGCAAAGACAGCCCAGAGCAAGTAGAAGGAAGGAAATAACCAAGATCAGAGCAGAATTAAATGACATAGAGACTAAAAGCACAATTCTAAGGATCAATGAATCCAGGAGCTGGTTCTTTGAAAAGATAAACAAAATTGACAAGCCTTTAAGCAGGCTCATCAAGAAAAAAAGAAAGAGGACCCAAATAAACACAATCAGAAATGAAAGAGGTGAGATTACAACTGACACCAGAGAAATACAAAGGATTGTAAGAAACTACTATGAAGAACTGTATGCCAAGAAATTTGAAAACCTAGGTGAAATGGACAGATTTCTAGAAAAACATAATCTTCCAAAACTCAATGAAGAAGAATCAGAAAGCCTGAACAGACCAATAACAGCAGATGAAATAGAAGCAGTAATCAAAAAACTCCTGACACACAAAAGTTCTGGACCGGATGGTTTCACAGGAGAATTTTACAAAGTGTTTAAGGAAGGGCTAACCCCTATCCTTCACAGACTATTTGAAAAAATCCAAAATGATGGAAGACTCCCAAACTCTTTTTATGAAGCCAGCATCATCCTAATCCCAAAACCAGATAAAGACACAACAAAGAAAGAAAACTTCAGGCCCATATGGCTGATGAGCATAGACGCTAAAATTCTCAACAAAATATTGGCAAACTGCATCCAACAATGCATTAGAAAGATCATACACCATGACCAAGTGGGATTCATCCCAGGGATGCAAGAACGGTTCAACATTTGCAAATCAGTAAATATAATGCATCACATAAACAAAAGCAAAGGAAAAATCACATGATCATATCAATAGATGCAGAAAAAGCATCTGATAAGGTATAGCACCCATTTATGAGAAAAACACTCAGCAAAGTGGGAATAGAGGGAGCATTCCTCAACATAGTAAAGGCCATATATGAGATACCTACAGCCAACATCATACTCAACGGGCAAAAACTAAAATCTTTTCCACTAAGATCAGGAACAAGACAAAGTTGTCCACTTTCACCACTTCTATTCAATATAGTATTGGAAGTATTAGCCACAGCGATTAGACAAGAAAAGGACATAAAAGGCATCCAAATTGGAAAGGAGGAAACAAAACTATCATTGTTTGCAGATGACATGATAGTGTACATAGAAAATCCTATAGACTCAGCCAAAAAGCTGCTCAACCTAATAAATGAATTTGGCCAAACAGCTGGACACAAAGTCAATATCCAGAAATCAAAGGCATGTTTGTATACCAACAATGAAAGAGAAGAAGCAGAAGTGAAGAAAAAAATCCCATTCAATATAGCAAAAAGAAAAATAAAATACCTAGGAATAAACCTAACCAAGGAGGTAAAAGACCTGTACATAGAAAACTACACAACACTCAAGAAAGAAATCAAGGAAGACACAATCAAATGGAAACATATACTGTGTTTGTGGATTGGAACAATTAACATCATCAAAATGTCCATACTACCCAAAGCAATTTACAGATTCAATGCAATACCTATTAAAGTACCAATGGCATATTTCACAGACATAGAACAAACACTTCAAAAATTTATATGGAAACATAAACAACCTCGAATAGCTGCAGCAATTTTGAAAAAGAAAAACAAAGTAGGAGGGATCACAATACCTGACACCAAACTGTATTACAAGGCCACTGTAATCAAAATAGCCTGGTACTGGCATAAAAAAGGGCACATGAACCAGTGGAATAGAACAGAGAGCCCAGAAATAAACCCAATTCTCTACGGTCAATTAATATTCGACAAAGGAGGCAGTAACATAAAATGGAATAAAAATAGCCTCTTCAACAAGTGGTGCTGGGAGAACTGGACAGCTACGTGCAAAAAAATGAAACTTGAGCACCAACTTACACCATATACAAAAATAAATTCAAGGTGGATAAAAGATTTAAATATAACCTGTGACACCATTAAAGTCCTACAGGAGAACATAGACAAGCAGAAATATCTCAGATATTTCACGCAGCAACATTTTTACTGATATGTCCCCTAAAGCAAGGGACATAAAGGAAAGAATAAACAAATGGGATCTCATCAAAATAAAAAGCTTCTACATGGCTAAAGAAAACAGTATTAAAATAAAAAGAGAACCAACTGTATGGGAAAACATATTTGCCAATGATACCTCAGACAAGAGTTTAATCTCCAAAATATATAAAGAACTTACACAACTCCACTCTAAGAAGACAAGCAACCCAATTAAAAAATGGGCAAAGACTTGAACAGACACTTCTCCAAGGAGGACATACAGAGGATCCAGAGACAGATGAAAAGATGCTCAATATTGCTAGCTATCAGAGAGATGCAAATTAAAACCACAATGAGATACCACTTCACACCAGTCAGAATGCCCATCATAAACAAAGCAACAAACAACAAGTGTTGGAGAGGTTGTGGAGAAAAGGGGACGCTAGTGCACTGTTGGTAGGATTGCAGACTGGTACAACCACTATGGAAAGCAGTATGGAATTTTCTAAGAAAACTAAAAATGGATCTACCTTTTGACTCAGCAATCCCACTGCTAGGATTATATCCTAAGAACCCTGAAATACCAATCCAAAAGAACCTATGCACCCCAATGTTCATAGCAGCACAATTTATGATAGCCAAGTGCTGGAAGCAACCTAGGTGCCCATCAGCAAATGAATGGATCAAGAAACTATGGTACATTTATACAATGGAATTCTATGCAGCAGAAATAAAGAAGGAGCTCCTACCCTTCACGAAAGCATGGATGGAACTGGAGAGCATTATGCTAAGCAAAATAAGCCAGGCTGTGAAAGACAAATACCATATGATCTCACCTTTAACAGGAACCTAAACAACAAAACAAACAAACAAGCATAATATAACCAAAGTCACTGAAATTGAGAACAGGCTGACAGTCATCAGAGGGGAGAGGGGAAGGAATTTCAGGGGAAAAGGGGAAGGGTTTAGAGCAACAAGTATAAAAGACACATGGACAAAAACAAGTGGGTTGGAAATGGGAGGGAGGTAGGGAGGGCTGAGGGGGTGGGCTGGGATGGGAGTAAAAGACAGAAAACTGTACAAGAACAACAATTTAAAGAAAAAGAAGAAGAAGAAGTGTGTAACTGCCCTGGGGCCACCACGCTGTGATGAAGCCTAATCCACATGGAAGGAATATTAGGTAAGCACTCCTGCTGATGCCTCAGCTTAGTTCAGCCTTTAATCCAGGTGCCAGACCTAACATACAGAAGCTTCTAGATGATTCCAGGACCCAGCCATCCAGGTCTTCCCAGCTGAGGTCCCAGACACCATGAAGCAGACATTACCCATCCCTGATGTCATCTGTCTGAATTCTCAATCTACAGAGCAGAACAAAATAATTGCTCTTTTGTACCACTACATTTTGTGGCAGCTTGTTACACAACAACAGATGACTAGAACAACTCCCTGGTTCTGCCTAATTTTCTACCCATAGCTCTTATCATTATCTGACATACCATCTATTTTACTTATTTGTTTAGTGTCTGTCTCTGCCTCCTATCTGTCAGTACAGTGCAAGGTGCAATGAGGGCAAGTATTTTTGTCTTTGTTCACTGCTATAGTCCCAGAATCCATAACAAGGTCCAGCACTTAGTAGGTGTGCTGGAAATATAAATAGAATGAATAAAATCAGAGCCAGTCAGAGAGAGAATATACAAAAAAGTTCTGTTGGGTAATGGCTTTGTAACACAGAAGTACTACTAATCTGCAGGTGGCATAAAAATAAATTTCATTAAAACAGGACCAAAATCACAACAATAGGAAGGTCATGATATGATTGCTATCACATTCTAATGAATAAACTAACTTAAAATTTTTATTCTTCTCTGAAATCCAGAGACAGAAAATATCTGTATTTCCCAGAAATAGCACTGTTATACTATATTTATTAATAAAATCTGGTAGAAGTTCATTATAATAAACTTACCATTTGAGGAACCCAAGCAAGAGCAGTGCCTCCTTGTTTGAATTTCACATAAGTCAAAGGAGTTTTGCTGGCAAAATCATAGATTCGAACAGAGCCTACAGAAAGACAGTTTTAAAAGAAAAAATGTAAACATAATCCATTTTAAAATAACTTTGGCTCTCTTTACATGTTGAGCATTATAACAAGAAATTTCATAAATAACTAAGTCAACTGATAATTCAATAACCTTTCCTCAGTTAAAAATTTCTATGCATACCCTTCACTGGGCAGCAAGAAAAAAGCAGTTGGTTACTTATAAGGGAACTGCACAAGACTGTTAGCTGATTTCTCATCAGAAACTTTGCAGGCCAGAAGTAATTGGCATGAAATATTTAAAGTGATATAAAGCAAGAACCTAAACCAAGATTACTCTACCCAGAAAAGCTATTATTTATGATTGATGGACAGATAAAAACCTTCCAAGACAAGAAAAAACTAAAGGAGTTCATCACCACCAAACCATTATTACAAGAAATGTTAAAGGGTCTTGTAGCAGAAGAAAAAAGAGATAAAAATATGAATAATAAAATGGCAATAAATGCATAGCTATCACCATTTTCTTTAAAAGGAAATGGATTAAATGCTCCAATCAAAAGACATATGGAGGCTAAACAGAAAGCAAAACAGCACCCTTACATACAATGTTCACCGGAGACTCACTTCAGAAAGAAAGACACACAGAGACTGAAAGGAAAGGGATGGATAAAGATATTTCATGAAAATGAAAATGATAAAAAGCTGGGGTAGCAATTCTTGTACCAGACAAAATGGACTTTAAAATAAAGGCTATAACAAAAGACAACAAAGGATCCAGCAATTATGCTTCTGGACACTTCTCAGAAGAAATTGAAAACACTAAATCAAAAAGATTCATATATATGAGTTTGTTTACTGCATTATTTACAATAGCCAAGATATAAAAACCTAAGTATCCATCAATAGATGAATGGAAAAAAAAAAAAAAGCTGGGGTAGCAATACTTATATTAGACAAAATGGACCGCATTTGTGAAGTATTGTTTCTTGATTTTGCTCTTACAGTTGTCCCAATTTCTTTCCCCCGTTGCCCCCCTCTGCCCTGTACCCCCATTCCCTCCACAAATCCCTCTCCTTAGTTCATACGCACATCACCATGGATAGTGCACACAAGCTCTTTGGCTTCTCCATTTCCTACACTATTTAACCTCCCCTGTCTATTTCATACCTACCAATTATGTTTCTTATTCCCTGGACCTTTTCCATGATTCACCCCCTTCCCTCTCCTAACTGATAACCCTCCAAATGATGTCCATATCTATGATTCTGTTCCTGTTCTGGTTGTTTGCTTAGTTAGTTAGTTAGTTAGTTAGTTAGTTAGTTAGTTTAGATTCAGTTGTTGATAGCTGTGAATTTGTTGCCATTTTAATGTTTATAGTTTTGATTATCTTCTTTTTCCTAAATAAGTCCCTTTAACATTTCATGTAATAATGTCTTCATGATGTTGAACTCCTTTAATTTTACTTTGTCTGGAGAGCACTTTATCTTCCCTTCCTTTCTAAATGATAGCTTTGCTGGATAGAGCAATCTAGGTTGTAGGTCTTTGCTTTTCATCACTTTGAATACTTCTTGCCAGTCCCTTCTAGCCTGCAAGGTTTCTTTTGAGAAATCAGCTGATAGTCTTGTGGGAACTCCTTTGTAGATAGCTCTCTGCTTTTCTCTTGCTGCATTTAAGATTGTCTCTTTATCTTTAAACTTTGGCATTTTAATTATAATGTGCCTTGGTGTGGACCTCTTTGGGTTCAACTTGTTTCAGACTTTCTGTGCTTCCTGGATTTGTATATCTATTTCCTTCACCAAATTAGGGAAGTTTTCTTTCATTATTTTTTCAAATAATTTTTCAATTTCTTGTTGTTTCTCTTCTTCTGGCATCCTTATGATTCAGATGTTGACACGTTTGGAGATGTCCCAGAGTCTTCTTATACTATTCCCATTATTTTTAATACCTGTTTCTTCTTTCTGTTCTGGTTAAATATTTATTTCTTCCTTATGTTCCAAATTGTTTATTTGAATCCCAGATTCTTTCCCTTCACTGTTGGTTCCCTGTGAATTTTTCTTTATTTTGCTTAATGTAACCTTTTCTTCCCTTATGTTTTTGCTGTACTCAGTGAGTTTTCTGAGCATCCTGATGACCAGTGTTTTGAATTCTGCATCTGAGAGGTTGTCTATCTCTGTTTTGTTTAGTTCTTTTTCTGGGATTTTGTTCATATTCATATTTACTTGTCTCTTCAATTTGGCAGCCTCCCTGAGTTTGTTTCTGTGTATTGGGTAGAGCTGCTTTGATTCCCCGTCTTCCTGCACCTGTTAAGTTGTATGGGGTGGAGCCTTAGGGAATTACCAGGGCTGGACTACCTGCTTCACTGCTTTTTGGTTCTGTGTGGGGGAGGGTTCAGAGAGGGGACAATGCCATTGCCTGGCTTCTGGAAGTTTGCCCAGCACTAGCCTCATTTCCAATTACTTCATCCACTTCCCATATGCAACTGGTGTCCTTCCAGCTGTTGCCCTGGTGGTAAATGCCAGAGTGGGTTTGCATATGTTCTAAGTCTGTGAAGGCTCTTTAAGCAGACTCTCCTGAAAATCCAGCAGTTTCTTCCACCACCCCAACCCCTATTGCTTTTTACAGCCAGAAGTTATGGGGACTTATCTTCCGGGCATGGCAACCCTGGGCTGAGTGATTTGGCCTGAGACTGGGATTACTCACTCCCAAGGTATCCCTCCCAATTTTTAGCCACCACATGTGACTGTGGGATCACCTGTCCCACCACCACCACAACACGTCTCCTTGCCTCTCCACTCATCTCCATGACTCCACCCTGCTACCCATCTAAATGAATGTGGCTTCTTTAAATTCTTGGTCATCAGATATCCATACAGTTTGGTTTTCTGACACTTCTGAGTATTATTTGTTTTGAGGTTTCATTTTAAGTCTCCTTCTGGTTGAGTGAGGAGGCAAAGTGTGTCTA
Source organism: Anoura caudifer (assembly GCA_004027475.1). Taxonomy (NCBI): domain Eukaryota; kingdom Metazoa; phylum Chordata; class Mammalia; order Chiroptera; family Phyllostomidae; genus Anoura; species Anoura caudifer. The sequence continues at coordinate 130,956 of PVKU01002989.1, forward strand.
CCTATGCATCCATGTTGACTAGAAGTCCTACAAAATGGATTTTAAAACAAAAGCTATAATAAGAGACAACAAAGAACCCAGCAATTCCATTTCTGGGTATTTCTTGGAAGAAACCCAAAACAGTTCATCAAAATGATACATACATATATATGTTTACTGCATCATTATTTACAATAGCCAAAATAGGAAAATAGCCTAAGTATCCATCAATAGATGAATGGAAATTTTTTAAAAAACTGGGGTAGCAATACTTATACTAGACAAAGTAGACTTTAAAACAAAGGCTATAACAAAAGACAACAAAAGAACAAAGCAATTCCATTCCTGGGTATTTCTTGGAAAAACCAAAAACACTAAATCAAAAAGATACATACATACATATGGTCACTGCAGCATCATTTACAATAGCCAAGATATGAAAACAACCTAAATGTCAATCAACAGATGAATGAATAAAGAAGTGGTATGTATATGTGATGGAATATGACTCACCCATAAAAAAGAATGAAATCTTGCCATCTGTAACAACATGAATGAATCCAGAGGGTATTGTGCTGAGTGAAATAAGTTAGAAAGGGAAAGACAGATACCAGATGATTTCATTTATATGTGGAATCTAAAAAAATAAAAAATAAACGAACAAGTGGAACAGAAAAAGAATCATAGATACAGAGAAAAGTTTGATGATTTCCAGATGGGAGCGGGGGAAGGGAGGGGTTAAAAAGGTGAAGGGATTAAGAAGGATAAATTGGTAGTTACAGAATAGTCATGGGGAGGTAAAGTACAGCATAGGAAACATAGTCAATAATATTAACTAGATAATAACTAAATATGGTGTCAGATGGATATTAGATTTATCAGGGTGATCACTTAGTAAGTTATATGATGTCTAATCATTGAGTTGTACACCTGAAACTAATATAATATTGTATGTCAACTGTCAATGAAAAATAAAAATTATTTAAAGTCAAAAAGGAAAAGACAACTGATGATTGACTGGCAGATCAATTTCACTTTGCACAATCCACATAGATTCTCCGCAAATCAAGAAGAAAGAAAGGAGATGGAAAGAAGGACAGCACAAATATATATTAGACCAAAATGAATAACATTGTCATGAGTGACTTACTAATTGTATAATTATTTTCATCTCACAATAACCATGGCTCCTGCATTTTATGCCCTCTTCCCTCCACAAAAACTCATCTCACTTGCATTAAAAGATTTCCCTTTTGGAAAAATTCTCAAATGCTTTAATGTTTCACAAACAAACAAACAAAAAAACGTATTTAAAGCGAAACAAAAAGACCAGCTATAGTGTCATTAAGAGCTCCTACTTACAGTCCAAGGCAGTAGTGGCCATAAGGTAAGTGACAGGAGAGACAGCCAAGGCTTCAATGGCTCCAGAATGGAAGGAGAAGAGGCATTCTGGATCTTGGGTCTGACCATAGAAAGATGAAGATTATATTAAATCCAAAGATAGTTTAACATAGAATTACAGTCAAGTTTAAAGAACTGCAAATAACACCCTGTAACTACATGTGTGATTTTATCCTAAGAGAAATAAGAAAAAGCCTAATAGGTTAGAAAGAACACTGGACTTTGGAATTAGGAGAAACAGAGTTGGTGGCTGTGTGATTTTGCACAAGCCCCTTTGAATGCCAGTTGCCATTTCTCCATCAGTAAAATGAGATGATGGCAACTGACTGCACACTAAATAGAACAGTTGTGAGGATTACATGATATAATATCAGTGCAAATGGCTTATGTTTATGAAAACTGGGAAGCACTCTATGTTAGCCATGGTCACTTTTCTGGTAAGTTTTGCTATGAGGTAGACCTCTTCAAACATACAATAATAACGAAAGAAGAGAGAGAGAAAAAAAAAATATGAGTTCTCAGCAATCAGATATATTGACCAAGTTTTTGATGGGACAATGATCAAATATGGAGAAAATAAAGTATTTTTTAGGGAAGAATAACAAAGATTTACTATTATGAAAATTAGGAAAAGTAGAAAAATAGGCAACTTACAATATTTGAAAAACTAAGGTCGAGCTTCCATATGGCTCCACTGGAATCCTAAAAAATTAAATATCTAATAACATTTTGTCTTAATCATTATGAACTTTTATCAAATGAAAATAATTTTCTTCCTATGATTTAAAGGAAGAAGAAACAATAACACTATTAGCTTATATATATTTTAAAGTGTGACTGAAATTTAACTAAATCAACTTCTATATATCTTAGAACGCCACTACCCAATAAACAAAGCAATCTCATTATACTTACAGTTAGTTTAACATAATAAAAAGGTTCCTAATAGGTTTTCTACATTATAATATTGTCAATTAAACACCAAAACTCAGGAACTCTTCATTCAGGTTAAATTAGACATTTACCTTTAAGTGTCTTAAAGGTAAAATAGACTTATAGTGACAATAAATTTTAATACTATTTTAATTTTATGTCCAGGTAACTTTAAAAGAGCCAAGAGAGAAGAATGCAACTTACCTGAGCCAACCAAACGTTATTTCCAGTTTCATTCATTTTTATCAGAGAGAAGAGTTTAACATTCTTGTCTACTCGAAGTTCATTAATGGGCTCGATCTCTAGCAATCCAGTGTCATCTATAATATCAGCAGTGTCTATGGTCTCAAAATCCCATATCTTATAAAATTAATAAGAAAATACTTTAATCATAGAGCAGTTTCTGAATTAGTATTTCCTAAGCCAGAGAAGAATACAAAGAAATACCTTGTATTTACAGAGATTTGTGAGAAAATACAGCTCTAAATAAGAATTCTAATTTGCCCAAAGTAATCTGTATTTAAAGATATGTATGTAACAGCTTTTTCTGCACAGAGAGTGGCTATAAGGAATAAATGGTTTACTTGTTCAGCAAGACATCATAACAAGCCCTGTTTCATACATACCAGTAGGCCCCCTGGTAGGGGAAGTAGATGTTCTCGCTTAATAATTCAAACACTATCTTCATTACAAAACAGAGAAAATGAATGTGATGATGTATTTATTAGATACTGTTTCTCTTCCTTATCATTAATTTAGACTGTATTATTTGGATAAGGATTGTTTTCTCGGGATGGGAGGCCAGAATGCTATAGGAAGGATGCGGGAGCACAGTTTCATGTCACGCAGCAGAGGGAGTCAGAAGGACTTCCTCTGTGAAGGGCCAAAGCCCACTCTGGATGGTTCTGTTGACACACCCTGCTGTGTTATCCTGAACTCAATAACTGAGACTCTGAGAACGTAACTTCAGGGAGGGTTGGTGTAGCCTCATACAGGTTAGTTAGCCTTGTAGCAGGAGGCCCAGGTCTCAGGGCTGGACTAACACTTGGAGTTGGAGTAAGTTTTCCCTAAGGGGTGAGAGGTAGAGATTTCAACATAAAGAACTGAAGAGATGAGGGTGGACTTTGAAAAGGGAATCCAGCTTAGAAATTAGCAGTGTCCATGAAGGGATCCTCTGTGAAATATTTAACTTCTTTTCTCTTGAGCATTTCTTCCACTTGGTATCTCAACAGTTTGGGGTGACATATCTTGGAAGGAGGAATATATTGTATGACATAATAAAGGATATAAGATTGTCAGAGTAATGAGTTTAATTACTCTTTAAATCTTACAAGATTAAGTTTAATACAGCAAATGTAAAAAATTTATACTTGGGTTCAAAAAGCCAATGATTAAAGGGCAGACTGGAGAAGATATGTCATAAACAATATGTTAGACATTGTAAGCTCAATAGGCGTCAACAATGATCACACCATTAAAAAATAGTCTTACTTCTGATAATATATCCTAAAGACTATCCAGAGGACACTACCACTTTCTTATGAGAGGCCCCAGGTGGAATCCCCACCAAGGGGACCAAATAAATCAGGAAGCTCCAGGTTTGTCAGCAACAGCAGGGCGCACCTGCACAGGTGTGACCGCAACCAGGAGGAACAGCGTTCCAACTCAGCCCCTACTACATGCAGGAGGGTGTCCGCCGGTGAGGACAAGTGAGTTCACTACTGTCAGGTGCAAGGCTTGGGAGCACCCATAACCAAACCCTCTCATCTCATCCTTGAGTATATTCCTGATTGGTAACCACAGTAAAAAAATAACCAATAAATGTTTGGCACTGTTGTCCCGAGAACATGACCCATTCACACCGGACATTTTAGAAGGACATCTGTGTCCACTGTTGATATTGTGCTAACATGGGCTTTCATTTTCTGAAACTACTATTTCAACAATGGAATCAATAGAACAAAAGATTCCCTCAAAAAATTTCAGCGCTAAGATGCTATAAATCCATTTTGACTAGAATTCAAATATTTACCACAGGAGAAGCATTATTTAAAATGAGTTGACCTGAGAGTAAATGATCACTGATCTCCTTCATAAAGTGACTGTTGTGAGAAATAAAAAACTGATAGAACCAATCGAGTGATCTGCAAGGCTTAGACGTGGGTGCTACTGTCCAAGTATCAGGAAAACTTACCCTAATGCATCCATCTGACCCAGCAGTGATAACTTCACCCTCATCTAGCATTATCTGGTTGATGGGACCCTGGTGACAAGACTTACTTCCAGTTCGACAGAGCTCGACTTTGATGAGGCCAGCTTCCCACACCAGCATGTTGCCCCATTCTGACCCCGAGACAACCTGGCAAGTGTGTGGAAAGGAAGGAATGTGCATTAAAACTGGCAGATTGGTATATTTATGCCTCCAATAAGAGTAAAAATGATTTTTAAAGATTTTTCTTGATTATAAAAGTAAAACATTTTAAATATGGAAAAAATAAGAAAGTATAGAAATGAAAACACACTGCCCCAGGAAGAACCACTTCTCACATGTTGATGTATCTCCTCTGAGGGTCACACATCATTTTCATTGTTATGACTTGGCTGTATACTGCTGGTAATTTTTCAAATGTATCTAATATATATTTCTTTGTACATCTCTTTTTAAAAAAGATTTTATTTATTTATTTTTAGAGAGAAGAGAAGGGAGGAAGTAAGAAAGGGAGAGAAACATCAATGTATGGTTGCCTCTTGTGAATCCTCTATCGGGGACCTGGCCTGCAACCCAGGCACGTGTCCTGACTGGGAATCAAACCAGCAACCCTTTGGTTCTCAGGCCAGCTCTCAATCCACTGAGCCACACCAATCAGAGTCTTTGTACATCTCTTAAGGACATAATCCAGGAGTGGAATTACTGAGTCAAAAATTAGAGGTATGTTTACGATTCTTGATAGATGAGACTCTACCTTTTAAGTGAGATAATATCAATAGTTATAAGATATTTGATAAGTTATGAGGGCATTACTGAACTCAGAAGATTGTAGTATAACAGTATCCAATTTCAAAGAAGGGTAATCATCTGGAACCACTTCATACTAATCCATTTAATCCCCCACTTCCCAAAATATCAATACCTACCACCAAACACTAGTTCTTATGATGTTTAACAGGTGTTACCAAAAAAATAATATTAATGGAGTATTGACTCTGTGCTGAGAACTGCTGCAGCACTTTATAGACATGAGTTTATCCTAAAAACTATATGAACTAGGTACAAATGTACCTGGTTCATGTTATTGGGGATAACATGTACAGTTGTGCAAGTCAGGTACTTTATTTTCCCAGAAAATACAGCTTTTGTCTTCACACAAAACCACATAAGCCAGGGGAAGCCCTGACTATTATTATCCCCATTTTACAAAGAAAACAATTGAAGAATAGAACCATTAAGTATCTCGCCCAAAATTACGCAGAGGAGTCAGGATTTTAAAGCACACACCATGGCTCAAAAGCTCCCGTTCGACTACCACTGCTCCAGAAGACAAATACTAGAACAAACAGTCAAACAAATTTCTTTGCTCTAGGACTCCTTGGACACTTTGACACGAAAGTATTTACTGGGAATCACCAAGAGGAATTTTTAGATATGAAGGAATTCGAAGAGAAAGTCTTATTTTTGCCGAGCTTCTATACAGACTAACATGCTATGAAATGCCCATTGGGAAACTCCAATCTAATTCCTGCCTGTTCTAGGATCCTGCATCCCCACGTTCCTTTCACCTAGAGTAACTTAGGACCTCACCTAGGCTTTTCTACCTCTTTGTCTACCCATTCTTATTTATATTACCAAAAGTCACCAAAGCCTAAGGAATTCCTGTTTGAAATATCATTCATATCTAGCTTTCCTTTTCCAATTGTCCTGAGAAAAGTCTAGGCCCTCATCACCTCTTCTTGCAGGAAAGCAATATCTTCCTTCCTAGCTTGTCTCCTTGACTCCAGATTTCCCTTCCTCTAATTCACTTGGGATTCTGTGGCCAATTTATCTATAACTTCTTTTATTTGCGACTCTACTCTTCCAATATATAATAGTTCTGCCTGGCTGTTAAAGCCCTCACATACCAGGACCTAACCACACTTCTCAATCTCATCTCCTACTCTTTCCCAACATGAATGCTTTATTCTAACTAGCCCTCTAAATATCTGATGTTTATTCCTAATGCTAAACATTTCCTTGTGGCTCTCTCATTTAAGAAAGATATCTGCCCTCGCTGGTGTGGTTCAGTTGGTTGGATGTCATTCTGCAAACAGGAAGGTCACTGGTTCGATTCCCAGTCAGGGCATGTGCCTGTGCCTGGATTGCAGGTTTGGTTACTGTCAGGGTGCATATGGAAGGCAACCAACTGATATTTCTTTCTTCCATCAATGTTTCTCACCCTCTTATCTCCCTCCCTTTTCCTCTCTCTAAAAATCAAAATAAAGCTAAATTTAAAAAAGATAAAAAGACTTCTTTTCTCCCCTACATCTACACAAACTACTGAACCTTTTAAAGATATATCTCATGCCATGTTTTTAACAAGGGTTATATTGATCTTTATGTCACTTAATTCTTACAGTATTCAGAATATGAAGGTTGACTTCTGGCCAACATGGAGGTATAGGTAGATACACTTTGCTTCCTCCCACAACCAAAAAAAGGACAACAACTAATTTAAAAATGAAAAAGAACCAGAACTGCCAGAAAACTGAACCGTATGGAAGTCTGACAACCAAGGAATTAAAGAAGAAACATTCATCCAGACTGATAGCAGGGGCAGAGATGGGAAGCCAGAGCAGAGAGTACACATGGCAAAGTGGCAGCTGGCAGACAGGTCAGTGCCACATTTGCATGTATGTAAACTGGGAGGAACAATTGGGAAGTGAGACAAACTGTGCAACCCAGGGTTCTAGGGCAGGAAAATAAAGTCTCAAAACCTCTGGCTGTAAAAATCTGTAGAGGTTGCAGCAGCAGGATAAACTCCTGGTCTCACAAAAGAGTCTACTGGAGGGACTCAGAGGGTCTTAGAATGTACACAGACTTATCCAGTCAGGATTCAGCACCAGAAGGGCCCAATTTGCTTGTGGGTAGTAGTGAAAGTGACTGAAAGCAGGGAAACAGCTGAGCAAGGAGCATTGTTCCCTCTCAGACTCATTCCTCATATACAGTGCCAAACCACAGTGATGTGGGTTGCCCCACCCTAGTGAATACCTACGGCTCTACCCCTTGCAATGTAACAGGTGTGCAGACACAAAGAAATAGTGGCCCAAATGAAAGAACAGGTCAAAATTCTAGAAAGACAACTAAGTGATGAGGAGATAGCCAAACTATCAGGTGCAGAGTTCAAAACAATGGTAATCAGGATGCTCACAGAAATGACTGAGTATGGGTGCAAAATAAAGGAAGTCATGAAGGTTATACAAAGTAAAATAAAGGGATATGTACAAGGAACCAACAGTGAAGGGAAGGAAACCGGGACTCAAATCAACAGTTTGGAGCAGAAGGAAGAAATAAACAGTCAACTGGAACAGAATGAAGAAACAGGAACTCAAAAACATGAGGAGAGGCTTAGGAACCTCCAGGACAACTTTAAATGTTCCAACATTTGAATCATAGGGGTACCAAAAGGAGAAGAGAAAGAGCAAGAAAACAAAAACTTATTTTAAAAAATAATGAAGGAAAACTTCCCCAATCTGGCAAAGGAAATAGACTTCCAGGAAGTCCAGGAAGCTCAGAGAGTCCCTATGAAATTGGACCCTAGGAGAAACATACCAAGGCACATCATAATTACATTACCCAAGATAAAAGAGAAGGAGAGAATCTTAAAAGTGGCAAGAAAAAAGGACACAGTTATCTACAAAGGAGTTCCCGTGAGACTATCAGCTAAGTCCTCAAAAGAAACCTTGCAGGCAAGAAGGGGCTGGAAAGAAGTACTTGAAGTCATGAAAGGCAAGGACCTACATCCAAGATTACTTTATTTAGCAAAGCTCTCATTTAGAATGGAAGGGCAAATAAAGTACTTCCCAGATAACATCAAGTCAAAGGAGTTCATCATCACCAAGTTCTTATTATATGAAATGCCAAAGGAACTTATCTGAGAAAAAGAAGATTAAATCTATGAATAGTAAAATTGCAATGAACTCACAACAACAACTGAACCTAAAAACAAAAACAAACTAAGCAAACATATAGAACAGGAACAGAATCACAGAAATGGAGATCACATGGAGGGTTATCAGACAGGAGGGGGTGGAGGGAGAACGGGGGGAAAGGTACAGGGAATAAGAAGCAAAATTGGTAGGTACAAAATACACAGGGGGAGGTTAAATAGTATAGGAAATGGGGAAGCCAAAGAGCTTATATGCACGACCCATGGACATGAATTAAGAGGGGGCAAAGCTGGTGGGAGAAGGGGGTGCAAGGCAGAGATGGATAAAGGAAAGAAAACAATGGGACAACTGTAAAAGCATCATCAATAAAATATACTTAAAATGAATATGAAAGTGGAATTATTTATGATCATCTTATGGGTTTGGTTATACTATAGTTTAGCTAGCATCCAATGCTTTTTATTTCATCCTACATACCATAAGTCCTAACTAAGAATATGCCACTAGGTAGAGAACTAGACCATTTTGTTCCTTAGAGTAATATTTGTACACTGGTATTTACTTATAATTGAGATGATCACAAATAACTAATCTTAATAGGAAACCAAATATAATATTAATAGAGAAATGATTCTATAGGTAATATGCCTATAAATTTTGTAAGAGAAAGAGAGGAAGTAATCTAACAATATTAAAAAATAAACTAAGTTTATTTTAAAGCTGCAGTGTTGCAGATGTTACTGTAAATTTGCTCAATCTTGCTGAATAATAATCTGACAATAAAAACAAAAGCCACATGACATTTTTGACTCAGTAAATCCTCTGGAAGCATCCTGGCGAAGAAAAGAGGGGGGAAAGATATAAACATTGCAACTCCATGACATAATTAAAAGGAACAAGTGTGTCACTATATTAACATATGAAAATGCTTGCATAGTTTACACATCTGTATAATATTTAGCTAAAAAACAGCAGATGATATGTACATATGGGTTATAACAATTTCATGGAAATGTATTAAAATTGATAATCTGAAGAGATAAAATTAAATGTTGATTCTATTCCAAAGGATACTATCTGTTATTGTTAATACTGACAGTGCTTTTTAGAATGTACAGTATGTCTTCATATGCATATGTCACTTGAGAACATAATTCTATTATTATAGAATAGAGGCCTTTCTTACCTTCCCATCTGGGAGCTCCATGTAACCTTCTATATCAGTAGTGGTTGTTTTCCCAAATCTGCCTAGTGAGCCCTGAAGCTTGAGACCCGTGAATGTCTGAGCCATTCCCCAGAATCTGCAGACAAGAAAGAGACTAAATGTACTGACCTCAAAGAAGTTGTTTTTAATATAACTCAAGCATTTATATATTTCATATTTACATATAATATTACATCATTCATCTCATTAATATGTATCAATTATCTACTACCTGTCAGGCAAAGTTCTAGGCAATGTGCATTCAGCATTGAGCAAAATAAATCAAGAAGAAAATTCCTTGTCTTCATAGATCTTACATTTTATAGGTATGTAGTCCTATGCCATAGCTATTAGCCAAATCGGACTAATTCAGATTTAAAGTAATTAAATAAAATTTAAAAATTAGTGTTTCAGTTAGACCAGCCAGTTTCAGCTGCTCAATAAGTTCCATGTGGCCAGTGTCTGCTGGAATGGACAGCACAGAACTTTTCCACCCTGTTGGAAGTCCTGTTGGATAATAATGTTTTAGAAGTGGTCAAAGTTTTCCAACAATGCCAGTTTACTTGCTGTCTAACTTTAAATGACTTTCTTGACCACAGTGTACCTTTATTTTCTCATGTATAAAATGGGAATATCAGTAGCACCTACCTCATAAAATTGTTGGAAAATTCTTAGACCAGTGCCTAGCACATAAAAGTAATCAATAAATATTAGTTATTACTAACATTTTCCCACTAATAGTCTAAACAAATGTACAGTCAGAGTGATAAAAACCATGTAGAAAAAGAATCTGGCCTACCAACTGGATATAAAATAGATGATGGAAGGTATCAATACCAATAACAGAAGCCAAAGACTAGGTGACCAACATCCCTCTCTGAGACTATGACAGGGCTCTGGTCATCTGTGTCTGTATAGTCTGTGTTTCCTTTACAGTGCTTCTCACCTGACACTGTTCCCTGTCTATCTTTCCCCAATGATACAGTGCACAGAAAATGTGCCTTTTATTAAATGATGGGGAAGTGTAAGGAAGTGGAAATTTTTAACCTATGGTTAGAAGGTTATTAGAGGCTCCCTCAAGATTGCATTTAAAAACCTGTTCAATTATTCTATATTTCTAATGAATAAGAAGATCAGCTTTCATTGGAATAAGAGCTTAGGATAGATAAGAACACCTTTCATAAAAAGACAAAAGAATAATGTTATGGGCATCAAGGGTGATGGTAGAAGGTTTTAAATAAACACATGACACAGGGTGGAACCAAAAAAGAGGACAGAATCATTCCATCCTGGAAATAGACCAGGGTATGAAGTAGTGAAAACGACGTGGAATTTAGAGCCTAAGACCTGAGATTAAGTGTAGGCTCTGCTACCTTTAGTATCAAGGGGCTTGTGTCAGAAATGATTCTGTTGTAATTCTTGTTACAACAGATGAAGACTGAGTTCAGAGATGTCAAAATTCTAAGGAAGAATAAAACTTTCAATCAGAACAGAAAGAAGAAAAAAGAATTTTTTTTAAATGAGGAGCCTCTGGGACATCTTTAAACATACCAACATCCAGATCATAGGGATGCCAGAAGAGGAACAACAAGAAATTGAAAACTTATTTGAAAAAATAATAGGAAACTTTTTTAATTTGATGAAGGAAATAGATATACAAGTCCAGGAAGCACAGAGAGTCCCAAACAAGTTGGATCCAAAGAGGACCACACCAAGACACACCATAATTAAAAGGCCAAAGTTTAAAGACAAAGAGAATTATCTTAAAAGCAGCAAGAGAAAAGCAGAGAGTTACCTACAATGGAGTTCCCACAAGACTGTCAGCTGATTTCTAAAAAAAACCCTAAAACATTGCAGGCTAGAAGGGATTGGCAAGAAGTATTCAAAGTGATAAAAAGCAAGGTCTACAACCTAGATTACTCTGTCCAGCAAAGCTATCATTTAGAATGGAAGGTCAGATAAAGTGCTTCCCAGACAACATAAAGCTAAAGGAGTTCATCATCACCAAACCATTATTATATGAAATGTTAAAGGGAATTATATAAGAAAAAGATTATCAAAACTATGAGCATTATGGCAATAAATTCACAACTATCAACAATTGAATCTAAAAAACAAACTAAGCAAACAGGCACAATAGAAACAGAATCATAGATATGGAGATCATTTGGAGGGTCATTAGCTAGGAGGAGGAAGGATGAGAATGGCGGAAAAGGTACAGGGTTAAGAACTACAAATTGGTAGGTACAAAATAGACAGGGATCATTAAGAATAGGAAGTATAAGTATAGGAAATGGAGAAGCCAAAGAACTTACATGCATGACCCATGGACATGACCTAAGGAAGGAGATTGTTGGAGGGAGTAGGGGGGTACAAAGTAGAGGGGGACAAAGGGAGAAAATTGGAACAACTGTAATAGCATAATCAATAAAACAAAAATAAAAAGTATCCTAATGTTAACAACATCAGCAAAAAATGTCTCCAGCTGGTTAGTCCTCTTAGAAAATACCTTTACTATAATCTACTAGCACCTGTATTGGTCACGTGACCTACTTGATGTGGCCTGATCCTGATGTAGTAAGCTGCTCATCATCTTCTGGATTGAAAGTAACCTTAAAAACTTCCTGAGAAAAAGCTTTTGTCCTCAGTATGGGCTGTTCCTCCTTCCAGTTCCAGATGGTCAATGTGTAATCAGGGTTGCCACCAACAGAGGCCAGCAATGTACCACTGGAGTTAAAGTCCACGTAAGCATAGCCCAGGTCAGTCCCATCTGAAAGGATGAATGTATTAAACAGGCACAACATTTATTTCATTTTCAAAAGCGTATTATTTGAAAACACACATATAGCAGAGATAGAGACAGAGAGAGAGGGAATGTGCCACCTTGATTATGTGTACTGATGGTGGAATGCCAAGAATCTCCTAAATAAATAATTCTAAAATCATTCATCACTCTTGGTTTTAGAAAGAATCACTAATATGAGGTGGGAGGGTAAATAAATCTTAACAATATTTTGCATGAGAAAAACACTTTAAGAACATATTCCATTTTATGTAGTTGGGGAGGGGCCACAAAAGCATGTTATCAGAAGGAACTCAATCTACAATTTAAAATTTGCTACTGGAAAAAAAAAACACAAAATAAAAATTGATGGCTCAGGTTGCCATGTAAAGAGCTAGAAGTCACAACTCTGTCCTAATAACAAGTAAAAAACTGAACAGACTGAAAAATCAACAACTCTTCTTGGGTCCACAAGAGAGGGAAGGATGCAGGGCAAACCATCACCCCCAAGACTGGAGAGGCTGACAGGTGGATCAGGGATTTGCAATTTGCGGGAGCAGAGACTCAAGGGAAGAAACAGCCAAAACAACAAGGGAACCAGGATAAGGACTGGAAAACCTGAACTGACAGACTGCGGGAACAACCTCTCAGTGTGGACAAGTCTGAGAGTTAAAAACTCCAAGGGGACCCTGTCATAAGGTGGCCACAACAATATTGTGAGATTCCCCTCCAAGAGTTTGGCCAGGGTGTGCATATCTAGAAAAATCCCCTTGGAACTTCTGTCAGAAGAAGGGGAAGGGGGCCTTTTGGAAATGCCCCAGAGCACTCTGTTCTTAGTAAGGCCTGACCTCAAGATAAACTAACTAACACCTAAAATACTGGGGTGTTATGAGAATATAACTGAAACACAGGCAAACTTGTTTATGGCACTTTGCTTAATGTGCTTTACAGATGCTGTGCTTTTCACAAATTGAGGGCAAGCCCTGCACCAACAAAAATATTACAACTCACGTTATTGCAGTATTTGCTTGATTGCAGTGGCACAGGACCACACCTGCAATATCTCCAAGGGTGCCTGTCCCCAATTCCAGCCCATTCTAGCCATCCTGTCCATTGGAAGGGATAAGAAAAATACTGAGAAACATTTGCAAAGTTCACAATTCAGAAGCATAGGCTCACTAAAAGTTGAGACCTAATTATAGGACTATAGAACACTTCCCCTCCCCCTACACCTTTCCACCACTTCTAAAAGCCTGTTTAAAGGAGTTCTTTTTACCTAGTATATCACCTATGGCTCTCAAGAAAAAATTACGCAGCATATCAGAGGCTTAGAGCACAATTTGAAGAGACACAGCAAGCATTAGAACAAGACATAGCGTGGATGTTGGAATAATCAGAACAGGAATTTAAAACAACCATGATTGGCAAAAATGAACTTCTAGCCAAGATGGAGGCATAGGTAGATTCACTTTGCCTCCTCACACAGCGAAAAGAAGGACAACAACAAATTTAAAAACAAAAAGCAACAGAACTGCCAGAAAATTAAACTGTATGGAAGTCCAACAACCAAGGAGTTAAAGAAGAAACATTCAGCCAGACCAATAGAGCAGTGGAGATGGGCAGCTGATGTGGAGTGGACTTCTGGCAAGGTGGTGGCTGGAGGACCAGGGCAGGCATCCCCACATTTGCATGTGGATAAACTGGGAGAAACAACTGGGGAGCAAGACAGACCTGCAACCCAGGGTTCCTGTGCAGGTAAATAAAGCCTCAAAACCTCTGACTGAAAAAACCTGTGGTGGTTGAAGTGGCAGGAGAATCTCCCATTCTCACAGGAGAGTTCCTTGGAGAGACCCATAGGGTCCTAGAATGTACACAAACCCACCCACCCAGGAATCATCACCAGAAGGGCCCAATTTGCTTGTGGGTAGTGGTGGAAGTGATTTAGAGCTGGCAGAGAGCTGAGCAAGCGACCTTATTCCCTCTCGGACCCCTCCCTCACATACAGTACCACACGCAGCAAAGTGGTTGCCCAGCCCTGGCGAATACCTAAGGCTCTGCCCCTTACTATGTAACAGGAGCACGAGACAAATGAAAAAAAAAAAAAATGGCTCCAATGAAAGAACGGATCAAAGCTCCAGAAAAAAAAATACAACTAAGCAATGAAGAGATAGCCAACCTAGCAGATGCAGAGAGCAAAACATTGGTAATCCGGATCCTTTCAGAAATGGTTGTGTATGGTCTCAAAATAGAGGAAAAAGTGAAGGCTATGCAGTGAAATAAAGGAAAATGTACAGGGAACCAACAATGATGAGAAGGAACTTGGGACTCAAGTCAACAGTTTGGAGCAGAAGGAAGAAATAAACAGTCAACTGGAACAGAATGCAGAAACAAGAATTCAAAAACATGAGGAGAGGTTTAGGAACCTCCAGGACAGCTTTAAATGTTCCAACATTCAAATCATAGGGGTGGCAGAAAAAGTGAAAGAGCAAGAAAATGAAAACTTATTTTAAAAAATAATGAGGGAGAACTTCCCTAATCCGGCAAAGGAAAAAGACTTCCAGGAAATCCAGGAAGCTCAGAGAGTCCCTGTGAAATTGGACCTTAGGAGGAACACACCAAGGCACATCATAATTAAGTTACCCAAGATCAAACATAAGGAGAGAATCTTAAAAGCGGCAAGAGAAAAGGACACAGTTAACTACAAAGGAGTTCCCATGAAACTATCAGCTAATTCCTCAAAAGAAATCTTGCAGGCAAAAGGACTGGAAAGAAGTACTTGAGGTCATGAAAGGCAAGGACCTACATCCAAGATTACTTTATCCAGCAAAGCTCTCATTTAGAATGGAAGGGCAGATAAAGTGCTTCCCAGATAAGGTCAAGTTTAAAGTTCACCATCACCAAGCACTTATTATATGAAATGTCAAAGGGACTTATCTAAGAAAAAAGAATAAGATAAAAAAATATGAACAGTAAAATGAGAACAAACTCATAACTATCAACAACCAAACCTAAAAGAAAAAACAAAAACAAAAACAAACGAACTTAGCAAAAAACTAGAACAGGAACAGATTCATAGAAATGGAGATCACATGGAGGGTTATCAGTGGGGAGGGGGAGGGGGAGATTAGGAAACGGAATAATAAGCATAAATGGTAGGTACAAAATACACAGGGGAAGGTTAAGAATAGTGTGGGAAATGGAGAAGCCAAAGAACTTATATGTATGACCCATGGACATGAACTAAGGTGGGGGAATGATGGGAGGAAGTGTAAAGGGTGGAGGGGAATAAAAGGGAAAAAAATGGGACAGGTGTAATAGTATAATCAATAAAATATATTTCAAAAAATAAAACAACCATGATTAACATGCTAAGGGTTCTAAAGGATAACATACATAACACGTAAGAACTGATGGGAAATGTAAGAGATGGAAATTCTATGATAGGATCAAAAAAAAAAAAGAAATGCTAGACATCAAAAACAATGTAACAGAAATGAGGAATGACTTTGATGGGCTTATTAGTAGACTGGATACAGCTGAGGGAAGAATCTCTGAGTTACAGGCTATGTCAATAAAAACTTCCGAAACTGAAAAGCAAAGAGAACAAAGACTAATAAAAACAGAACAGAATGTTCGAGGTCTGTGGGACAACTACAAAAGGTGTAACATATGTGTTGTGTTATGGGGGTACCAGAAAGAGAAGAAAGGAAAAGAAGAAATACAGGGCCGGCAGAAGTAAGGCCTGCTTGAGTGTGGTTGGTAGGTTAATTATATGGATATAATAATTCATAGTTTTAATTTGAACATTTCACCTAAAATGTCATATGGTGTGCTTGTGTGTGATATGTTACAGAATTACATGCTTATGATTTTGTAATAAAAAAGGGGTATTATTTGTGTTGGACCCTGTATTTGAAACAATAATGACTGAGAATTTCCCCAAAATAACATCAAACACCAAAATATGGATCAAGAAGCTAAGAGAACACCAATCTGGATAAACAAAATGTAAAAAAATCTTGAAAAAAGATAGAGAGTCAAAAAACACCTCCCCACAGAAAAAAAAAAAAAAAAGGTAATAATTAATCCAACTTCTCCTCAGAAACCATGCAAGCAAGGAGAGAGTGGAGTGAAATCTTTTAAGTGCTGAGACAAGAGAAATGCCAGTTCTGTACCCAGTGAAATTATCCTTCAAAAGTGACAAATAAAAACTTTCTCAAACAGACAAACATAGAGGAAATTTGCAAGAAATATTGAGATGTTCTTTAGAGAGAAGGAAAATGATACAGTTCAGAAACGCAAATATATACAGAGAAAGGAATAGCATTGAAGATGGAATAAGTGAAGGTAAAATTAAAACTTTTATTTTTCTTATTCTTAATTGTTGTAACAGATAACAATTTGTTCAATAATAATAGTGACAATGTGTTTGAGTATGTATGTTTATGTATGTAGATGTGCTTATATAAGAGAAATGAGTGTAAGATTATATAAATGTGAAATAAATAACAGCAATTATATAAGGGATGGAAGGGAGGAATTATGATTTTTTGTTAATATAAGATACTCACACTTCCTGTGAAGTAGTACACTGTTATTTGAAAGCGGACCTGATTAGTTGCAAATGTTTATTGCAAACTCTAGGGCAACCACTAAAAAGGTTTTAAAAAAGAAATACAACACATACTAAGAAAAGAAAAAAAATGGAATTGTGTAAAAAGCTCAATTAAAACTTCAAAAGGCAGGAAAAAAGTAGGAGAAAAAATATGGACAAAGAACAGACAACCAATAGAAAACTAACAAATATAGATATTAATCCAACTATGTAAATAATAATTTTGAATGCCAGTAGTCTAAATGTACCAATAAAAAGACAAGATTATCACAGTGAATCAAAAAACTTGAAAAAATTATAACCTAACTATATATTAAATATAAACACATATGTATATTGGAAGTAAATGGTTAGAGAAAATAAACCTTGCTAATACTGATCAAAAGAAAGCAGGAGTAGCTATACTAATTTCAGATAGAGCCGACTTCAAAGTAAGGAGCATTATCAGGGATAAAGAAGGGAATTACATAGTGATAAAGGATTTCCATTCTCTAAAAAGACATAATAATTCTTAACATGTATGCCTGCAACAACAGAGCACCAAACTGCATGAGGCAAAAGCAGACAAAAAACTTCGAAAAGAAATAAGTAAATCTACTATTGTGTTTGCAGGCTTCCACACCCACTGTCATGACTGGACAGATCTAGCAGGCAGGTCCCACAGACTTCAGACTTGCCAGCCCCACAACTGCATAAGCCAATTCCTTTAAACAAGGTGAAAATAGTAGATTCCAGGGACTTAGGGGAAAATAGGCTGAGTCTCTAACTCTCTTCAATCTTTTACTAGTTCTGATTCTCAGTAGGACTCTGACTGGTATAATAATGTTACATGTTCTTCAAAATATTGTTAACCTTGTACACTGGTATTTTAAAGATTCTGCTGCACTCACCTCGAAGGATTCTGTAGGGCCTCAGGGAAGGATATCCATAGATGATAATCTCTGGGGAAATTCCTTTTTCTGCTACTGCAAAGTAAGTTTTATCAGGGTGAACCTACAAAAAATAAAATATCACTAAAATGATGAACTAAGATTTTCATATAAATAGCCCTATTAATGCACTATTAGCAATTGTTTTTTAATAATTTGTTCATTAGGATCCATTCCAATAAAAAAAAATTAAAAATGGGCATCTGGTAAATACTTGATGAATATGATTTAACTGAAAACTCACATACTCATTTTAGGTTTTAGTTTCATTAATATAATCAAATTGAACTTTAACATTTCTAAATTGCTTTCGGAAGAGCTAAAACAGTAAGTAATTCTCAATCTTTAGAGTGTATCAAAACCACAGGGAAGGCTTAGCAAAGCATGCAGTTTCTAGTTCAGTAAATCAGGGCTGGGACTCAAGACTTTTTGCTCACTGATACCTTCCTAACGTTTCGCAGGTGATGCTGATGCTGTGGTCTGAAACCCCCCTTTGAAAACCACTAATTTAGATGAATTGCCTACCCTTCATGTAAACCAACTTAAATTTTAGTATAGAAAAATACATGTTTCCAGAATAGTTTACATCCCAATTTTTAAAGTTTTGCCTTGAACAAACTCACCACAAATGAATGTAAACTTGTTAGAAGTGAGAAAGTCACAATATATCGAAGCCAGACACAGAGGAAAATACAGTAAGCATGCCTTGTATAAATTATTTGTGCCAGCATTTCAAATAATAGCCATGTAAATTGTATACAATCATATGTTTCTTTGTTATTTTTGTTCATTTGTAAGCCAATGTGCGTGAAGAGTAAATGGGTGCCCAAAAACTAAAAATAAAAATACGCTGTTCTAAGAATAAGCTATTTAAAACATATATTGCACTTACAAACTTCTATTGTCAGTTACTGTGTTGCAACTCCTGATTGTTACCTAAGGACAAGGAGCTTGGATCTCATACAGGCTGCACCGGGAGGCCTGGTACCCAAGATAATGCTGCAGGTCTTTGTCCTTGCTCCACAGGTGGCGTGATGAGACCTATGTTAGTTAGGCTGTCTTCCTACTGGCAAGTTGCCTCTCATTCTTCCACTCAAGTAAATACCTACGACTTCAACTTGAAACAAGGCTTGTGTTTATAGGATGGACACTCACTAAGATAATTATAACACCAAAAATAGCTAACTTTTATAGCATGCTTACTATGTACCAGACACTGATCTAAGTTTTATATGAACTAATTCCTTTAAATTTCATATCATCCTTGTACCTTGGATACCATTATCATTCCCATCTTATTGGTGAGGAAACTGAGGCACAGAGAGATTAACTTGCTTGAAGTTAAACAGCTGGTAAATATGAGAGACAGGATTCAAGCCAGATGGTGAAGCCAAGAAGCAAATGGAACTAAAAAACAGTAGATTCCAAGGACTTGGGAGGGTGTGGGTTGAGACTCTATCTTTCTAGATCCCCATTTACAAATACGTCGTATTATGTAGCATATGTGGTCGTGGAAATCTGAATGGGGACTCAGGCAACTCTTTCACCCTTCTAGGTCTTACCTACAGGGAGCGAAGAAGTTTTGGTGCTTTCAGATAGAAAGCTACTGTGGGGCTGAGTTTCCGTGTTTTCCTCCATTTTTAGTAGAGACCTGGAACTAGTAAGTCATTTATTTACGCTCAACATATAGATAGATTCACCCCATCTTTTCTGGAAGATAGCTTATATGCCCCGAAGTGCATTTCTCACAGGTTTCTCATAACTTCGCCAAAGGATTTAAAAATGAGGTTTGCCAGGGCCATGGAGGAAGGCCTCATCACTCTCCAGCCACCAACGCTCCAGCACAGATGGAGAAGCCCCCTGGGGACTCTCACCTGCCCAGAGTCCAGGTCCATGAGGGTCACAAATAGCCTTCCCGACCAATTTCACCTCTAACTGCTGACCTCAGACCAAATTATTGTATAACAAGACAGAAAACAGAAACTTCAAAACTACTGTAGGCCGTCAAGTGAAAGAAATGACAGTTAGATATTGCTCAGTACTCCGCAGACGGTGCGGACCTCAGGGCTCATGGTATCCAGGATGGCTCTGGCTGACTTCCCTGCACACAGCCCAGGGCCCTCATAGTGGGCACATGAATATTTGCACACTCCTGGCACCACAGAATCATGCACTTAGTATCACAGTTTTGGGGAGTTTGCTTTTTAATATTTTTATTCCTATTGTTGTTCAAGTACAGTTGTCTCCATTTTCATTTTCTGTCTCTTTAAATGGCTTTTAAATTCTTTGAATTCATAGAGGTCATGAACTCTTCTTCATTTAAATCCCTACATATTCTGAGCAGTGTTGGACACTCAGTTTTATATAATGAAGCCTTGCTGAATTCCTTAATTAGTCTTGTGACAAAGTCCCTGAGGACACGGACTTTACCTTGTCTGCATGCTGTGTACAGATGGGTGGTCATGTTGGAAATGGAGATGAGATGACCTTTCACTCTTTCATCTCACTGTACCCTGTTTCCATAGCCAACCTCAGTCTGGGGATCTAGAAAGACAGACTCTCATATACCCTCCCAAGTCCTTGGAATCTACTGTTTTTTAGTTCCATTTGCTTCTTGGCTTCACCATCTGGCTTGAATCCTGTCTCCCATATTTACCGGCTGTATAACTTCAAGCAAGTGACTTAACCTCTCTGTGCCTCAGTTTCCTGACCAATAAGATGGGAATGATGATGGTATCCAAGCTAACACGGTTGATGTGAAATTTAAGGGAATTAATTCCTCACCTTCTCCATTCTCATTGCCTTGTCCCTGCCTCACTCCTCAGATAAGAATCTTCATGATAGTTGCCAGTGGGCAGGCACTTGGGGGGCTGAGGGGAAAGGGGGAAGGGATTAAGAGGTACAAATGGGTCTTTACAGAATAGTCATGGATGTAAACTACAGCACTACTGTTATGATAATATTGTAATAACTATGTACGGTGCCAGGGGGGTACTAGATTCATCAGGGGATCATGTCATAAGTTACATAAATGTCTAAGCACAGGGTTGTACCCCTGAAACTAATGTAATAGTGTACATCAACAGTAGTTTTTTTAAAAAGAATCTTCTAAACCTCTACACTCATGTCCACTTGTAACCTAAATGTCCTATTAGGTCTCATCTAATTTAAAGTATGGCCCACAGCTCCCTGCCAGCTCGGCCCTGCCTCAGTACTCTTGCTGGCAGCCCTCTGCCTCAGCAGCTGCTGCAAAGTGGGCACCGCACCTTCCAGTTCCACCTCATCTATTCACCCTGGCAGGCAGGGCAAGGCCAGGGCAGATTTGTCTTTTGATCACGATCCTTCTGGAAACCCTCCTGGGTGTCTCATACAGAACCACAACCTGTATGAGCCCCAAACCCTGTGTGTTTCTCCTCCTTTCCCTCCCTGTCTCACACAGCACAATCTGAACAGATGTCCCTCTGGAGAGGACAAAGACAACACCAAGAAGGGCCACTCAGGTTGTTTGTTAGTGATGACAGCAGATCTAAGGACACCTAGTTCTAGGAGCAGTTAGTAGGAAAACAGCCAAAGGAAAAGTTTAATCATAGGGCCAACTGCTATGATAAGGTCCAGTGAGCTATGGTTAGAAAGGTGTTTCAGTTCGACCACCAGAGGGCCACCGGTCACCTCAGTAAAGGCAGTTTCCAGGAGGTGATGGCAAACAAGACAGCATAAACTTGGCTTTGAAGAAAAGATCAAAACAAAGTGGGTGAAGAGCATGCATGGTAAGAGAGCGACTTTTAAAATGAGACCAAGTTGATTTAGAGTGCATTTATGCAGAGGACAAAAAGCGCAAGGAAGCAGAGGCTGATCCAAGAGAGGAAATGACTGGTGGGCATAAAACACTGAGAGGAAAGAAGAGACAGGCTTCAAGTCACACCCAAGTCCTTCTGTGGTCTGCCTGAAACTACTCAATGTACATCTATACTTCGACTCCAAATGTTCACTTACATACTTACATCTTCTCTGGCATTCATCTCTATTATCTGAATCATCACTCATGTTATTCATTTCACTATTTTTGCAGAAGAGCAACAGTGCGTTCAATGTGAAAAAAAACTACCATAAAGAAGTCACTTAACTTCCATAAGCACCAGATTCCTTATCTGAAACATGGCTGATAATATTAATGCTACAATATTGCAATATTACACAGAGAAAACGTCGGTGAATGTGGGGGTTGTAATCGCTGAACTGAGAATGCCTTAGAAAAAAGACCTCTGTGCATTTCACGTAACCCCACAATGCTGTGCGTGGACATTGGCACCTACCTGGCTATTCACAGAACAATAAAAAAAGATGGATTTTTTTCTAAGTTACTAAAGGCATACCCCAATGACACCGATTCCTCTACCACTGCTGCTTCGCAGGTAGATCTGTTGCTTGGTTTTCAGATTCAGCAGGATCAGCTGGTTCCCAGCTATGTACATGCTGGTACTGCTGTCCAGAAGCTGCAGGTTGGCCCGCTTTTTGCAGTCATAACCAAAGGAATGTCTGCAGAAAAATTGCTAAGGAAAATAAGTGAAACAATGTAACCATCCTAGAGATAGGAAAAGTAATATGAAATAAATACATTTTTTAAAATCCATACTCATGGGTAGAGGTTCAGAGTTGAAAAGTTTAGTCTGAAATTCAGAATTGTTTAATGTATTACTAATGGAATTTTGTTCTTAAATTAGGTGAAAAATTCTCAAACTCTGATTTGGATACTTTGTTAAGTTTCTTAGAGAAAACCACATGGGAAGATTTGTCAAAGTGCGTAAGACCAAGCCCCTCTATACCTAAAAATAGGTCCAGGAAGTTATCAGAACTTGGGTATTTCAGGAAAAGTTTATGGTGATTCTTACATACTACCCCATTTGAAAAAATAGGCTAGCGGAAATCTAAGCACATAATTTTTGTCAGTAATTGTCCACAAAACAAACAAACAAAAAAACAAAGCAAGCGCCCAAGAAAGGAAACTCCAGGTTACAAGATTCAATGTGAATTCATTTTAGCTACACCAGGGATTGAAACAGAGCTAGAAACTGTAACATGTTCTATTTCTATGTCAAAAACAAAACTGAGTCAGGAAGCATACCCCCCTAGCTCTGTAAGCATACCTTTTACCAGAAGTCAGTCAGTGGTCTCAACCACGTGGCCATAAGCACTGCCCCTCTGCAGGCAGGCATACTAAACTGCCCATCAAGGGCCTTAATGGAAACCATCTCCTAAGAGCCCGCCTTACAAACCCAACACTGAAGAATGTCAGTCATCCCCACCCTTACATTTCTTCCCAGACTCTTATGCCTCAGACCAATTAATACTTGTTATTTTATGCCACACTTTTTTCGGGGTTGTTTTCTCGAAAAATAATGTGAAAGTACTAATGCCCGAAAATGTCCGTATCAGTGTTTCAAGAAGGGAAGTCAATGGTTTTAACTTGACAGGCATCGAAAAAGGGACCCCAAGCTGGCAGAGAAGGTAAACCGGGATGAGGCCTTCTGCTCTCCTTCACATCACGCCTCATGAAAGGACAGCCAGAAAAGCATCATTTCTCTTTAGGATTAGTAGGCATCAAAGAAAAGCTTAGTTTAAATCAAGATCAGGCATTTCTATCTCATCTTTTCTAAGGACCGAGCTTCTTAGAAGTACCTAAGATCGGGGTTGGCAAACTTTTTCTATAAAAGGGCAGGCAGTAAATACTTCAGGCTTTGTGGGCTGCATGGGTGCTGTTGTAACTATTGGGTTGGCCAAAAAGTTTGTTTGTTTTTTTCTGTAAGATGGCTCCAATAGTGCTTGGTTTTCTATAACGTCATTCAAAAAATTTTTTTAGTTTGTATTGTGACAGCTGTCATATCAGTGTGCATTAAAAAAATCATTAAAATTGGTAAATTTTTGTGTAGCTATTTTAATATTGAATGAAGGTGGAAGAAAACATACAACATTTTTGACATATTATGCTTTATCATTTAAAGAAAGGTAAAAAACAAACTGAAATGCATAAAAAAGATTTGTGCAGTGTATGGGGAAGGCGTTGTGACTAAATGTGTCAAAAGTGGTGTGAGAAGTTCTGTGCTGGGGGTTTCTCACTGGATGAAGCTCCACAATCAGTAGATCAGTTGAAGCTGATAATGACCAATTGAGACATTCATTGAGCACACTCAGCATTATGCCATGTGGGAAATTGCTGACATACTCAAAATATCCAAATCAATAAAGTCATGGTAAAAATGAAAAATGTGCCTTATTTTACAGGAAAAAACCACATGAACTTTTTGGCCAACCCAATATTTAATTCTGCCCTTGCAGTGTGATGGCAGCCATAGCCAAAATGTACATGAATGAGTGTGGTGGTGTTCCAATAAAACTTTATTTAGGAAACCATGCAGAAGGCCAGATTTGGTCCATGGGGTATAGTTTGCCAACTGCTGACCTAAGAAGCTGAAATGCCAAAATTATACATAAGGAACAAATGGATACGCAAGTGTGAGAAGATCCAGTGGTATGTTCGAATCCGGAGTCACAAAAGGCATGGAAACCAGCTCCATATAATCATAAAAGAAGCTCTCTGACATTTTCTTCTTAACGTCCTCCTCTGCCTCTTCTGCAGCTGAGCCAGGGGTTTTCATATAGTGAGATTCTAGAAGATCAAAATATTTCAACTAAGAAGGGCATCTGATGAATCCTAAAACCGTCTTTCACAAAGACAGAAGGGATGTGCCTAGCCTGCAGTACTCCAGCAGTAAGGACCACGTTCGCCCAAACATGGGGGGCCACCCACCAGTGAGCAAGGGAGGAAAGAACCAACATGCCCTTGTGCTGGAGTGAAGGCCAGCTGGGGGCGTGGTTTCTGCAGTCTCAAGGAGAAGCTCCCCCTCAGTTCCAAGGGAGAGTTGCACTCACTAATCCAGGGCGGAGCACTGCCGGGACCATCCTACTCTCCAGAAGACAGAGCAGGAGCACTGTCTCTGTGAGCCTCAGAAATGGAGACTACAACCCCAGAGCTACCAAACCACCGTGAGATGTACGATCCATGCTTCCCCTTCACCACACTCACACATCCTGCCGATTTCTCTTTCTATGGATTTACAACTGTTCAAGTTGGTCAATTTATCTTTACAACAGTGACAAGCACTGATAAAGGAAACTAATAATACTTACCTCCAGTGCTTTCCTGGAAATCATCTTGAAATGAGCTGGAACTCCCTTCCAAATGTTCCACTTCTGAGTCATCATCCACTAAATATGATTTCTCCCCTTCAGTTAATGTTTCGTCTGTGATATCTTCCGAGACTTTGTCATCCTCTTTTGCAGTGGCTATTAAAAATAGGTTGTTTTCATAACTTCTAAATTTTAAATTAAACATTTTCTTATTTCCAAAGTGGCTACTCCTTCCAGTTTGTCTGTGCTCTCAAGTGAATGAATTTTAGTACTCAAAACTTTCTAGAAAAGTCATTTTATTTGGCCATTCTTGTAACTTTTTTAAAAAAGCCTTTCCTGTGAGTTAAGCCTCATTTTCACTTCATTTCCAATCTATTTCCTATCACAGCATATTTACAAGACACTAAAAATTTAAGCAAAAAAGATCAGCTAGTGTGCTATCATTAATTCAATTCAGTATTACCAACATTCATTAATATATATTTGCTTCAGGGATCAATACATGTATACTCAACTTTTCACAGTTTACTTAGTTGATATCACAATACAGAGGTTGAACAACTGTAGGTTTACAGTTGTTCATATGGAAAATAATACAATAATAAATAATAATTCAAGAGTGAACTGTCTTGCATACTCACAACTGTAAACCTACTTTTGCCCACCCTGTACATGTATTTTATCAATTGATAGAACTAGTCAATAACTTGATAAAGACACAGATGATCTGAACAACACTATAAAACATCTAACCCAAAATTTATAAAATACCACATTTGCCAATATAAGTGCCATTCAAGTGTATACATAGGCCATTAACAAAGTGCATTCACTAGCTGGGACATATGTTTCAATAAATGTAAAAGGATTAAAATAACAGAATATGTGTAGCTTTGATAACAACAGAAGCATATTAAAAATAAATTACAATAAGTTATCTCAAAAGCCTACAAATATTTGGAAAGGAAACAGCATACTTAAAATAATTTATGGATCAAGGAGAAATAAAAAAAATTAAAAATACTTCAAACTAAATAATAAAATATAACATATCAAAATTTGGGGGATGAACTAAGGCAGTGCTAATAAGGAAATTTATAGCTTTCAGTACATATAGGAAAAAGAAGGAGACTCAAGTATTAATCACTTGTCTGGCCAAGATGGAGGTATAGGTAGAAACACTTCACTTCCTTGCACAACCAAAAGAATGATAAAAAACAATTAAAAACAATAAACAACCAGGAGTGACAGAAAATCAAACTGCATGGAACTCTGACAACTGAGGAAGTAAAGAAACGTTCACTCAGACTGGTAGGAGGGGAGGAGATGGGAGACTGGCAGTGGAGCTGAGGGGATACATGGCAAGGCAGTGGGCCATGTGGGTGAGGTAGGGCTGGCTGAATGGGAAACTAAAGACTCAAACCTCTAGCAATAAAATAATATGGGGGTTGTGACAGCAGGAGAAACTCCCAGTCTCATAGGAGAGTTCATCGTTGGAAAGTGGGGCTAGAGCCCAGCGAGGGACATTGTTCCCTCTCTGACCCCCTCCCCCACAGGCAGTGCCACAAAGCAGCAAAAAGGGCTGCCTGTCCTGGTGAATACCTAAGGCCCTACCCCCTTACAACATAACAGGTGCACCAAAACAAAGAAATATGGCCCAAATGAAAGAACTGAGCAAAACTCCAGAAAAAGAACTAAGCAACAAGGAGAGAGACAACCTATCTGATGCAGAGTTCAAAACACTGCTAATATGATTGCTCACAGAACTGATTGAGCTCAGTTGCAAAGTGCAGGAAGAAGTGAAGGCTACCCAAAGTGAAATAAAGCAAAATATACAGGGAACCAACAGTGATGGGAAGGAAACCTGGGCTCAGATCAATGATTTGGAAGAAAAAGAAGAAATAAACATCCAACTAGAACATAATGAAGAAACAAGAATTCAAAAACATGAGGAGAGGCTTAGGAACCTCTGGGACAATGTTAAGCGCTCCAACATCCAAATCATAGGAGTACCAGAAGGAGAAGAGGAAGAGCAAGAAAATGAAAACTTATTTGAAGTAATAATGAAGGAAAACTTCCCCAATCTGGGAAAGGAAATAGACTTCCAGGAAATCCAGGAAGCTCAGAGCGTCTCAAAGAAATTGCACCCACGGAGGAACACACCAAGGCACATCATAATTAAGTTACCCAAGATTAAACATAAGGAGAGAATCTTAAAAGTAGCAAGAGAATAGGAGACAGTTACCTACAAAGGAGTTCCCATAAGACTATCAGCTGATTTCTCAAAGGAAACCTTGCAGACAAGAAGGGGCTGGAAAGAAGTATTCTAAGACATGAAAAGCAAGGACTTACATCCAAGATTACTCTATCCAGCAAAGCTATCATTTAGAATGGAAGGGAAGATAAAGTGCTTCCCATATAAAGACAAGTTAAAGGAGTTTATCACCACCAAGCCCTTAGTATATGAAATGTTAAAGGGATTTCTATAAGAAATAGAAGATCAAAAATATGAACAGTAAAATGACAACAAACATAACTATCAACAACTTAGCCCAAAAAAACAAA
Source organism: Anoura caudifer (assembly GCA_004027475.1). Taxonomy (NCBI): domain Eukaryota; kingdom Metazoa; phylum Chordata; class Mammalia; order Chiroptera; family Phyllostomidae; genus Anoura; species Anoura caudifer. The sequence goes on from PVKU01002989.1 coordinate 158,690, forward strand.
AACAAAAACTAAGCAAATAATTAGAACCAGAACAGAACCAGAGAAATAGAGATCACATGAAGGGCATTCAGTGGGGAGGGGGAGGGTAAGAATGGGGGGAAGCTACAAGGAATAAGAAGCATAATTGGTGGGCATAAAACAGATCGGGGGAAGCTAAGGATAGTACAGCTATACTAAGGATAGCTAAGGATAGAGAAGCCAAAGAACTTTTACGTACAACCCATGGGCATGAACTAAGGGGGTTGGGGGGAATGCTGGAGGGCATGGGGGTGCAGGGTGGAAGGGGGATAAAGGGGAAAAAAACTGGGAAAACTGTAATAGAATAATCAATAAAATATACTTTAAAAAAGGAATTAATGATCTAAAGTTCTACTCTAAGATTAGAAACAGAAAAGAAAAAACTTCCAAGAAACAGTAGAATGAAAGAAATAATAGAATTCATAAAAATGAAGAGCAAGAATCAATAAAATAAAAAGACAAACAATAAAGAAAATTAGCAAAACCAAAATATTATTCTTTGAAAAGAGCAACAAAATAAATATACTCCTAGCTATAGCAATCAAGAAATAAAAGAGAGACAATACAAATCTCCAATATAAAAAATAAAAATAAATCCTACAGTTGTGCCAAAAATTTTTACAATTTATAAAAATGTACAAATTCTATAAAAAACATAAACTTACAAAACATACTAAAGAAATAGGAAATCCTCTATTTTTTAAATAAATTGGATTCATAGTTTAATAATTTCCCACTAAGAAAATTATAGGCACAGGTACTTCATTGGTAAAGTCTACCAAATATTTAAGGAAGAAATAATAATATCAATTCTACACAAAATATTTCTAAAATTAGAAAGACCAAAATACTTCCCAATTTACTGAGGCCAGCAAGAATTTAGCCCTTTAATAGAATCAGAATTCAATGTCTTAGTAATTAACAGTCCTTCACCCCTGTAAGAAATACTGGATGGTTTGGCTGATGTACATCTGGCTTAAATTTCTTTTTATTATTATTATTTATTTATTTATAAGAGAGGGAAAGGGAGGGAGAAAGAAAGAGGAGGAGAGGAACACTGAAGCATGAGAGATACATCAATTGTACAACCCACTGGGGACCTGGCCTGCAACCCAGGCTTGTGCCCTGACAGGGAATCCAACTGGTGACCTTTTAGTTCACAGACCAGTACTCAACCCACTTAACCACACCAGCCAAGGCTGGCTTAAATTTCTTTCTTTTTTTTAAAGATTGTATTTATTTATTTTTAGATAGAGGGGAAAGGAGGGAGAAGAGAGAGAGAGAGAAACATCAATGTGTGGTTGCCTCTTGTGTGCCCCCCACTGGGAACTTAGCCTGCAACCCAGGCATGTGCCCCGACCAGGAATCGGACTAGCAACCATTTGATTTGCAGGCTGGTGCTCAGTCCACTGAGCCACACCAGCCAGGGCTGGCTTAAATTTCTTAGTAGGACTCAGTTATAACACGCTTAAACCCATTGTTGGATCTGGGGAAGAGTCCACTTTAATCTCTGCTTAGGTGGAAAAGCAGGAAATTCACTCTGCATGAAAATTCTAAGAGTAAGATTTTGCTCAAATATTTCAGCAAGACTGAGAACAAGGCAAGGTTCGCAGTGGGTGGGAGCATAGCCATCAGGTAAGTGGCTGAATCAGGACAGAGGCCTCTTCTCACAGCATCAAGGTAGAGGGTTCCAGGGTGCCAGCAAATTCTTTCACATTATCATTTGGGACCCCAAACCCATGATATGTGAAGTATTTTATGAATTGAGCAGAGAGCCAGGCCACAGTGGATCAGGCCGGACTCCAAGAGGGTCTCACCCAGGAAAGGGAGGTGCTGAGGCAGTGCTAGACAAAGGTCACTATTATTCAGTCCAGCCATCCAGGAAAACGCTACCAAGGACTGGAAACTAAAAAGTAGATATTCTGCATCAGAAATGTAGAGAGTGGAGAAAAGAAGAAATTAAACAAGAGAGAGGCAAACTAAAATGTTTGAGAAGGATGATAAAATCTTATTTTTTGTAACGATAACTCTAGTGATGGTATGGAGGGAGACTTGAACAGGAAGGTTTAAATGGAACTCCTTGTTTAAAAGGCCAAACAAGAGGAGACAAGCATCTAAAATAAAACATGGTATGGAGAAATCATGAATTTACCAGACACGTCTCAGTGTCTGGAGAAATAATTTAATGTAAATTTTGAAAATGAATTGATTTCCCCAGAAACAGATCTCCTCTATGTGGGCAGTCAAAATTAATTTCTGAAACTATATTTGAATTGCAACTAAAAATGATTCTGCTAAGATACCTAACACCACAGTGCCCGGTGAGAAAGAGCTAGTTGTCTTTTAAAAATCCATTTATAAAATTCCTCTTTCCCTTCTATTTGCATCTTATAATACCCTTCTACATATGTTACCCAGTTTAATCCTGAAGCAGCTCACAGTTATCATTGTAATGGGTGAGAAAATCAAGGTTCTAAAATTTACCCAAGATGAAGCACCTCTAAGTGGTAGGCGGAGGACTGAAACCCACAGTGCAGCTCTCCTCCTGCTACGCTGTCTCAGAAAAGTCCGTTGAAGACTGTGTAGACCTCACAGGAGGGAACAAGACCTTATGTGCAGGCAGGTCGCTATCAACACAGTTATAAATGTGCCAGGAGGTGGAGATAAAATAAATAAAATAAATAAATGTGCCAGGAGGTGGATGATTAAAATAAAGACTTTGCTCTTCAGGAACTTGGAGTTTAGGAAGGGAGTTAAACAAGTAAACCACTTATCTTGTATAAACTTAAATATGTACTCTTTAAAAATTATTTAGCTAAATGTAATGATCGAACAGCAGGGGTATATTATAACATTTGCTTACATCTTGATGCAGTTATCGAGGACCCCAGAGACTGCCGGGTGCTGCTCTGCGACCTATCTGACTTCCCCTCGTCAGTGTCATGATCATCCGGCTCCTTCATTTCCTCAGTGAGCTCAAAACTGAGACAGAGAAAGGGAGAAAGCTGTAAAATGGAAATCATTAACAGATTTTTCCCCTATCAACTTTCACAAGCACCAAACACCAGGAGTGTTGATGATAATCGTGTATTTGCATAGTATTCAAGATGACTTCACCAGCAGGACAGCATAGCCACCATCACACACCTCTGCAGAAGAGCAAAATATAGCCAGATACTCCCTTTCCTTTCCTCAGGCAAGCCTGTCATGGTGGTGCCCTCTGGCTGTCCAGAGGCTCACAGTGAAACGCCACCCGAGTCCATCTTTTCCCTAAATGTTTCACCATTCAAATGTAGCCTCTGCCATCTCCCTTTAGTGCCTGGGGATTAAGCAAGAGGTGTTTGAGACACAGGTGATGAGTAGGAGATGGCCAGGCACAGAATGGAAAGGAGTGTATGAGGCAGAGGGAACTTAGAGAGAGGGTTGTGTCTGGGAAGGGCAGAAAGTAGTCTATTGGCTGGAGCAGGACAGTGCAAGGGGTATTGAAGAGGAGGCAGGTAGATTACACATTTGTCTCTAAGCTTTGCTAAGGAATTGAGAAAATATTTCTATGTTAACTGAAAGCAAAGGAAAGGTGTCAAGGACAGGGGATGATGCAACAGGTTGCCTCTGTCTTCTCTCCATGTGAAAACACACACCATATCTCCTGTCTAAGTCCTTCACTTTTCCACACGAAACACCCCATGTTTCCTCAACATTTACCTATGGCATGGCTGGCAAGCAGAATAAAACTGTAGTTTTATTTGGCTCATATTTAGCATTAGATTCAGGTTTGAATCCCAGTTTTGCCACATAACTAGCTAATCAAACGTTACATCAATTCCTCAAGTGTAAGATGGAGATGAAGACAAAACTATTTATAAAGTTATTATGAGAATTAATTCAACTAGTGCATTATTCTAATTTTCTGGTCACTAAGGAAAGACTAACATGCCCAAAGCAGGTATGATATACACTATGTAGATGACTCGTGGAGAATGCAACAGGGTTCATTCCATCTCTTGTCTTGAAGTGACATTATAATGATGCCATCTCTTGATTTAGGGCATAAATAGTATATTGACCAAATGTACAGGGAACCAATCAGAATGGCAATGGCGAATGTAGCCCAGCACTGAATTGGAAAACTCATCAGGTGCAAGGCAGCATGCAGGACCCAGGTGTGCAGATCGGGTTTCCCATGGGGAATCAGGCCTGCATTGTACCTAGGCTGCTATGAGACTTGCTTTTCCTAAAACTCCCTCACCCTGAGTTGAAACTGCAGATGTTTAATGCATATCTCTGAAGCAACTCCCTAAAGTCTATTCTAAGCCGTCCCAAGGACGGAATGTAGCCAGATCAGTCACTTTTATCATCCCCTTGCATTTGCAACATTTTTTCCCTTGTTATCTGTAAGAAGTAATCACTTGAAGTAAACCTAAGTATAATGAATGAGAACCTTCTTTGATGTAATGTTGCTGGAAAGCAATAAAAGTCTGTCCAGGGAAGGGTCGAGGTGCTCTCTCTCTCAGAGTGGCCGTGCCGTCCCTTTTTCTCCACAGGACTTCTGCAGTCCGTGTGAATTTGTTCATTGCATCCATAACACACGGACCCCCACGGGCTGGAATCCGCATCAGAAATGTTTTTACCATAAACTATTATCAAGAAAGATATGTCTAAGATGATACTCATGCTATTAAATTGGTGTTTCATATCTTGGAGCCATTTTTCTTAGTCACCAAGATGATGTTTTACCCTTTTAAAAGTGTATGTGTATGTGTGTGTATGTGTGTGGTATTCTTTCTTTCTCTTACTTGTTGTTCTCTCCTTCCTTCTCTCCTTCCTTCCTTCCTTCCTTCCTTCCTTCCTTCCTTCCTTCCTTCCTTCCTTCCTTCCTTCCTTCCTTCCTTCCTTTCTCTTACCAGATTGTAGATTGTATGCCCACTGGGGTTGGGCAAACACTAGGTATGTCAAAATCAAATGACAGAAAAATTTTAAGTGGCAAGATCTTTAAAATCCAAACAGTATGTTTCCTGTTTCTTCAAGTTTGGATGCAAAAGCTTGCTTTCTGTGTTTATACAAGTCGCTGATTTAAAAATAATTAATGATAACAAGTAATTATAAAAACAATGGACATCGTGAGGCAATGTCAGTTACTGCAGTTTGGTTACGGAGTATCACATACTGTGGGCAAACTTGTTCAGATAGCTACAAACATACCTAAATGTCATTTTCTGCCTTGTTTTCAAGGTTCTCATAATTTAAATCAGTTAAATTCTTAAAACCGTTGAGCATATTTGTATACAAATGGTATTATGCTAGGTAGGCATGGAGCGGATACCAAGATGAGCAGTACAGAGCCCCTGAACTTAAATAGTTTACAATCTAAGAAGAAGAAATTGACAATTTTCTTTAATTTTTTTTTAAACTTTATTTATTTATTTTTAGAGAGAACGGAAGGGAGAAAGAGAGAAAGAGAAACACTGATCGGTTGCCTCTTGCATGGCCCCAACTGGAGACCTGTCCAGCAACCCAGGCATGTGCCCTGACTGACTGACCAGGAATCAAACAGGCAACACTTTGGTTTGCGGGACGACACCCAACCCACTGAGCCACACCAGTCAGGGCAACAGTTCTCTTTAAGTATGGTCTCGGAATAAGCTTCTCTTCTAAATCACTGGTTCACCTCCATCTGAGGTTGGCCAGATCTAGGACACTCGGACAGGCATGACTGAAGTGCGACTACAGATGAAGATTTCCTTGATAAAAATCAACATTTCAGCATTGGCAGGAAACTAAACTACTCTTTTCAGTTGCCATGACGCAGGCCCCAAATAAGGCACTGGGTTCAAGGCAAGATAGTCACTGGGTTCACAACCAAGCTGAACTGATAATCTATTGTGAAGAACTAAATGAAAAATTTTTGTCTGAAAGTTCCAATAACAAGTTAGTCTATTAGTCAGGTAGGAGGGGCTCGGGTCTCCTGGAGACTAGCAGTATAATTGGTGAGATGGAACAAGGTGTTTTTCTTGGTTTTGTTTTGTTAGAAGGAATGGACTGTGAAATTGCATTGTAAACTGATGAGGCTCTGGATCCCAGAAGGCGTTCACATCCCAGGTTGGCTTCCCTTTATATGTAAAATTGGGATGATGAGCTTGTCTGGCAGCTATTGTAAGTATTAAATGAGATCTTTTATACCTATGGTTCTCAATTCTGGCTGCACTTTAGAATCACTTGGAAAACTTTGTATGACATACTGTTCTCACGTCTTATTCCCTATGTAATTCTGTAACTCCCTAAGTCAGGGATAAAAACCAGGGTTAAGGGCCATAAGGTTATATACAGCACCTAGTAGAAACTCAAAACTGGTAGTTGTTTTTACTGTAATTACTTCATATTCTCTTTAATATAGCTAGGGCTCAACACATTTGATCTTGGACCTTCAGAGTTGAAATAGATCTTATCTCGGCCAACCTCCCACCCAATGTAAGCCAACACCTTTGGAAAAGCAGCCTGGTGTGCTGGCCAGGCTGACAGTATTTGGCTAGAGTCAGACCGACTGGGTCTAAAGCCTGGTTCTCCTAAGAGTTGTAAGGTATTAAGTATTCTGCCTCTCTATGCCTTAGTATTCTCATCTGCAAAGTATAGTACATACTTCATAAGGTTGTTCTGATACATCAGTAAGTTAATCAGTAAAACTATAAGAACAGTGCCTGGCACATAGGCATGGAATATGTAAAATGATCAAACAGGTGAATGTATTAATTCCTGATTAAATGAACAGAAATCAGCTTCAACTTCACCATTTCAAGTAAGAAGGTGAACACGTCCTGTTAATGCTCAGCTCTAGGTCTTAGTAAGTTCATTTTATATTAAGCTGAAATCTTCCTTCCTGTAACGGATCCATTTGGTCCTTATTATTCTTGGGACAAAAAAAAAACCAAACATTTTTTCTGTGTATTATAGGTATTCAAATCATTGGAACTGGTTCACTTTTCTCTCAGACCCTCTCTGTTCCCAACTAAAGCACCCCAATTCTTTAAATTATTCCTCATTAACATGGTTTTAACTCTTTTCAGGATCTTGATAGCTCAAGAAGTTAATTTCCAATGCATCATCTATGAACCCCAATTTCATATCTTCTTTGATGGATCTGTACATTTTCCAAGAGATGATGAAGTATCACTGAGCCCACACCAGCAATGTCCTTTAAGGCAGTCTAATATTACATCACCTTTGTGGTGAGAGGGCAGTCTCATCACATCCTGACTCATCATAATCAGTTTGTAGTCAACTAGAATGACTAAACTTTATTTGTGTTCTTAGCTATGTCCTGTCTTACACAACTGAATTTGCTAGCTTTGGTAGCCTATTGGCAAAACTATTTGAAATCTACTTTTATTTGATTCAGGCTCATTAGGGTAGCCTTTAGTGAATTCTGTTAACCAACTCATTTCTGTCCAGTTTTGAGTCAACCCCTAGGAAGTGTAAAGAAAACAGAAAATGATAGTGCATAGGGGGGTGTGCTGCTACAAGGTTATCTGGAAGCTAGACAAAAGGCCCCCCAAAGTGACATTACTCATATTCACTCACTAGAGTTCAGGGTCAGTGCTCACTCTCAAATGTGCAAGCACTCCACTTCAGCAGTGTACCAGACTGGTCATCTTAAGACTCAGAGATTGTTGAATTAAAGCAAACATTCAACCCTGGCTGGTGTGGTTCAGTGGATTGAGTGCTGGCCTGCAAATGGAAGGTCACCAGTTCTATTCCCAGTCAGGGCACATGCCTGGGTTACAGTGGGGGGCCCGCAAGAGGCAACCACACATTGATGTTTCTCTCCCTCTTTCTCCTCCCCTTCCCCTCTCTCTAAAAATAAATAAATAAAATGTTTTTTAAAAAAGCAAACACTCAGTGTTCACAATGGGAAATATGACTGTGGAGAGAATAATAACTGTTTTTTTAAATGTTTTCTGAGGGTCAGGCATAGTTCTAAGGATTCTATACATACTGTTTCATATATTTCTCAGTGTTACATGCTTTTTAAGAAGAAAAAGTAGAGCAGTTACTCTTTGAATCCTTCCCTCACCCAGTGCATGCAATTGGTTGCAAGTCCTGCCCCCAAGAGTATAGTTACTAAGCCTCTTGAATGCATTCCCTCCATTCTGTTCCCACTGTCACTAGCCTAGTTCTGGTCCTCATGGTGTCTCAGCTGTACCCTACCACAGCCTCATACGTTGTCTCTCCCGACTCTAGTCCATTCTCTACATTGCCTCTTGTAATTCTAAAACACAGCTTTTAATGTGCCACTCTTGTATAAAGCCTTTAATGATTCCTCATTGCCATAAAATAAGAACTCAGATTCCTTGGCATGGCACAAAGGTCCTTCAGCCTAGGTTCTGTAGCTCATTTCTTATTATTTTCCGTGTCCCTAGTTTCTCCACAGCCCCTTCTCCTTCTCAAAGGTTTTAGTTCACAGCCATCCAGAACAACCCACAATTGACTAGATACGACGTATTTATTGTGCACCTATTATGTGTCGTTCCCACACTACACACTTTACCCTCATTATCCTATTTAATTGTAACCATGTGGTTAGCATTAGCACTATCCTCTTAAGAGATGAGGAAACTGAAGTGCAGAGGATTCAACTAGCCAAATGTCACCCAGCTAAGTGTGGGGTGGGGTGGCTTGCTTCTGAATTTGCACACCCCCCTATGCACTATCATTTTCTGTTTTCTTTACACTTCCTAGGGGTTGACTCAAAACTGGACAGAAATGAGTTGGTTAACAGAATTCACTAAAGGCTACCCTAATGAGCCTGAATCAAATAAAAGTAGATTTCAAATAGTTTTGCCAATAGGCTACCAAAGCTAGCAAATTCAGTGCCCTGGAGACCCGGGCACTTTGCCACCAAACTCCCTGCTTCTGCTAAGCGGGGTCTAACTCGTACGACTACTGGCTGTCCCCACTGGATTATGGGCCACTAGCAAACTGTGTCCCCTTTGTAACCAGTGTCTAGCTCCATGCCTGCGAGCACGGGTCACTCCAAATGCTGCTTGAACAGATCCGCTGGAAAGACGAGGGAATGTTTCTAGAGGACACTGGCACAACCTGAAAAGAAAAAGTCCAAGAGGGGTTCGCTACTCCCTCACTCGCTAACAGATTTGCCGGAGTCCAAACTTACCAAAGAAACCTACCGCCGCCGCGTTCTTAGTCACAGCAACTGCCCCGCCAAAGGTCTCCGTTTACAGCAGTCACCGTGGCGACGCCTCCGCGTCCTCCTGCCGGCGGCGGGCTGGTGGCCGTGAAGCGCATGCGCGCCCAGAGTGCGTATCACTGGGGCCCTAGGCTCAGTCGCCCTTTGCCCCAAAATGGTCACGGCTATTTCGTCACGTGTGACTCGGTTTCAAAGCCAATTAGAAAAGCCCAGCATTCTACTCGTTTAGTGTCCCAGTTTAATTTTTACATCCAGTTTATATTATTATCCTAAGGATGTTATAGTACTAAATCAAATGACTTTTGAATGCTTTCGAAAATACCTACCTAATAATACAAAATGGCCTAAAAGATCCCCCGACCGAGTACTATCACCAGGAAAGATACTCTGGGAGGCTTTCGTTCGTTTATTCACTTAGGTACTTATTTTACACTCTGTTATGTCTGTTGGCTTTCAAGAGTAAATAAGATTTCAAGTCATGGGCTCTTTGGTCGCAGGATGCTGGGCGCGGAGCACAGAAAAGCTTGAGATTTCTGTTTAGCAGTTTGCTCAAGTGTTCTTGTTGCACAGCCAGAGCTCGAACTGCTTTTTAAATAGCTAGTGTTATTGATTACAAAACAGTTTTAAGACGGCTACAACATTGCAATATGTGACAAAGAACTTTGTATCCAGAAAACACAAAGGATTCATAATTCAGTAAGAAAAAACTAACCATTTAATTCTTTAAATGGGCAAAGGACTTTGAATACTTCACATCCCATGTATGAGTGGTCAATAAACACATGGGAAGATGCTTAGCAGTAGTCCTCAGGGAGATGCACGCCACAGTGCACGTACTCCACACTCACTAGAATGGGTCACATTTTTAAACTGCCAGCTCCAAATGTGGAAGGATATGGAGCAACTGGAACTCCACACACTGCTGTTGGGAATGTAGAATGGCACACTTTGCAAATCATTTGGCAGTTTCTTTAAATAAATAAAATCTTTAAATATATAAAGTTTAAACCTATACTATACCATTTTACATCCAAGGTATTTACCCAAGAGAAACAAAAACTTTTGTCTGGCTCTGACTGGAGTGGCTCAGTTGGTTGGGTATCATCCTGCAATGTGAAAGGTCGCAGGTTTGCTCCCCAGTCAGGGCACATGCCTGCATTTCAGTTCTGTCCTCAGTCAGGACATGTACAGGAAGTAACCGATTGATGATTCTCTCCCTCTCTCCCTCTCTCTCTCTCTCTCTCCCTTCCACTCTTTCTAAAAATAAATGAAGCCAATGAATTACTGTCTTTAAATAGATATAGTTTACTATAAATAAATAATTTGTTAATAAAGTCAATAGGGAAACATTGCTGCATTACATTTTGTTTACTGGTTTCCATAATGTTACATAACAACTTTCCAGAAACTTCATACCATGCATTTGTTGGCAATATTCAAATATTCTCTTCAGAAAGTATTCTCTAGGATTTTTTAAAAAAGGACCTAACCTTGTTATTATTAAATTACATGCAGGGTGTCTGAAAAGTCAGAAGATATAAGATAAGCTTATTTTTAGATAGCATGTTAGTTACATTTTCAATTAATATGCTCAATATGTTTTCTTTCAACCTCCAAACACCTTTTCATGTGAAATACCTTGAAATTAAAAGCACTGGGTTCAATTGTTAATTAGAGAAAAACAATAAACTCACTACATAATGTCTTTAAAAATCTGGAAACAGACAATAGTGTATTTATTTGAACACTAAAAACTGTCAGTTGTTTCTGAGTGCTTATTGTGAGCTAGGTCCTGTTCTTAGTGTATTTACCTCACTTAATCCTCACAACTTTATAGGACAGACTTCGAATGGGAAAGATGCGATTAATTTGACCAAAGGGAGACAGCCCTGAGTCCAAGTTTTCCAACTGCAATACGTACACCCTTTGCTACTGTGCTGTGTTAGTCGCCTCCTGTAAGTCAGAAGTCCCATGATTATTTTAAAAAGAGCTTCAAGTTCTGGTTTTACTTCTTATAAGCACTCTGACACGAGGCAACTTCCTTCACCTCTAGGGCTCAGTTTCCTCATGTGTAACGGGGTGGGTGGTATTTAACAACTAACTCGTGAGTTTACTGTAAGATTTAAATTAAATAATGAAGCTCAGCACAGTGCCTGCTGCAGTAATGGCTCAATAAAGGACAGCAATTATTATTATGATGCTTCTGTGCCACACACACGGGGGGAAGGCAGCAGGGCACAAGCTTCCGAAAAAGACTGCCTGTGTTCCCATTCTGGTGCCACCACCTCCTAGCGTATGACCCTGAGAGAGCACTTACCTCCTTGCACCGCATCTGCAAAATAAGGATAATCGTGCCTACCCACATTAAGGTGTCATGAAGTCATGTAAAGTGGTTAAAACACTGCCTGGCACTTAGTAAACAGTAAATTATTATTAAATTCTGCTAGCCCAAATTATTTCACTATACCATGTAGGAATGACTGTACTACAACTGCAGATTTAATTATTGATCTAGTTCTTCTTCCAAGCTACTATTTGGAGAACTATAAATATTATTAAAGTCTAGCAAGTGATTAGCAGATTTCTATTGCATATTGGAGAAGTTATATGGTGCCCAGAGCCTGAGTCTAAACAAAAGAAACACAAGTAATCTGAGTTTGGAGTCTTAAGAAGTAAATACAAATGTATACATCACCGTCAAATGTAGCAGAGTGCGCCCCTCTGCAGTGCAATAGACCCCAGCCTTAAGCAAATATCAGAATCACAGAAAGAACGTATTCAGACACTAGAGTTTCTGAACAAGAGACCTAGAGGAGGGCCCAAGAATTCTTGTTTCTAACAAGTACCCCGGGTGATGCCGCTGCTGCTTACAGGGGTTCAGACTGGGGGACCCACTGATGCAGTTGGCTCTGAAAGCTGACAGAGGCCTTTTAAGTAATGTAGCTGTTAATTAAAACCAAGTATGTACCAATTTATGATTAGGGGACAATAATATCTTTGTAAACTTGGCTACACAATGGAATTATCTTGGGAGGTTTTAAAATATTGATGTTTGTGTCCTGCCCCCAAATATTCTAATTTACTTGATCTGTATGGAGACTTGGGCACTATGAATTTTAGAAGGTCCCCAGATGCCTCTAATGGAAGCTGAAGTTGAGAAGCTCTGCTTTAGAAGGCCTAAGAAAGAAAGGCTTTCTACAACTGGTATTCTTGGAGTTTTTAAATCCACTTTTGTAGCAAAAACCAACATTAACAAGATGGGTACTTGAATATCAGGCTCACAGGTTGCCAGTGAGCTAGTGATAAAAGTTTCTTGCCATGGTTCTCAACTCTGGCTTCACATTAAATCACTTTGAGCTTTTTAAAAACAGCATGCCCAGGCCTCAACAAACCCCTCAGGGAGTCACTTTGGCATTTTTTAAGAGCTCCCAAAGTTGAGAATCTTGGCTTTTGAGGTTTACAGGAATATAAGGAAAAAACAAAGATAAAGAGCCAACCAGTTGGAGAATAATTAGGAAAATGAATGTCAAAAAAATGCATTCACAAACCAAACAGGTAACCTTACATTTCAGGAATATAAGGAATAAAACTAAAATGGTTTATATCCCAGGGAGGGATAGTATTTATTAAACACCACATTTCAAAAGTGCAATATGATGAAAGAATTTGCAATAATGCAAATGGATACAGATGATTTTATGTAAATAAAATCAGTGACACCAGAAGAACATAGTATTATTTTTGGCTACCACAACAGTGAAGAGGCCCAAAAGAAAGCTGCATCAGACACTTCCGAGAACAGAGACTTACAACTGCAGGAGAAGGGAAGGTTCCTTTATTGGAGAAAGTTCCCCAAATACCTAGTTTCAGTGTGCTTCCCCGCTCCCGCCCCATAACCACCTCACTTAGGTGGGGAATTCATATTATACAGCCAGGGAGTAGATATTTCAAAAACCAAGTTTAAAATAGAAACCAATATCTGAAAGCCAAAGAGATGACTTAAAGAAAGACCTACCCTGAATGGTTAGTAGATTCAGGGCTAGGAAAATTGATAGCAACTTTTCATATTCAATTTTGTTTCAGACACTAAATACACCAATCAATGTTACTGCACTGAAACATTTGAGCTCTATGATCATTATTTATTTTATGTGTTACCATTATTGGTGACACTTTCACATTTAAAGACCATGTAAGAATTTTACAATATACACAACCACTCTAACCTGCTGAAGCAAATATAAACAACTACTCTCATGCCCACTTTTTAAAGCTATGCAATCCACTGATGGAAAAGTAATGGGCTACCGTGACTTTTCCTAAAACAAAAAACCAAACAGCGTGTTAAATTTTTCTGAAAGCCAGACTTTAATCACACAAAGGCATTAATTATAATTTATATGCAAAGCAACTTAGTTCTTTAGAAAATAAAAATCAAACAGATCAATATTTAAGATATATTAGACAAAAAAACCTGAAAAAAGGGTAATAATATATTACTCAAACTTTAAAATTCTTATGATATATTAGAATATGAAACTTTAATTTTCCTATAGCCAAAATTTTTACAGGAGGTTGCAGTTTGGTTAATTGATGGAAATCTATTTGAAAGTTCAAAAATAAAATAATTGCTTTATTTCTTTGTTCTGTAAGATCTTTGTAGTTTTATCTGAAAGAAAGACCAAAACTTGAAAGCAAGAGCAGGGAAAGGGGAATGGAAGCTCAAGAATACACTGCTGAGAGGCAGCTGTAAAACTTGACCTCACTTATGACACATGGGTAGAAAGAGCAAACCAGCCTTCTTCATTTCGTTTCTCAATCTGTTGAAACAAAGATGCAAAAAGGATTTAGAAACTAATCAGAAATGTGAGTCCATGCAATACACAGAATCCTACGCCCCTGCACCATACTGAAAATTAAATTGCTAGAGGCATTTTCATTCTCTGACAGAGAGACTCCCACGTAACTGATCCCCTGGACAGCAGGTATCCTTGCTGATTTAGGAGACCTAGTTTTTAAAAAAATGATAAAAATTAAAAATAAGGTATTTAATCTTGTAAATTAAATTTGTTTATAAAATAGTTTACTTTAAAGCATTTTTAGAATATATTAAATGGCAAAGGTCAAATCTTCTAGTGTTGGATTATTGGGATATCTGAGCCCATCAATTAATTTGGGCTGTAAATACTTGATGTTTATTAAGACACTCACTATTTGGTCTAATTACTGAAGTAGTAATACAAGCAGCAAAGAAGATTCCCCCCACATCAGAAGTTGTTAGCTCAAGTTTTCAGATGTGATGTTTATTATTTTAATGGTATCCTCACATTTGCTATGACCAAACACTCAGAGGAATTATGTTTAGCTGTATTGCCAACACACAATAGTGCCTTTTGATAAATTCTTGATATATTGTAAGATGCTTAGTTTCTATGCAATCCTATAATAAATGAGAATACATGACAAATATGTAAGACATTTACTCACTCTTTGCACCGTAAGTGTAACCAGTGTGGCACCTGGGGCCACAGAGAGTGACCGGCCCAGGGCTCTGACTGTCCCACGCCCCACCCAGCCGCAGCAGGGACCGAGGGCACCAGCATCTCGGTCCCCTTAAATGCCTACAGCACATTTAAGGCACATGTCCGTGTCCTGCCACACTATCTGGGATGCCCTCCCTGAAACCAGTAATGTCTAGTCTTTAAGGACTGTTAAAATCCTGTTGGATTTTATCTTATTCTTTAGTTACCCTACAAAAGAAGTACATGGCTTTTGTGTTTTTCTAATGAAGATAAATTCGTATTTCTTTACTTCTGAAAATTTCACATCATCTTTAAGATAACAGACATAATAATTAAGAATGAAAATCACTAAAACAGCCATGTTCCACCCTCACCCTCCAGCCCCCATACACATCTCACAATTACATTTTATTGCATACCTTTGCTCTTGGATTAACAGGTGTGAGTCGCCCACTTCCTGAGGTGGCATTTAGTGGAGAACAAGAATTACTAGTAGCCCCTGAAGACCTAATTGTGAGGAATAAGAGAGAGAGTAATCTATCATTATTAACCTTCAGAAATTATGTAAGACTGACAATCCTCGATAATGGCAAGAACTTGAAAAGGTATGGCTGACATAGGTCCAAATGAGATAAATTATTCGTAACATTTTCACTAACCTAAGTCTTTTAAAAAAATTAATGGACTTTCCTTTTTTAGAGTAATTTTAGATTTACAGGAAGATTGAGTGTGAAGTACCAAGAGTTCCAATGTAGTCCTCAGCCCCTCCTCCCCGACCCAGTTTCCCTGATTATTAACACCTTGTATCAATGTGGCACATTTGTTACAATTGGTGAGGGAATAGTGATACATTATTATTAACTAAATCTATTGTTTATATTAGGGTACAAGCACAGTGTTACACATTCTATGTGTTTCAACAAATGTATAATGACATGTATCTACCATTACAGTAGCACACTAGTATGTTTCTAACATTAAAGGGGGGAAAGAATGTGCAGGGGTGAAGAAGACGACCCTGGCAGTGGAAGAGGAACAAGACCTGGAGCAGTGCAGTGTGAGAGCAGGCACGCAGTGGGGACAGAAAGTCAGCAGGCACATCCCTCGTGTCACCATTTAACCACACGTAACCCACACAGGCAGACCACACAATCAGCTCTACGAGCTTTGGTCTCTTTATTATAAAGGAGGAAAACACAAGTGGTCAATTACCCGCCCTGTCATATATCATCTCCTAATTTTGTAACCCATACAGCCTTCTATATATGTGCTTTTACCCATTTTTGTTTTCATTAGCCAGCCCATGCTTTCTACACCCCTTCTTGTCCCCCCTCAAAACTGTCCTCTCCAAATACTTTATTTTCTTTACATCGGTGAGTCTGAACCTAAGTCAAACATTATGCACTTTCTTTTGTCACAAAGAGAATAACACACATACCGTGTTCTTGATTTTTTTAAGTAAATATTCACATTGTAACCCTACCTTCTTGTATTGATTCCACTGGTAGGAGAGATGATACTGCATTTTGAGCTTTCTGGGGCTTCTGCTCCTGGAATAGATACCTCAATTGTTCTCTTTCCTCCTTCTAAAATACAATAATAAATATTAGTTCATTACCTTTCATTAAAATAATATAAAATTTAACTTGATTTCTGTCTTACTGTAAATTTCACATTAAAATTGAGAGTTCTTTCTATATTTTTATCATTATGGCCCACAGATATACTGGAAGGATTATTTTTTAATGAGCTGTGAGACAAGAAACTTTAGTTACTAGTGTCAATTCAGTAGCATGCCAGTTCCTAGACAGCCAGAATCTTCAGACAAGTGGTATCATGTCAGATCTGGAAGTGAAAAACAGAAATTAAGAGCTAGCCCTAAAGAACTTGAGATTTTTGTCAAAAGTAGCTTATCTAAAGTTTTCCAAAGGAAGAAAAAAAATTTGAAGTCACTTAGTAAAACTTTAAATCTTCTACACATATTACATTATTACTACTACTGAAGACTTTAAGTAGGAGGGGCAAGTTGGCCGAAGAGCTCGCGTGGCCAATGGCAATAGCGATGTACATTTTCAATACAGGGTCTGGCTGAAGTAACGCCTGCTTGAGTGTGGTTGGAAGGGTAATAATATGGGTATAAAAATTTATTGTTTTAATTTGAACATTTTAAAATGTTCATATGGTGTGCTTGAATGTGAGATTGTTGTTACAGAATTACATGCTTATGATTTTGTAATAAAAAGGGGGCATTACTTGTACTGGACCCTATTTTCAGATGCAGGTTATCAATCAACAAGTAGTTACTATCTACTAACGGAAGGCTTTATGCCCATCGCAGTCAGTTTCACAGAGGCTCCCACGAATCACTGCTTAAAACTAGTGATTTCTGGACTTGAGGGGGTAATGAACTCCTATTTACACATTCCTGGGTTTCCCTAGAAAAACAAGAGTTTTTATGGCATATGATTTTATTTTTATCTCATCATTATAGTCCACAGTGGTTCCTGTGAAAGACCTAAGAAAAGAATATCTTAAGTGCTGTAACCACTGGAATGACAAGAATAGGCACGCATCTACCAACTTGCTTTAGAACTTAGGACAAACCAATAACCTATTTACATCTCAGTTTACTTATTTATCAGACAGGCATGACATCAGCTCTGTCTGCTCTCAGGGTGTGTTGAGGACTAAATAAGATAACATAAATAAAAATATTTTTACCTTAAAGAACTATTAAAACAGAACATGTCCTATTTAATCACAGTATTATTCTTAAGAGTAATCTGCTTTATTCTTCTTCATTGTACTGAGCACTATGACATTATCTCATACATTGGTTTGCTTATTTGCTTATGGCCTGCTTCCCAAGGTGAACACTAAAGTAGTCAAGTGGGGCAGGGACTTCTCTGGTGTCCAGAACATGGCAGGCACGTAGTAGGTGTACACACTTATTGAGTGATTTAATTTATTCATTCTAATTAGAAGTTGCCTCTAGACTTCGTGACTATGAAGAAGAGTAAACAAAGTCATCATTTGAAGAAACCTAAAATAAAGAGGAAGGGACCTGGGAAAATGTATGATCTGTCATTTTCCAGTAATTTCTGAAAGAGTCTGCTTTCTAGGTCTGTAGTTTCAAAAAAGAAATAACTTCTAACTAAAAGAAAAAGTCCTGCTGGCAGATACCTTAAAGGAAACCTACTTCAGCCACCCAGGGGACACATGAACCTTTCTAAGACCCAAATGCCTGCGCACCTGAGGGAATACACACCACTTACTGATGCAGAGCTTTTTCTGCTTCTGCCAGAGCCCTCCCTCACACGCAGCCACCAACAGTGCCTGGACAGCCTGCATGGAGCTCCACCCCTTGAGGACCTTAATCATTTAATTTTTGGCTAAAGAGCAACTTGAAATCTACTTCATTTCATCAGCACCTTTTTGAATGTGAATACTGTGACAACTAATTTTTCACTCACTGCTCTATTAGTTAGAATCCCCTCTGGCTTTTCATGTTCTTAAACATAAAAAGTTTAATTTACAAATTAATATTTCAGTGATTTCAACAGAATAACTTCTAATTTGTTGCTGATGCAATTCTACATTATCATCTTGATGCTTTTACCCTATGCAGCATGTGTCTTAAGTAAATCACCTACTGCAGTGAGTCCCGTTTCCATGTGGAGCAACTTCACCCAGATGCCAAAGATTCCTACAGCTCCATGGGACAGTTTTCTACCAGGACACTGGCCTTCCAGTTCTATCCCTGTCATTCATTCTCTGACTTAGTCTGTTTCTTTCTACATAAAACTGATGGCACTGAAATATATGTTCCTTCAGTTCAATATATACTTGCACAATCAAAAAAGTGAAAACTACTTAGCCTTTAAATTGTCTACCTTTTAACTCATGAATCTGTGACCAATCAGTCCACGCTGTGAGAGGTGACTGGATAGGTGATACTGGTGGAGAGGAAGGATTCAAACCAACAAGCTTCTGCTGCTCTATTAACTGCAAGAGTTTTCCTCGAGCCTCCATACTCTGCCGGTTCAATTCTGCAATCCGTTCTTCCATGCTGCTTGGTGTCAGAGATTGTGCTGCTGGAAAAGTCTTTTTAAAAAAAGGCACAAATTCCATATTAAAAATAACCCAAGCAATTCTGACTTTTTGTAAAAATAAATTCTTGCACGAAGAGCCAGCAAGTTAATACTCACAGTCCTTGCTATATGCACACTTGAATGGTGGATAAACAATTGAATTTACAAGTGACTTAACTGAAAAATTAAGACTAAAATGAAGGGAAAATAATCCTTCTAATATTGGTGCCACATAAGTCCTCTAGTCCCTCTGTCCACAGAGAGTGTCTGTGGGACAAGCTTTCCTGCATCTCCTGGTGTTTGTTGAAATTCACAAAAGCTCACATGAGCACTGACTATTTGTAGAGATGTGGCTTCTAAGTAACATGCACATTCATGCCAGAGCTGGGTTCTGAATTGCAATACACAAAAGAGTCTGCTGTAGTTGAAGGAGGTGATTCCATAATTATAATCTTCATGCATGCACCATGAGTAATTCTTTGGCAAAGATTTCTAGGACCCTGTCACTTCTGTGACCACACGCCAGCCTCCCCAGGCCACTTTTGGCCCACAATAAATAATTCAAGACAGCTGGTGACTGGAAAGGAATACAAGAGGAGAAAAAAAAGAAAAAGCACCCAAGGAATATAACGTAAGTTTAATTTGAAAATTCCTGAAATATAAGCGCCATCTTAATTATTTCATTTAACTGAATTTTACTCCCTTTGGGGGGTAAAAACAATCTCTAAAAGAAATCAGTAATTTGTAGTTTATGCCCATTAGTTTAAAAAGAGGTAGGCAAAACATATGAATTAAAGATCATTTTGCAATTCTGATAACAAAAAGGGCAGTAATAGATTATCCTCTCTAGCTTGATCCATATACTAATTAGAAAAGAGGCAAACTCAACTTTACCTCTGCTGCCTTTTTTAAACTAAAAAGTTGCCTGTTTCAAATAATCTTTAAAACTCTGCAAAAATAGAAATGTTTCCAATGACTCAAAGTTGAGGCAGTTTATACTTACATCTGTACCGATGGCTACTGCCCACTCCTAATACTCCTTTCTGGCTCCTCTTCTGTCAGTCCCTTCTGACATGCCTGCCCCTCTTGCCCTTACTGCCCATGAGCCAGTGCTGACAGACGCTGCCCTTATCCCCAAACCTTACTACCCTCCATCTCCAAACCTTCCTCTTGGAAGCGCTCAGTCCACCACTGGTAAGGTCCTTATGGAAGCAATCACCCCTGGGACTCCTAACCCGAGATGCTTGCCAGCTCCTTCACCCTGCTCACTGTCCTAACTCCTCTCAGAAGCCTGACAGGAGCCACTCCAGGTGGTAAAGAAGTAAAAGGAAGCCTCTCCCAGCACTGGGACCAGCATGAGGGTGGAGGTTATAAACTCTCCCCAGCTGGAGCTTAGGATCCCCTTTCTCTCCACAAACAAGGAAATGAGG
The DNA here is from genome assembly GCA_004027475.1 of Anoura caudifer. Classification (NCBI taxonomy): domain Eukaryota; kingdom Metazoa; phylum Chordata; class Mammalia; order Chiroptera; family Phyllostomidae; genus Anoura; species Anoura caudifer. Next base: position 178,947 of record PVKU01002989.1, read on the forward strand.
GTTTAAGTTACCAGGTTAGCCCACAGTTTACTTAACTCACAAAATTACTGCACCGCAACATACAGACTTTTGCTACACAGAGTATAATCCATGGACCGGCATCATTTGGGAATTTATCAGAAATGCGCAGGGCCTACCTCAGACCTACTCAATCAGAAAAAGCCTTTTGGCAAGATCCCCAGATGTTTTATATGTGCAGTGCATTAAAGTCTGACTTTAAAAATCCTTTACAATCATTTCTATAGGAAAATGCATTATGTGTCCTAAAAAATTAACTACTCATGAGATGAGGCTCAACTACACATAATTCTTTTTTATGAGTCCCTTTAAAAATAAAAATGCTTTCAATTAAACTGCAGTTGTGTGGAAAATTTTTAAGTCATATTAATTCCACATGTTATGTTTAAAACTTTATTCCTACCTTAATTTTGGCTTTGTTACATATTTTACTTTTATCCTATTTTCCTCATTCATTCCTCTTTATATTATGTTGTCCTCTGTTATCATATGAAAGATATAAACTGACAAATAACTTCTACTTATTTTGTAATAGGGACATGACAAAGCATAAGCCATCTAGCAGCAACCTCAAAGATATCCAGGACCACTTCTGGAAAGAAATCCCTTAAGATGCTCCAGCAATGTACCTAAATTACAAAATGTCCATGCCAGGCCTTAACTGGTACTCACAGCAGTCACGTTGCTTGAATGACTTGTCTCCTGTTTGTTTAACTCCCGAAGTCCATCCCCTTGCTCTCCCCCTGGCCCAATAATATTATTCAGATGTGCCTTGATAGCTGAATTCTGCAGTGTCAACTCAGCAATGCGTGCCATGATGTCCTTTCTTTGTATTAATGCCTCCTTTGTTCTAAGCTGCTGCCCATCCCCCAACACTGGGGGCTCTTCTGAGAATGCGGGGTTCCTGGGCAGCTGAGTGTTTGAGAGGGAACTGCACAGGGGCTGTGAAAGGTTAACAAAAGGAGCCTGGGTTTTGGTCTCCAAATCTTCTCCCATATGAGAGACCCTCCACCTCTGAGTGAAGAGATGACTCTCTTCACTTGAATTCTGAATGTCTGTGTTAGTTGGTAAGGTCTTCTTTTCCCAGTTTTGGTCCTTCTCAATTACTTCCACAGTTGGAGGAATTCGTGGAGCAGGACGAGTTTGAACAGTCCTCCTTAGTACTGTAGATAAAATTTAAAAATAACAAATATGCATTATTTAGCCATAGATTGGCACTATAATCATCTCATTAGAGAACACAGGTGGCAAACACAAGGCCCATGGGCCTTGTTTCTACCCGGTGGCAGCACTGGGCTCTCGCTTAACTGTTAAGGAGTAGTTGCATTTATACAGTCCTAAAGTTACATTTGGCCCTTTGCAGGCAATCGTGAGGCTGATGTGGCCCCCAGAAAACGAGTTCAACACCCCTCCATTAGAACATCATGGCAGAGAAGTATTTCAACAGAAGGATTTGGCTTCTAAAGTTCTAAATCATTTTAGCAGGAAATATACCTGCAACGCCACCTCTAACAATCAAGTGCAGAGATGCTGATATTCCTTAAAGCTTTATCAGTATGCTTGTGAAAAACCATCTGCCACATTCACATTTTAACATGTGTATTAACTCATATCTGGGAATCTCAGGGGTGGGAACAGTATAGATAATGATGTAAACTGAGGATGGTCAGAAAAGGCATCTCTGAAGAAGTATAATTTTTAAATAATTATATGGTGGCAGAAAGTAGAGCAAAGAACATTACAGGGAGAAAACAACATATGTGAAGGCCTCAAAATAGGAAAGAGCAAAGAAAGGCAGCCAGTCTAGCTGTTGCATAGCAACAAGGGAAAACTGGAAAAATATGAGATTGAAGAGGTATGCAGGGTCCATTTCTTGCAGCACTTTTTAAGCCATGTTTGGAATTTTCTAATTTAATCCAAGAGCAATGAGACCTGGACAAGGTTTGGCAATGACTCCAATTTACATTTCTTAAATGCTGTGGATAACTGGAAGGTCCGGGAATGGAAGAGACCAATCTTCATGGAAGATTACCACAGTACGCAACTGTGGTAATCTGGGAGAAAGATGACAGTAGCTTTGAGTAAGAGATATTCAGTTTAGAACATGCTAAGTTTAAGGCTCCTTATAACCCACCCATATATCTACCCAAGCAGAAGGAGACATGAGTTGGAAACTCAAGAGGCATCTAGACTAAGAACCAAAACTGGAAGTTTCTGGCATATAGGAAGTATTGGAAGCCATGAGAGTGAATGAGATTACCTAGAGAGAAAGAATAGAGTGAGGAGGAAAAAAAAAAAAACAAACAGTTCCTAGACCTGAAGAGCTTAACATTTAGAGTCAGGTAAAGGAGGAGAAGCAAGCAAAGCAGATAGAAATGAAGCAACCAGAGATAGTAAAATGTATTAATTATGGAGACCACCTCCAGATAAACAGAAATCAAAATGGGATCAAAATGATTGCCGCCTGGGGCAGGCCTGGAGGTGGGAGAGGAAGAGAGCTTTGTATGTACTTTTTTTAACAACATGCAAATAGGAATTTGAATTAACTCTTTAAAATAAGGAATGGAATAGAAGAAAACAGTAATATATATATATATATATATATTACTCTTAATAGCTTATTTCTTATTGTATTTTTTCATTACCATTTGTCCCCCTATTCCCTCTCCCACTTCCACCCACCATTAAAGGAAAGTAGAAATAAATTACTAACTAAAGAAAATATTTATGATGGGAAATTCTAAACATGGTAGATATTCTCCAATATGGTAGCCTCTGGACCACATGTGGCTATTCATATTCAAATTTAAATTAATTAAAATTAAATAAACTTAAAATTCAGTTCCTCAATCACACTAGCCACATTTCAGGTGCTCGGCAGCCCCAGGAGGCTAGTGGCTGGCTACCTATGAAATACAGCAGATACAGAACATCACAGAAAGTCCTACTGCACAGAGTTACCTAGAACATAACTGAACTCTGATGAAGGGCCCTATGTATCTCCCACCTTTATCCACATGTTCAATTTTACTGAACAGCTCTTTACATGTGAGAATTCTAAACAAAATGCTGAAAATATGATAAAATTTCATTTCAGAATACATATTCAAGGATAGGTTTACCCACACACTCTAAAAGCAATGTGCCTTGTTATTTTTCATGTAAAACCCACTGCAAATGCTAACAAAATGTTGTCTACAAAAACATAATTTGCTTTAATCAACATTTAGTATATTTTCCATCAGTAAAAATATTTATAGTAATTGTTTCTTTAAAAAAATGTTAAGCTAGTTTAGTACCACCAATGAAAAACAATTTACAGTATCTCAAAAGAGATCATTAGACAAGCTTCTTAAAGCTGTGTAAACATTTGAAAACTTAAGAAATGAAAATCTAACCTGAACAGAAATCAGATTTGATATATTTCCCAAATCTAGCCAGAGTTAATAATAATCTCCAGTTTTCTAAAGAGGAAATATCAAATCAAAGAATTACAGAGCTGGACAGGCAGCAAAAATAAAGGAAACCCTCTCACTGTAGAGCTAGGAAAACTGAAGTCCAGAAAAGGCACAGAAAATATTAGCCCCATGCCTCATGGCCAGTCACTGAATGGGCGACCAGGGCCCCAGCATTCTGACACGCAGCCCGCCCAGTCTCCCTACCCCACACAGATCTGACAGGCCCTACCTTTGCATTATAAATGCCAAAACAAATTTTATAATAGCAAACATCTGTCATTTTCTTTAACCCCTTATGGCCTTTTCAGATCCTCTATTGGAAACGTACATCAAAGTACAGAAGATCTGACAAACTTTATATGTCTTAATGACAATAAATGATATTCTTCTATTCTTCTATATAAGAAGATAAACACTCTTATTGAAGAAATAAAAATTTAGGCAAATCAGGGCAAAGTAATATTTTTCTAAAAACTTTGCATGAGAGTCTAAAGTAGTCTTTTGATTGAAGAACTCTTTCAAAAATGAAGTGAAAGCTATAGCTCCAGAAAAATGCATATGTAGGCAAGTAAATATAATTTTCCAAACAATGAAGCAGTCCATGGAACTTCTGAAGACCACCCATGAACTCTGAGTTAAGAGTCTGTGAGCTAAGGGCCCTTTGGCTCTCTGAGCAGCACCTTGGCAGCCAGCAACAACAAGTACCTTAGGAAAGAGGGCAAAAAGGGAGCCAAGAACACCCTCGCCAGGGGGCTTGATTGGAGGATTGACCTGTACACCAAAAAGGTTGTGAGTTCAGGGCACATGCCTAGGTTGAAGGTTTGATTCCTGGTCAGAGCACATACAGGAGGCAACTGATCAATGTTTTTTTTTTTCTCTCTCTCTCACCCTCCTAACCCCCTCCCCCACCTCTAAAATTATAAACATATCCTCGGATGAGGATTTAAAAAAAAAAACAGTGGGAGCCTAGAAGAAGGTGGTTGATCCTAGAAAGATTGGTAGATCGTTTTGATGTGAAAGCATCAGCTACGTCCAATATAAGAAATACTGGAAAACACTTGTCAAGAGAACTCAAGGAACCAACATCACATCTGATGGTCTCAAGGGTTCTGTTTTTGAAGTAAGCCTTGCTGATCTGCAGGATGATGAAACTGCATTTAGAAAATCCAAGCTAATTACTGAGGACATTCAGGGCAAAAACTACCTAACTAATTTCCATGGCATGGATCTTACCCTTGAAAAATGTGCTCCATGGTCATAAAATGGCAGACCATGACTGAAGCTCATGTTGATATCAAGACTACCAATGGTTATTTGGTTGATCTATTCTGTGTTGGTTTTACTAAAAAATGCAACAGCCAGATTCAGAAGACCTCTTGTGGAGAGCTAAGCAGGACAATGCATGCCAAGGGAGTTGGAAGCAGGCCTTGGGTCAGCACAGCTGCCCCAGGCCACAGATGACTGCCTGATAGATTGTTGTAAGGAAAGAATGACTTGGCTGCTGCTGTATCACTGTACCAAGAAGGAGCAGCAGATGTTCTTAAAAAATAAAATGTACCTGGCCTTGTGGTTTTTCTTTCTCATGCTCTGCTTCAAAGCTCACTCAATACATAAAGCCTGACTTCACCAATAAACAGTTCCCTCCTCTGCATCCCAGAGAAGGGACTCCACCTGACCCTGCTTTGACTCTGCCTCTTTATTTCTCAATCCCCCATCGCCTTCCCTTGGGACCGACTGATTCAGCTGCACCGGTCGCGGCACCTCTTATGCTCAGCATCAACAGGTCTGCCAAATCCGGAAAGAAGATGGATAGAAATCATGACCTGAGAGGTGCAGACAAATGACGTGAAAGAAGTGGTCAAAACTGGTTCCAGATAGCACTGCAAAGGCACAGAAAGGCTTGCCATTTTTTTATCTGTTTCATGATGTCTTTCTTAGGAAAGTGAAAATGCTGAAGAAGCCCAGGTTTGAATCAAGAGAACTCATGGACCTTCATGGTGAAGGTAGCAGTTCTGCAAAAGCTACTGAGGATGAGACAGGTGCCAGAGTTGAATGACCTGATGGATATGAGCCCCCAGTGCAAGAATCTGTTTTAAATTCAGACTTTTAATGGTGACAAATAAAAAATCATATTTGTGATTTAAAAAATAAGAATCTGTGAGCTAGGTATTAACAATAGTTTTTTGAAATTTTATTTAAAACTCTATATATGTGTTGGAACAAAAGTGACCCTAAAGCAATTTTTTTCTAAAGCAATTTTTAATTGTCCACATACTTTTTTTATAAATTTCCCTCAACTGATTGAGCTAGAAAGTTTTGATGAAAAGAGGTTAATAACCAGATCTGGCAAAATCTTTAAGGTCACAGTTCTCACCTTTCCTTGATTAAACTTTCATTACTCTTTTGAGAACAATCTCCTCTTGTTTCTTACTCCTTCCTATGCTCCTGGACCATAGGGACCAATGGGATTCCCCCTACTCCGTGATTTAATGCTGAGAGCTTTAGTCCCTTAATTTGAACATAGTATTTCTAATTTCTTTTTTTTCTAATGGAACAGATATATAATGAAATTCAGTGTCACAGTTCACCACAGGTACAACATACATAATGTAAACTGCCAATCTTCCTTCAAATTAAAGGATATATGTGGTAATCAGTATCTTTTTAAATTCTGTTTATCGGGTAATAATGAACACAATAGATTATATGACCCATAGAAGAACAACTACCGTATAACTTTAGAAGAAGGCTGCTTACCATCCTGCAGAGGAGCGAACTCCGAGTTGCTCTTCTGCCTGGGCGGCGTTAGCATCACCGCTGGCTCAAACACATGTGCTGGAAAACTGTGGGCCAGATTCACACTGTCGGGGGGGTCTGACACCTGTGACAGTTTAACAGGCAAGTCTTCCTGTGGGAAATCAAGCATTTCTTCCCCTCTGAACATCAATGGCATGGCGACATTAGCATTTACAACTGAACCCTCTGAAGAAGATGAGAGGTTATTAGTACAGAAAGGAACTATGGGCACAGTTCAGGTATACATATTTAAATGCATTTTCATAGAGGGCAAAATCAGGTGGCCTCTAGAGCCTTCACTTTTCAGGCCCCATCTCCCTTCAGCAGTAACTCACAGGCAGGGCTCCTGTGGGGCCAGTGCTGGGAAGAGGTGGTAGGTTTTGAGAAAGCACTGCAGGCCTCTCACCCTTGAAGACCTCCCCTAGCCACGGAATTTATCTCATGCAAATTATATTGTCGTCAGCCGCTTCTTGGAATCCCTCCCCGGAAAACACTCTTAAAAAACACTTTCTACAGAGACACTCTCATCAAAGTACTACTTACAAGTAAAGAACATGAAAAAGCCCAAATGTCCCACTCAACTTACCGCTTATGATGGCACAGGAGGTGAAAAAAGGCTTTTCAAAACATTACCCAAAATAAATGAAAGTTATGAATTTTTAAAGCTCAGTGTTTTGTTTATTCCAAGACCATTTGTCTTCACCTGAGCCTGGGACACTATGATTAAAAGTATTGGCATTAAGTCCTTCCCACTGGTCTAGGAAGCTAGTTCTGCTGCTTTCTATTTGTATGACTGCTAAGTTACCAACTCCTGCTAAACTGTAGTTTTCTCATCTAAAAAATGGGGATAACAATAACATCTATCTCATAAGACTGTTATGATGATTAAATGAGATGATACATGTAAAACACTTTAAAAGTATCTGGCATAGAGCAAGTGTCCAATAAATATTAGTGGCAATTGTAACAGTGACAATGCTGTATACACATAAATAGCTGATAACCCCATATAAGTTTATAGTTTTGTTTGTTTACTCTGTAAGTATTTTATTTCCAATTGGGGATAATGAGACCCACTCACCTGGATTATCCGTAATTCTACCTGTGGCTCCCCTTTCTGTTGCCAGACTTTCTTTGTTGTTATTTATCACAGGACAGCTCTTCATGGCATGTGTGAGTGATATGAGCTGCTCATCTGTTGTGACCATGTACTGCTGAAGTCTCGCCTAGAGAAAAGGGAGAGAAATAACATTATTGTTGTATCAGACATCAAATCATCACCTGGACTTGAATAACTACATAGTTATTTTAAATGCTCTAGGAATTTCTGACTTTCCTTCAAACACTAAAACAATACATTCATAAGAATACATAATTATAAATATATTAAAAGTCCCATGATAAAGGAATTGTTAAATAATTCATGGAATATTATTCATTAATAAATGCACTGCTGTAACAAAAAGAATTAACCTTTTTATAGGGCTTTTGACTTATAAAACCTTTCATATAGATGATACTGACGGACCCTCAAGCCACCCCAAGAGACAGTTATATCAGATGGGGAGAACTAAACAATATTACAGAGGCATTTAAAATGATAAACATAAATATAGATATTTATGGTCATGTATATAAAATAATGTTAAGAGAAAAATATATATATATCTCCAAGATGTACAGACATTTGATAAAAGTCAAATGTTATCAGAAGTCAAAAACATTATTATTAGGACTACTGAATGAAGTATACTAAACATTATTATATCAGTCTAAATTTTCCCCAAATTCCTCACTCATCTATCCAATGATATATGTATATATCTCCATCTAGAGAGAGGCTTCTCAAACTTAAAATGTACAAAGCCAAACTCCTCCTGAACATCCCCGCCTCATCAATTACAGCACCACCCTCTGACCGCCTGGTCCAAAACTCTGGAATCGCCCTGTACTCTTCTCCTCTTACATCCCCTCCTTTACCCCGTATCCAAGCCATCAGCAAATCCTACTGGTGGTCTTCAAAATATAGTTGGGTCACTTTTCACAACCTTTCCCTCTTTTAACCCAGACCAGGCTGCCAAGTCTCACCCGAATTTTTCCAATAACTCCTGTCTGGAATACACTGCTTCTGTGAGTAACCTCTGATAGTCTAGTCCTACACTGTTCTCAACTAGACTGACGCACCTGGGGCAACAGCATGATCTCACAGGGGCACCACGGGACATTTTACATTTTCAAGGGAAACACAGATGTTCAGTATCTGTCAGGTAGCTTGAGGCAGTTCACAGATTCTATGTTAGATCAAGATGTATTCCTTTTGATGATGCCGTATCTTCACAAAGCTGGGTTTTAGTAGTTGTGCTAAAAAGCAATACTCCATAAAATAATCGTGGAATGGAAATAAAAGTGATGGTGTCCAATATGATTCCAAGCTTTCAGAAGCTCTGCAGTGCCCAACAGGTATACATATTCCATTAGTAAGTAACTGTGGTTATTTAACTGTGAATAAAAAAGTATGTTTTTTTTCTATCCATTTATGGACATAAATGTCTTAAGCATAAGATATAAGCATAAATTAAGACATAGATGCTTATTGTTTGAACCTAACTAAATAAATGAAACTGTTGGGTATTTCTTTTGGCCTAGGGGTGTCTTGAGACACTACGGGCACCATAAACCAAGAAAGGGCAGAGACCTCTGATCTGGTATTAACATACTAGCCCAAACTGATCCTCCTAAAACCTACATAAGATTATGTCTTTTCCCTACTCAGAGCCCTTCCGTGGTCTCCCATCTCACTCAGCATAACAGCCCAAGTCCTTACCCAGCCTCCAAGGCCATACATGACCAAGCTTATCTGCCCTTGTAGCCTACTACTCTCTCCTTCCCACATTCTACCCTACCACACTGGTCTCCTTGATGTTTCTGAGCTCAACGGCCACACTCCCACCTCAAGACCTTTGCAGCTGTTGCTCCTCCGTTCAACTGCCCGTCCCTCAGCTACCCGCATGCATGCACCCTCAGGTCTTTCAGGCGTTTGCTCAAATGGCACCCCCTCGGGTAGCATGGTCCATTCCATTTAGAACTTTCCATCAGAGGCACTTTCTATGCCTCTTACCTGCTTTATTTTTCTTTACAGTACGTACCACCATCACCATTTAACTTACAATATACTTCACTTTCTCTTCTTAAGATTTATTTAGAACATAAGCTCCACGAGGACAAAGATTTCTTTTTTGTTCACTACTGTATTTCCTGTACCTAGGACAGTGCCAGGCCCCTAGTAGGTAGTCAACAGAAATTTGCTGGACAAATTAGTAAATTTTAAAACTTCCCATCTTCCCAGAATTGACCATATATGTTCGCTAAAATACTTCTACATAAATGTTCATAGCAGCGTTATTCACTCATAATACACAAAAAGTGGAAACAATTCAAACGTCCATCAACTAAAGGATGGATAAGCAAAATATGGTATTGCCATATAGTAGATTACTGGATGATTAAAAAACTGAAATGCTGATGCACCACAACATGGATGAACCTTGAAAACATTATGCTAAGTAAAAGAAGTCAGATACAAAAGACCACATATTGCATGATTCTCTTTATATTAAATACCCCAATTAGGCAAATCTATAGAAACATAAAGTAGATCTGTAGTTGCCGGGGGCTGGAGGGAGGAGATGATGGAGGGTGACTGCTAACAGGGTTTCTCTTTGGGGTGATAAAAACATCCTGGAATTAGGTAATGGTGCTAGTGTACAACTCTGTGAATATGTTACAACTCACCAAATTGTACACTTTAAAGGGTGAATTAAATGGTGTGTGAACTATAATCAATTTTTTAAATCACATAATTTATATCTACTGTCCATTTACACAGACACAACTTGTCTACTAACTATTGTTTTTATAGTCTCTTTTGGCTGATAAATAAAAGTTGTAATAACTACCATTTGTGAACAAAAAGATGAATGAAAGTGACTCTGTCCTCAGGCAGCTCACAGTTTTGGCAGCAGGTGCACATGTGTGTACACAATTTGGTGAATACGATGAGAGCAACATCCGGAGGGTATCAAAAGTGCACAGAGGAAGAATATTTAATGCAGCAAGGACACAGGAAGGTTTTCTAGAAGAAATACTGTATACTTCTTTTTAAATAGGAGTAATTTGCCAAATAAGTGGTAAAGAGGACTCATGTAATAAATATAAAGTGACTATAAACAACTTTAAATGTCATATGATTGCAAAAGGGTTCCTCAAATGTTATCCCCTACTGTTTTGAAATTAAAAGTAACTATCATAACACTCATTAAACATTTTGAATAAACTACTATAATATTGGTAGTTATCATTTAAACATAGATTCTGTCTTCATCACTATTTAATATGTTTCTTAAAAACAGTAGACTTATTCTATACAACTCTTGTAGTCCAAGTTTCTACAGTAGTACCTCCAATATAATCAGTGGCCAATAAAGACTACCGCTGATGATAAAAAAGAAGTATAAGTTACCCTGTCAGTACAACTAAACCAAAGGCACATAGAAGGAATCTCATACATTCTTAAAGATATTTTATACTATACTACTGAATAGACAAAAGTTTGGGATCTTATCTGAGTACCTGGGTAGCTGTATTTTCTTCTCTAAGATGTAGAATTTCAGCTGTCAGAGCATCAATGAGCTCTCGATGATCACCTAATACTTGTTCCAGTTTCTGCCTTGTCTCAACTTCTTTACGCAGTTGCAGCTCACTCTACACCCCCCCAAAAAATCAAATAAACTCCCATCAGTAGCATCACATATTGAAAACTAAAAGTTTCTACTCAAAGTTGTCAAAGAAGAGAATACTTATAAAGTATATATTATGTGACAACAATTAGACTTTGGTATATTTATTAAAAGGTTTATATTTCATTAAAATGTGCTGCCTTATCCTCTTCCCTTCTTTAAACAGAACACAACAAATAGAATGGTATGTAGAATTAAATAACTACAATTTTGTAGAAGAAAGTAGAAAGAAGTACATACACACATTGCTTGAACATACACAGACCATCTCTAGAAGGACATACAGGTGTAGGTATGCGCCCTAACAAATGATAGTTGGCTACAAGGAAGCAAACAGGTTAAATGGAAGGTAGGGGTGGGAATTAGATTTTTCATCCTACTCCCTTCTGTATCTTTGAATTTCATAAGATGTGAATATATCACCAATTTGAGAATTAAGTCTGCTAAAAATATAACTTAAGATAAATGACAACAGGTTTAAATGGTTGACCTCTGCAAAGCAAGTGATTAGCTAAAAAAAAGTACATGCTTCTAAGCCTGTAATACTTTCAGAAAGCCAAAGGTACACTCCTGGAGATTCCTGAATTGAGGGTGGAAGAATGTTAAGACTTTCATAAGTCTGACACTACAACAAATCTTTCTCTAAAAAGCAACTTTACGAAGAGAGCTCCAGAGAAAACTGAAACTTCTGAATTAATGAAACGAGTCAACTTTTTTAATAATAAAATTTCCTCAAATATTTTTATCATATTTTATGTTTAACAAATTTAATACATAAAAATAGTTTAAATAAATTATTTTAAAAGATGAACTACATAGCTAACTCTAATTCCACTGCACTCTAAGGACCTATTATTGTTCACAAATGAATTAAAGAAACAATTCTTGTCTTATAAATTATTTCACAACAATAAAATGTCTCCCACTAAGATGCTGAAGCAAAGCCCAAGTTACCAGTCACAGAGATGACATGAAGAATTATCTACAGATTACAGGCACGCTGCTCTGCAAACTGAACTCAACTGGGAGTAGGAAGCTGAGGAGAGCAGTAGAATGAGGATACATTTAGTAGTTCTATTTAATCTATAATGGCTGAATGATAATATTCAGTATTAGAACAAAACTGTTTATTGATAGTGGATTTACTTTCCTAATTATATTTTACTAAAGCTCACATTAAAATCAACATCACTTCCCTGAGCATGTATCTACTCACTAGATGATACACAAATCAGCATGCAGAGGGAAATTCAGAGGATACCTTTACTGCAGAAAATAGAAAACTGAGGTATTTTTTAAAAAGCTATTCAAACCAGACTATACTTTATTTGGAAGCTGCAACCAATTACATATAGAGGGAAAGTCCCACACCTACCCTCCAGTGCCCTGAAGAAGAGATTCTAATAGCCTCATGCTCTTACCTCTTTAAGGTACCGGACCAGGCGACAGAGGGAGCTCACCAGCGACAGAGTGAAGCCTGTAAGACCCTGACTGCTCTGTGGTTCCTTGACCTCACGACCTGTCGATCGCCCATACTCTTCCATTTCATATTCCACTTCATGTATCATGTGTTTGAGGACATCCAGGCTGGGATTATTGCTATTTGATAAGTCTGTGGAGGCTGTACTAGCTGATAACATGTTTTTCTTCTGCTTAGAAAGAACACGCAACTCCGGTTTTCTTTTCACTGACAATGACAGAAATCATTCTATTTCAAGATCAGGAAAATTACAATAGAAAACCACCAGAAAAAAACTTTGGCTGTTTACAGTTTATAAAAGGTTTATAGAAGTTATCATCATTTTCTCACAAAAATCTATAGTGTTTAAACCAAGTTGACACTATTTATAAGGAACATACTAGAACCATCTTTCTACAGACTTACATGGGATAAAAGGGGGCATTTCTTAGTTACCACTCAACAAATTCTTACTTTTAGCTCAATCCAACTGGATGAGTTTAAAGGAAAAAACATTTACTAAAGCATTAAGATAGTTCTATGAAGTTACATGTTTAATAATTCACCTTTATTCAATGGCTGTTTTTGCTTCCTCGAGTTCAGCACTTGTCCCACAGCATAGCTCGAGGCCACAGACTCAGTGGATTCCTCGGGCTGAAGCCTGGTGTGGATTCTCTTAACTGCGTTGGTAGCATTCAGAGCAGCTAAAACAAAGAATAGTTCCAAAAGTACCTCAGGTGAAATGTTTAAAGCATTTCAATTGGCAGATCAATCAGTATCTTCACTAGGCTAAGACAGTCAAAATTCAATTAACTCTTTTAAAAATTACTGTGTTCAAGAAATAACACAATAAAGTAAGCTGTCATATAGGAGGCCGTTTTGCGTGGCATGGGCCCAGCTCCCAGTGGAAAGTGAGGTCCGATACACAGGACCCACACCCATGGATAGGTTCTCCCGTGGGAAATCAGGCCTGCATTATACCTACGCTACTTTGAGACTTGCTTTTGCTAAAACTCTCTCACCCTGAATTGAGATAACAAGGGCTTACTGTAACTTCCTAAAGTCTGTGCTAACCCTCTCCAGAATGGAGAGTAACAGGTTCAACCACTCTTCCCTTTGCATTTGCAAATATCCTTCTTCTGTGATGTGATTAGCAGCATCCTCTCCTTTGTTTTCTGTAAAAGGTAACCACCTAAAGTGAACCTGTGCATAGTAAATGAGGACCATCATATAATGTGCCCAGAAAAAGCAATGAAGACCAGTCAAGGCAAGGGCTGAGGCTTTTTCTCCCCTTGAGAGAAAAGCCATGCTGTCCCTTTTCCTCCACAGGACTCGGTAGTCCATGTGAATTTCTTGTATCTCATCCACAATGTTGTGGACCCCACGAGCTGGGGCCCGCATCACTATCACCCTGTGAGAAATACTACAATAGGAGAATATACCTTTTTGTCCTTCTGATGGAGAGGCAGATGATGGAGTTTCTGGAGGGCTTGACATTTGTGACTGTGTTGCTATTTTATGCTGAATATCAGCCCACAGTTTATTAATTAACTCAGAATTATCTTCTTTTAGTTGGTGAAGAAACCTATAAATTATGAGGCAACAGCTATATTAGAATTAGTGAGTGCTGCCATTTAAACTGTTCAACATGTTGGATTTGAAGAAACTTTTTATAACTCATAATCAAAGAAGAAAATCTGGTTTGCTTTAACTTCTAAGACAGAGGGCTAAAACGCCAGTCTTCTTAGTGTTAGGAGGAATCATTCCATCCCTCTCCCAGTTCCCAGTCTATGTTGGCTCCTAAAGCAGGGACGTTTTGCCCTTTCTGAGGTGGTGTAAATTCCCTCCTCCTCTCTCTTTCTCTAGAGAAAGTACATGGCTTGGTTCCTTTTGGTTTTTCCCTCCTACTAAGAAGCCTGTTCTCATGTGAGAGGTTAGTTAAGAAGCTAGGAAAATTTCCAGGCAAGTGAAATAAGGAAACAGACAAGAAAATGAAACAAGGCCAAACAATTTGAACAACTTACAGCCAGCTGGTGAATCCCAAGACCTTATCTCTTCTAACCAAGGACATGAGAGCAAATGGTTTATACTTCCCCTCCCTAACTAGAGAATACATAGCTTAAATTTCCCTGGTCTGGGAAATACAAAACAGAGACCCAATTAATGCTATGTGTGCCAGCTAAACTCAAGGACACATTAAGTCAGGGGAACAAATAACCAAAAAGCCCATTAAAAGCCAGACAGACCCAAGATAAAAGTAAAACAGACCAGAGAATAATCACATCCCGATACACTCATTGTAATGCATCAGCATATGAAAAATGCACGTGGAAAGCTGTTGAATATGCAGCTGAAATGCTCCCCTAACAAAGACTCAGGGCAGGCACACCCATGCCCCTTCCCTGGCATGAACTTTTTACATCCTCCTAGACTCTAAGGGTCCCCATGAGACTTGCAACCAGGGGACCAACAGGCAGCGGCAGTTTGATCTCTGATACTGTCTCCAGGGTCCCCTTTTCTCTGACTCCCCAGTGAGCTAACGGCAGCCCAGCCTCAGCTCACTCCTTTCCTGTAGTTTCTAGGGAACCAAAGCAGAGCGCTGCTGAGGCTCTCTCCTGTTAACTCTCCTGTTGCCTCTTCTACCCTAAGTCCTTCCCTCGTTTCACTGTACCAGCCTTAATAAACACACTCTCAAAATCACCTGGACTCATGTTGTGAGATCTTTCCTACACCAAGTCAAGAACCCACACACTACAGGCTGGCCTGAGGCAGACCTACTCCAGCTGGTCCCTGTCTGGTAACACTCAGAACACTGTCTCTGCCCATCATCACTGAAGCAAAGTGACTGGAGCAGACTCTGCCCTGTGTATTGAGGAGCAGAGAGAGGGAGTGGGAAGAATAGCTATAGTGTAGAAAACTGTAGAGTGAAGCTTTTTGCTGTAAACATCTTCATCATTGATAAAGCTGGTGTTTTAACCTCCAATTGTCTATTTCTCAATTGGACTACGACTTAACAGAGCTAGGAGGCCAAAACGCAGAAACAACCCAAACGTCCACCAGCTGATGAATGTGATATATTTCCACACAATGGAATATTATGGAGCCATAAAAATGAATGAAGCACTGATACATCTACAACCTAAAACATGGTTGAATCTGGAAAACATGCTAAGTAAAAGACACCAGACACAAAAGACCACATACTGCATGATTCTATATACATGAAATGTCCAGAAAAGGCAAATCCACAGACACAGAAAATAGACTAAACTAACAGATTAGATAGGGCTCAAGAGTTTTGGAAGAAATTGGGTTTTGACTGTTAAAGAATGTAGGGTATCTTTTAGGGGTAATGCAAATGTTTTAAAATGATTGTAGACTGCACAATTCTGTGAATATACTAAAAATGATCAAATATCACACTTTAAATGGGTGAACTATATGATATGTGAACTATAAATAAATAAAGCCATTACCAAAAAACAAACAAACCAACCAGGACAAGCAAAATCTTCTTTAGTGGCACCACAAACCTCATCCAAATGAAGTTGCTATCAAGCAACCTCCAGTCAGCACACTGAACATTAGTTGCTATAAAGTCTTACATTAAGCAAAAATTCCGTAGTGTAGTCTAGTCACAGGGAGCCTCCTCTGTAAGACAGTGCTAGGTCTAAGTCTAAATAAACTTCAGGACAAATACTAAGACAAGTGTTAGAATGGAATTTCTGTACAAATTGGGAAAATCCAAACTAGTATGAACTCACATTTCTGTCTCTAATGTTTAAGAGTCAGGTTACATGAAATAATAACAAAAAGAAAAAACATAATACTATGTATGGTACTCTTAAAAATAATCCCCACACCCAGCTGGTGTGGCCCATTGGGTTGAGTGCCAGCCTGCAAACCAAAAGGTTGCTGGTTCGATTCCTGGTTGCGGGCCACGTCTCCATTTGGGGGTGTGCAAGAGGCAACAGATTGATGTCTCTCTCGCACATCGATGTTTCTCACCCTCTCTTTCTCCCTCCCTTCCCCTCTCTCTAAAAGTAAGTAAAATCTTTCTTTTTTAAACAAAAAGGAAGACGAATCCCCCAAAGTTACCTACAACCTAATCCCTGGAACCTCTGTTACCCTATTTGACCAAAAAGGGATTTTGCAGTTGTATACATCCACACTTCCAAAGGCAATATAACAATGGCAATATATTTATTAACCTAAATAAAATGGTTAAGTTCCTAGGAAAATATAATTTACCAAAATTGACTTGAGTAGAAATAGAAAATTTAAGTTGAAAGATTTCAGCTAATGAAAATTCACCCACACCTGTCTCCCAAAAAAGCAGAAGAAAATAATAACACAAAACTTTAAAAGAAATAAAATATATTTAAACAACTATTTGGAGATTTATATATATATATATATATATATATATATAAAATCTTGAATCAGAAAATCAAACACTAAGACAAAATAAATGGGTTAAAACCAGGAAGAAATAAAACAAGAATTGATTAAACTCAGGAAGTAAATCCAAGAAAAAGAAAAACTACCTGAGAAATAAATAACAAAGTATAATATGTTCAATGGAGAAATGCTAAATAAACATTTAATAATGAACACTGAAAAATTTCAGGAAAACAGCAAAAGGATTAAAAATAAGATTAAAAAGAATAAAAATGGCTACAGAGAAAGTACTTGAAATAAAATACAGAAAAGATAAAAAAAAAGAAAAAAGAGTCCCTGAAAAAAAAGAAACTAGTTATATAGAACTAACTTAAAACCATAAACCAAAACTTTCAAAAAAGAATCTATATAGGAAAGGGCTAACTGGCTTGAATTGACCTGGAAAGGTAAACTCTAAGGCATAACTTAGCAATATTTAAATTTTAAAGATAAAGGAAATAAAATTTAACTTTAAATATAAATGCTAAAAAATAAAATATAAAGTTAAATATCAAGTCACTAGATAAAAGTGTCATATTATTTAAAAGGACAAGTAATCCTGACCAGTGTGGCTCAGCTGGTTGGACGTCATCCCACAAAGCAAATGGTCACCAGTTCAATTCCCAGTCAGGGCACATGCCTGGGTTGCAAGTTCAGTCAGTCCCCAGGAGGAGTGCACAAGAGGCAACCAATCGGTGTTCCTCTCTTGCATCAGTGTTTCTCTCACTCTCTTTCTCCCTCCCTCATGTCTCTATAAAGTATCTAAAATCTTTTCAAAAATAATAAAATAAAATAAAAAGGCAAGAAAAGTATCCTAGAATCAGACTTCTCAAAGGCAACATTCAAAGCAAATCAAGAGTGAAGTAGCATTTTCAAGAAAGTTAAGGGGGGAAAATATGAAGCAAATAATTTAAACCCAGCTAAGTTGTCCATCAATATCAAAGCTATAGAAAAACTCTGAAACTTACAAGAAATCAGGGAATACAATATTCAAAACCCTATAAACTGTATCTGAGAGATCTAACAAAGAGTTAATTAAAGAAATGTCATAAAAGGACTGAGATGAACATTTACTAGATTTACATGTTGCTCTAAAATTAAAACAAAAATGGGATACAGAAGACATTAACGACATAAAGAAGTGGATCTTGTGGATATACATTTAGAACCTTATACCTTGTTAATAGAGAATACATCTTCTCAAGCATACACATGGAACATTCACAAAAATTTGATCATATATTAGGTCACAAAGAAAACATCATTAAGTTCCACAAGTAAAAATATTACAAAACACATTCTGAATGTAATGTAATCAAACTAAGAATAATAAAACAAAACAAAAAATATGTTTTTCTATCTGGAAACATTTTTTTAAAACCTGTTAAACAACTGTTAGGTAAAAGGAAAAAACATAAACTAAAATGACTTAATTTCTAAAAGAACAAAATACTATATATTGAAATATACAGTACACATTAAAAGCAGTGTTTAGAGAAAAATTCAGGACCTTAAAAATGTCAATTAAGAATAAACAAATGAAAATAAATTCCCAACTCAAAATACTAGGAAAAAAAGGAAACAAAAAATAAAAAAGGACAAGAAAGAAAATGAAGACAAAAACAAAAACTGATGATAAAGAAATCGGAAAATGGTAGCTCTAATTAATAAATCAAAATCCTTGTTCTTTGGAAATTTAATGAAGTAGACAAACCACTAACAAATTTTAATAGGGGGAGGGGGAACCAGAAGAAATGATGAGGGAGAGCTAAGCAGTGAAACAGAAAACATTTTTTAGCAGAATACAGATTATTCACACACCTCTAAACCTAAATAAAATCAATATCCTAAGAAATCATAATTCACCAAAATTGCCTGGAGTAGAAATACAAAGTTTAAATAACCCCATTTCCATAGAAGAAATAAAGGTATTAAGGCATTTCCCCACCATAAAAGCACCAGGCTCAAATAGTTTCACAGGGGAATTCTACCAAATCTTTAAAGAACAGATAATTCCAATGCTACATAAACTGTTCCAGTACTTAAAATTTAGAACCTTATATTCTTCTTATGAAATCAAGTATATATCACTGTTACTTCAATCTGATATTCTAAAATTTAAAAATTATAGACAATATCACTTATGAATGTTAATGCAAAATACTAAGTAAAATATTAATAAACAATAGCAACACCACAATAATGAAAAGTAATATACCATGGCCAAGTGTAATTTATTTCAGGAATGCAAGGATAGTTTAACATTAGGAAATTCATAATACAATGTATCACAGTAATAGATCTAAGCAGGAAAATCACATGATTATCTCTGTAAATGTTGAAAAAGTCTTCAACAAAATTCAGTACTCAATCTTGTTAAAAAAATTTCAAGAAAACAGTAATTGATAGATATTTCCTTAGAACTGTTTTTTTAATTATATTTTATTAATTATGCTATTACAGTTGGCCCATTTTCCCCCCTTCATTCCCCTCCACCCTGCACACACCCTCCCACCCACATTCCCCCCTTTAGTTCATGCCCATATGTCATAAGTTCTTTAGCTTCTACATTTCCCACACTATTCTTGCCCTCCCCCTGTCTATTTTCTACCTACCATCTATGCTACTTGTTCTATGTACCTTGTCCCCCTCTCTCCTCTTCCCACTCCCCTATTGCTAACCCTCCATGTGATCTCCATTTCTGTGT